>JALBCR010001426.1:0-253659 GCA_030710515.1 Abscondita cerata | reverse complement strand
AAACACAAAATTTAATGGTGTAGATGTAACAATATGTTGGCTAAAATCCGTGAAAGTTTAGATTATAAACGAGATAAGAACAGTATGTTCGCACGGTCGAGTGCATCGCCTAGTGTGTTTTTCTAGCCGATTTGTGAAATGAATGCAAAATGCGGAAATATTGGATTCATAACAAATTGGAAGCGGGATTGTAGCAAGGATCATCCTTAAGGTGCATTTACTAACTAGTACTTTCATTTTTTTAATTGAATCAAGAAATACTATCAATATGCATACTATAATATTGATCCCACTACCCATATATTGTTTGAATAATTTTAAATGTTTAGAAACTTTAATATATACATTGCAACTAAACATCATGAAGCTGATTTGTTGCAGACTGACAGCAATATCAGTGCCCTTTCAGAAACTATTTTTTCTATATTTATATGAACTAAACAAATATCCATTTGGGATTTAATAGAAAATGTAATTTATTTACCCAAAACATTGTACTAATAATAGATGGAAAATCGAAAATTTTTATATATTCATTTATATTAGTAAATTAAATTCCCCCAAGAGCCGTGATTCTTTCCTATGGTTTTATTTGGCAATTTAATGAATTTTGGATGTCCAAGTATGAATCAACTTAATTACGTTTTGCAAAACTTTGAATAAACAGTTTTCCTATCTTTTGTTATTTTAGATTTATTAAAAGTTTACCAAAATTTCAACTAAATTATGAATTCTAAAATTTATGACCATAACCTTTAGGTTCCAAAATAATTTTATAACAATTATTATATGGTGATTTGGAAAGATTTAACAATCCGACCTTAATTCATGAAAGATATTTATCCAAAAACACCCAGACAGTGTCGTTCATCATTGGTTTGCAGGGGCAGGTTTAAAAATTTAAAACGATTTGAGCGCAGTATTTTAAAACAATGACGTATTTATTTATATCTGGCAGGAGTGTAGACACTGTATATTCTACACCTTCAAATTCATGTTAAACAATCATTTCCCTGTCTCCACTGTCAGAGACGTACGATAGGCAAGTGACTGGTTAACGGTCCAAATTCTACGCCACGGGCGGAATAAAATTTTAGTACAATTTTTCGATTCTCCAATATTTATTAAGTAAATAATGTACTCTTTCCTGCACTATTAAACATGAAGCTGTACCAGTGAATTGAAAAACAAAAGCACCCCACTAGATCAAAAGAATTTAATTCAGTTCAGAGCCAACTACACGAAACAAATAATACCCCTATCGTACGCCTCTAGTAGTAGACAGAAATAATGTTTGTTTAGCAGCGTAATTTAGAAGAGTGTGCTGTGTCAATTACACTTCCATGCCAAATATGAAATGGATACGTCAATTAGTTTTAAAATACTGAGCACAAATGGTTTTGAAATTTTAAACACAACACCCTGTAACTTAGTAATGAGCAACATTTTATCTAGGTGTTTTGGGTTAAATCTTCATAATTTGAGGTCGGGATTCTAGTGTTAAATTATTTCCAAATATTAATGAATCACCCTGTATCGAGCGATATTAATATGAAATTTGATTTCGGGCCATAATCAAGCACTGTAGTTGTCGGCCAACTTTGATTTGATAATCATATTCAAAATGACAAAATAACATTTGTCATAATCAATGCTATTGTTTACACTAATAATTTTTTATATTTTCAAATAAAGACCCAAAATTTATTTGGTGGATTACAAACTTAGTTTGTTATTTGGGGTATCTGGATTTAACGGTTTAAACAACTAAGTGATACTCTGATCAATGCCATTTCATAGATGCAATTGCCTATTCCCAAAAATTTTGTAGACTTGCGTTCGAGGGTACCCTTCTACACTAATGAGTCTCCAAAAATGCAAAACACGTGGTATGTAGGGTGCCGTTCGTAATTCTGCAATTACCACTGGCTACTGTTTTTCTTCGGTTGACAGTGGAATTCGGTATATTGCGTTAAAAATAACCTTAGTTTACAACCGGAATTTTACATATACTACTAGATTTCTACAAGCATATTTACTATTTAGTTTAAATAACAGTAAAGACATACCGTGTACCACGGAAAAGGATAGGCGTTTGTCTATGTTACATTCAAAATTAATTTATACCTCTTTTCCGTCATAATTTAGCGGAGCCCAATGTGGAAAGATGTTTTATGAGTGAGAACTGTCATGTGGTAGTGTAAGCATTTAAGACGCATTTAATGAAAAAAAAACTGTAAACATTTGATAATGATTTAGACAAAACTCCAGGTTCCATTCCGATTGCGGTAACTGTTTTTATTAATAAAATTATTATCGATGTTATCACTAAATGCAATTTTATAAAAGGCATAGTTTAATCTATTTTTTAAAATGTTAAATTCATTTTAGAAATTGTATTATAATGTCAAGAATAAAGTCTAATAAAAAAATATGCCGTCGGAATCGAACCTTTGTTAGGGAGCACAAAATTATTACTATGCGACAAATTAACGGAATTCGTCTAGGATAAATACTCATTTGGCTGTTACATAAAAATGTATAAAAAAAATAACTTAAAAACAACTTGTTCTGTGATTTTTAGCAAAATACGCTTTCGAATACTACCTACAATTCTTTTAAATTGGTTTATTTTATCTATTCTATAATATGTTCTTATATTGGGTTAGAATTAAGGGAGGGCCACTATGAGGATCTGTAAGCTGTAATAGATACAGATTTGATTATATGGTAAAAAAGTTGTGAAATCAAAAGTTTAAAAAATTGCGTTTATAAATTCCCGAAAAGATTTTAGTGTTTGAGATATTTTGAGAAATTGGATTTTTGATTTTACATATTATTTATTCTAGCGTTAATAATGCACTTCCAGATTCAAAACCAATGACAGTTTGCCGTAAATAACTTTTATGCTTTTTAACGTGGCTTTATCGATTTTTTAATACGTTTTTGTGGAAACCATTATCAATTTTATTTTTTTTATAACGTCACTGATATTCTTATATCAGATTTTTAAAGCCTTTTTTATTACGATTTCAACGATGTATAACCCTTTGCTGCGGTTTAATTGCGTTTTAACCTTTTTCGACCTTTAAACAAAAAATTTCTACTACGGACTTGTAAGTAGTTTTACTTTTAAGAATAAATAATTACTTATATGAATTTACAGTTTAGATTATTTAAGTATTTAATAATAACACTAGGTAACAAATGTGAAACTTTTTTTTTTTCACTGGGTTTTTGGTATGTAATTTTGATTGCTCTGTTTAAACTAAATAAAAGTACATAAATGAAATTGTCACATCACTTCAGGGTTCACAGTGAGAAAAATTTATTTAGATAGTCATATAATATTAATTTTAAATAAAATGTGTGTCTTGCGACATCTCATGTAAACATTGACACGTGTGAATAGTATAAACTAAGAAAAATGCCAACAGTTAACTGTAACGGCATGTGTGTGTTAAGTGCAAGCGTATCTAAGCGATAGCTTTTAAATGCTTGTAACACGTTGCCGACAAAGCCAAGATAACTTGTACAGAAGCAGACACTTGGCTTTATCGGCAACGATGTAATAGCATTAAAGCTATCGCTTAGATAGCGCTTTTGCACTCAACACACACATGCCGTTATAGTTAACTGTTGGCAATTTTCTTAGTTTATTAATTATAAACTTTATTCTTTGTGAAAATATTTCTTTTTTTTTTGAACGATTGGCACCCTTTTGTAACCTCTACTGTAAGTTTTCTTATAAGGGTCCAGCAGTAGTCTGCAACGTTTGCCGTGTTCATCGCTTACGGCACCCATGTTTTCCGGGAAAAACTTAGATGAGAGTGATGAAAGTGAATTTTTAAGGATATGTTGCACCCCATTCATAATAGGCATCCAGCAGTAATTCCACTTTCTCTCAAAATCAAGAGACTTGTGGCTGCTTAGAAAGTTATTGGTTACATCAACAAAAGCCAACCATGCCTTTTTTTCTATAGCAGTTAGACTAGATAAGAAAGCAGGATCTTTGATTAATTTTCTAATGTCTGGTCCCCCTTCTTTTATTTTGGCATCACTTAACGTAGGAAACTTTTGTTTAAGAAATTTAAAGCCAGCACCATCTTTTTGTAACGCTTTATCAAAGTTTTTGAGTAACCCAAGTTTAATATGGAGTGGAGTTAAAATGATATTTTCACGTGGTGCTAGTGGTTAATTTTGAATATTCTTCTGGTCAATGACATATTGATTTCTGAGGGGCTAGTTTTCTTTTATATAATTATCTGAACCGCTTTGGTGTGCCAGTCAAAGGAAACAACAGTATTTGGTATAACCCGTTTGCAGTCCCAAAATTAAGGTCACTACTTTTAAATTGGCACATATTTGCCACTTGTATTTGTTGTATTTTATCTTCTTTAAAATTAATATCATAATGTCATAAGTTTCTTTTGCAGCGCTGCATGCTACAGGCAAAAAGGGAAATATGTTTCTATTATGAAGTAAAACCGCCTTTAAGCTTCGCTTTGACCAATCAATAAACAGTCTCCATTCTTCTGGTGAATAATGATAACCTAGTTCTAACATCAAACCATCAATATTTTGGCAGAAAACCAAATTATCTTCATTTGAATAAAATGATCGTTAGGAAAGAATTTCGTTTTTGAAACAATGTAATTTTAACATCAGCTTGCAACCGATTCCATTGTTTTAATCTGGACCCAAGTATTTCAGATTTTTTTTTTGGGCAAATTTAAATCTCTAACAAGATCGTTTAGTTCTGATTAACTAATCAAATGTGGCTCTGTAATTTAAGTCTTGAAATACCTTTTCAGAGCCAGAGCAGACTACGTTTTCTGATTCAAAAAATCTTGACAAATTTGATGAATTTTCTAGTCGTCTCGGTACAGGAACTTTTTGCGAATGGGTTTGCGGCACTGACACTGACAATACATTAGGTTTTGATTTCTTAGAAAATTCTTTAAAGTGAGTTAGGCAGAAGTAACAATCGTCAATGTGATTTTTCGGTTTCCGCCATTGTATGGGTACACCAAAAGGCATCATTTTTATAGTTCCTTTGTACCAGCCCGTTAAATATTTGTAAAAAAATTAAACCAACACACATGAGGCACCCATGATTTATCTTAATTTTTAATTGCAATTTTGAAATAAGCTTGATAACACTTGTCAAGCAGAGAAGAGATTGGCTTTTTTCACATTTAGGAGTGAACTGATCACAAATATAACAAAACAGGTCAGGTGAATTAACACAAACGCACACCATTGTGAAGATTTATGATTAACCAAACCATTTTGATGACATTTGTTCATAGCCAACCGAGTTTATTATAATTACACTGAAATAAGTGCTTTAGAAGGGAGAAAAATTCAAACTGCTGATATCTGCGATTTGAGACGTGATATTAAAGTAAAGTCTGGATTTAATTTGTCCACTAGGTGTATCTAATTAAAATTACATTAAGTGGTATTAGTGAATTTTCTAGTGTTGCATAGTGTAATTATGTGCTGGTACCATCCTAATGCATTCAACAGCGGCGAACTACGAGGATGTATTGATATCTAGTTAGCCTAGACCAGTTCCTTGCATAAACAAAATATTGCGTTACCATAGTAACAAAACAATAATTTATTAGAAGTGTCAGTGTAAAGTATGACGTCAAAAAGTAAACCAGAGTCACGCAATAAATTAAAAAAAAGATGTCCACCGAAATTGTGAAAATCAAATTGGAGTATCGAGCCATCATCAAGTACCTGTATTTAAAAAGGGTTAAGAGGTAAGCAGATTTACGAAGATATGCTTAATACCCTGGTGATCAATGTCCTTCGTATGCACCGTCAAAATTGAATGCAACCTTCAAAAGAGGTAAATTTTCCATTGAAATGATGAATCGACAAAGCTCAGTTTCTGTGTCAGCCCCCGAAAATATCATGCAGTTCATGACATGATTATCAGACCGTCGAATTGGGCTAAAACGGATATCTAAAGCACTGAATATTTCATACAAACGCGTTCATCATATGGTTCACGTTAATTTGGACATGAGAAAAATTGCTGCAAAATGGACCCCAAATGTTTAAATGTTGACCAAAAGCGTGCAAGGGTAAAAGCATCGTCGATCCATCTGTAATTTGAAACGATGTAGACTTCTTGAACCGAATTGTTACTATGGATGAACTAGTACATTTCTCGTGATCCAGAAACAAAGCAACAATCGATGGAATGATGACACTCTGGTTCTCCAAACCTAAGAAGTTTCGTGTCCAAAATCTGCTGGAAAAGTTCTTGTTTCAGTTTTTGGGATTGCCTTGAGTAATCATGATTGATTTTTGGATAAGGGTAGAACAATAACTGGAGATTACTATTCAACATTACGACCACTCTACGGGAAAATATTAAAGAGAAAAGACGCGGAAAGCTATCCAAAGGTGTTTTGTTTTCAGGACAACGCCCTGCACACAAATCTCATGTTGCCATGAAATTCGTGATTTAGGGTTTGAATTACTACCCTTATTCACTCATTTGCTCCTCCGACTATCACCTCTTTCCTCAACTGAAAAAGTTTAAAAGGTCGTACATTTTTCTTCCAACAAGGAGTAATAGAAGCTTTGGAGGTCTTTTGCAGAGCAAGAAGAAAATTTTTTTTAAAAAGGTCTAGAGACGTTGCAGGTTTGCTGTAATAAATGTATCCAATTAAGAGGAAAATATGTTGAGTAATAAAATATTTTACAAAATTTTGTTTGGTTCTATAGTAGGCTTAGAATTTTTCAATATATCCTCGTATCATTAGAAGTATTTTGTCAAGACATCCTCTAAATCATTTTGCAACAAATGTAAGCAACTTTCTCATATTAAAATATGATGGTAAATACTTGGTCCTACAATCGTTGTGCCTAGTCCACATATTGAAACTAAAGTGGTATTGATGCCTTAAAGTTTTAATTAAACATAGATTGGTTTGAGATCAATAATGAACAATTCGATCTATTGTGAAAATGCCATCAATTGTAACCATACTTTTATCAGACCATACTATTCGACAACAAAAATTCATATTCTCCTGGAATTTTCTTATGAACCATTCACAAAATTAACAACGTCTTTCTAATTTGATAAAAGTTTTTTTATTTGGTTTTTCCTTTCGGAGTGGAAACTACCAAATACATATCTTACGTAAATGAACAATTATGGTGGGATAAAATGAAACATCCCACCATGTCAAACAGGCGAAATGTACATGATTGGTTAGAAAACAATCTACATTTAAATACATTGTATAAAAGCTGTAGGTGGTATTCTTGGGACAAGAACTATAAGAAAATTGCTTTATCAAACAATTTACATCTGCGTTACCTGTTTTCGGCAATGAAAAAAAAAAAAAAAAAAATAAAATAGTGGATGTAGTTCATGTGTTTGCTGGTTACAACAAGTTTGAAATTATCTCTTAATGAGTTCTAGCAAAACTTATTACGACAAACTCAGAAAGATCATGGCCCGCACGTTCCCAGGTATAACCGATTATAAATAAAAGATTAAGTTTATAATCAAAATTTTGCAAATGAACAAGAAATAAGGGGTTAGATTTGGAAGCATTTACAAAGATTACTCAGAAGTGCTGACAAGGGTGTTAGTATCAACTGTTGAAAGGTGCTATCTGTGTCTAGAAAACAAATATTTTAAATTGAAAAAGTCTCTTTGACTTATCAACGAGTAACCTCGACAGACTTTGTGTATGGAAAGACTCTATAGTAGACTTAATTTAGCAACTATTATGTTTTTATTTACATTACTAAATAATTATGTTGACTGCTCGTATTTGTTGGAAGAAGTCAGTTTGCACATTCGTAGGACAACTGCTCGTTTTTCTGATACTTTATATTTGAAAAAAATAACCCCAAAATGTACAGAAATTATGCTTTTTCATAGTATAACTCCGCGGTCGGCAACGTGTGCGCCCGCGGCCACTTTCTAATACGCTCTCGCCCTTCACAAAAATACGTTGCACCTAATCCCTAATTCAAGTAAGTCAGTGCGTTGCGAATCTCAAGTTAAATAGCCTGCATTTTTGTGTCGTTAATTATAGATACATACTTGTAGATCTGAATTGTTATAATAATTATCAAAAACAACATGAGTAAAAGACCAAGGACTTACTATTTTAATAAAGAGTGGGAGTAACAATCCCTTTTTATTGAATTTAATGGAAAAAGTATTTGCTTATTATGCAACACCAGTGTAGCAATACCTAAAAAAAGTAACATTGAAAGACACTTCAATACCCTGCATGTGTCGTGTAACAGTAGTTTTTCGCCAAATACTAAAATCCGAAAGAAACGTGTCGGCGAATTGAAAGCAAATCTGACAAAAACAGCAAAGTGTTTTCCACCAGGTCAGTACCAGATTTGAAAAATGCTACTATAGCATCTTTAAAAGTTTCTCATTTGTTGGCTAAGAAGAAAAAGCCTTTTGTAGACGGGGAAATAATAAAGGAAGCCTTCCTAATTATTGCTGATTCTACCTTTCAAAATTTTAAAAACAAATCAGAAATTATTGCAGCTATTGAAGCGATACCATTGTCAGCTAGAACAGTGTCTAAAAGAATCGAAGTTATCGCTGCTGATATGAAATCGGAGTTGGAAAATGATATTAAAAAATGCAAGTTTTTTTTTTCTTCAACTCGACGAGTCTACTGACATTTCCGATACTGCACAACTATCTGTTATTATTACAATGGTTTTTAATGATTTTACCACAAAGGAAAAATTTTTAAAATTGTTGCCACTGAAAGGTCGTACACAAGGTAAAGATATTTACAATGCATTTATAAAGTTTACAGAAGAAAGTTAGTTACCATTAAAGTTAGCTGCTCTAGTTACTGATGGTGCCCCTGCAATGATCGGCAATACATTGGCTTCGTTGGGTTGTGTATGGCAAATGATGTATTTCCTCAATTCGCTCATTACCACTGCATCATCCACCAAGAGGCGTTGTGTGCCAAGTCTCCGTTTTGAACACGTCATGAAGATTGTCATAAAGATAATTAACTCTATTAGGGCTGCGGCAATGCAACACCGTTTGTTTCGGCAGCTTTTGTAAGATAAAGATGCTGAGTATGCGGACCTGATATTGCATTTCTTACTGATAGAAATGCATGAAAATAATCGCCATGTTGCGAAAATGGTTGGATCAGTGGATACACTCAAAGCCAAACTAACTCTATAGAAATCTACTTCACACATCCCAAATTTAAAGAAAATTTTGTATCGCATGAATGTATGCGAAGAAGATATTGATACTACTTCGTTTGCTCCACAATTGTATATACTTTTGGACGAATTTAATTCTCGTTTCCAACAATTTACGGAGCTTGAGCCTATCTTGGAGTACATAATTAGAGCTGGAAATAATAACAATGAAGAATGACTTAAGCCTGAAATCATATATGAGGGACGGAAATTTTTTGGAATGTAGTTGTTGAAAAAAAATATCCCATTTTAAGAACATTATATCTTAAAATACATGCGTATAGTGCTTCAACGTACGCATGCAATGCATATTTCAACAATGAAGGATTTGAAATCAAAATATTGAAGGAGAATGACAAATGTAAATTTGGAGCATTGTGTGAAGACAGGTACTTCAAATTATGAACCGGATTACAACAAGTTGTCGGAAGAAATGCAAAGCCAAGGATCACATTAATTGTTGGAAATAACTAGATGATGCTATTATTATTACTTATATATTACCTATCTATGGAGAGAATTACAGCCAGGATGGAATTGGCAACAGAGAAGATAAAGTATAGATTAAGAAAACAAGAATTAGGGAAAAAAAGATTGGTGGAACGGAGAATGCGAGAAGGGGAAAATAGAATTAAGAAAGGAAGAAGGAAATGGAAAAAGGAAAGATAGAGATAGATGAATACAAAAGGTTAAAAGTAAATTTTAAGGGAATATGTGTAAAAATAAAGAAGAACATAAAAAACAAACCGAGATAAAGATTAGAGAAATTAAAAATGAAGGACAGGTATGGGAATTCATTAATAAAAAGAGGAAAAAAGGAGGAAGGATGAAAGCAAATATAGATGGGAAAAATGGAAAGAACACTGCAAGAAGTTAGTAGGAGAGAGTGAAAAAAGCAAGAAATGAAGAAGTTGGAAAAAAGGATAAGACACAGAGAGGGTGGAATAGAAAAGAAGAAATGGAGAGAGAGCAATAAATAAAGTAAAAAAGGAAAAGCAGAAGGGACGGATGGAATACAAGGAGAACAATGGAGGTACATCGGAGAAGGAATGAGAGAAAAAGTAAGAGAAGTATTCGAGAGAATATGGAAAGGAGAAGGGTTTCCAGAAAAATGGAGAGAGGCAATAATATGCCCAATTTACAAGGGGGAGATAGAAAGAAAGCGAACAACTATAGAGGAGTGAGTATAATGAATGCGGGCTATAAGATATATGCGGAAATAGTTAGAAAAAATTGGAAAAAGAAATAGAAGAAAAGAATATAATACCGGATTGGCAAGCAGGATTTAGGAAAGGAAGAGGAACGATAGACAATATATACATATTAAAGCACATAATTAATAAAGAGTTAGCAAAGAAAGGAGGAAAGATGTACGCAATATTTCTAGACATTAAAGCGGCATTTGATAATGTGGAAAGAGGGGATTATGGAAAAGGATGGAGGAGGTAGGAATAAACAGAGATATAAAAATGCAATAGAGGAAATATACGAAGAAACAAGGTGTAGAACGAGGGTAGGGAGGAAGCTAGGTAGAGAATTTAGGACGGAAAAGGACTAAAACAGGGATGTCCGCTAAGCCCAATCTTATTCTCGATATACATTAGTGATCTTGAGGAGGAAATGGAAAAAAATCAAGTAGGAGGAATAGTAGTAGGAAGGAAAAAGATATGGGTTTTAGCTTATGCGGATGACATTGTGGCAATAGCGAGAAATGAAGAAGAGATGAGAGGAGTAGTTAAATTTATGAAGAAATACCTAGAAAATAAAAAACTAGCAGCAAATGTCGGGAAAACAAAATTATGGAATTTAAAAAAGAAAAGGAAGACGAAAGGAGGTGAAATGGTGGTGGGGGAGGAGGAGGTAGAGAGAGTAGATAAGTATAGATACTTAGGTTACAACATCAGATATGATAACAAAGATGGAGACCATATAAAAGAGATGAAAATGAAAGGAAATAGAATAGTAGGACAAGTATGGGGTTAGGGAAAGGATATTTGGTAAAGATATAGAGAAAAGGAGATGGATGTTTGAAAAGTTGGTAAGAAGTGTGGTACTGTATGGAGCGGAGATTTGGGGTTGGAGGGAATGGCAAGAGCTGGAGAAGATACAGGAGAAATACTGGAGGTGGACGTTAGGACTAGAGAAAGAGACACCGGGGTATATAGTGGAAGAAGAGCTAGAAATAGAAAAAATAAGGATACAAGCAGGAAGAATTGCAGTAAGGTATGAAGAAAAAATGGGAAGTAGGAAGGAAAATGAAATACTTTATGAAGTTTGGAAAGAGATCGAGGCACAGAAGGTAAAATATGGGGAAGAAGAAAGAAGAAAATACTATGAAAGAGTGGGATACGCGAGAGAAGAGATAAAGAGATTAAGAGAGGGGGGGAGAAAGATGGAAGAGGAAATAATTGCAAGAGATAAAGATACTCAGAAGCAGGAAAGAAGAGCAAAAATAAAGGAAGGAAAATATAACGGGAAATACATAAAAATAATGACAGACAAGACACCAAGGTACATAACAGAAGGAAAAGGAATGAATGAAATAAGAATGATTGCAAGGTTCAGAATGGGTAATGAAGAAAATGAAAATAAATATT
Organism: Abscondita cerata; assembly: GCA_030710515.1. Taxonomy (NCBI): domain Eukaryota; kingdom Metazoa; phylum Arthropoda; class Insecta; order Coleoptera; family Lampyridae; genus Abscondita; species Abscondita cerata. The sequence continues at coordinate 241,819 of JALBCR010001426.1, read as the reverse complement.
GGATGAGTGATGAGGAGAGAGTATGCAGGTTGTGTGGGGATGAATGGGAAAATATAATACATATAAAAGAGGGATGCAGGGAAACAAGACATGAGGAAAAGGAATGGAAGTTACTACTAGGAGAGAAAGGGGAAGGAAAACAATGGATGAGGGAAGTGTTGGAGAGGAGGAAAGGGATGGAGGAGAGGAAAAGAAAAATACTGAAAGTTTAGAGAAGAGAGGGATGGAAGGTTGAAGAAGGAAACAGAAATTAGTTAAATTATAATTTAATGAAATATTATGTTGTTTTTTATTTATTTTTTGAGATTGTAAAGGGACAAACCGAATCTTTTGTTATAGAAAAAATTTTTTTAAGACAAAATAAATATTGAATTGAATTGAATTGAACCTATCTATGCCTCATGTACCGCCTAATAAAGATCTTGTTTTGTCCTTGTGTAACATTTTATTTGCGTCAACCATACATGCGCCCTTCAGGAGTAAATTGTTTTAGAATGAGCCCATGGGCTGAATAAGGTTGCGAGACCGCCGATAACTCATTAAATAGAAATAATAATGTTGATTATGAAAGGTTTGATGAACATTTAAACAATTTTACTATTACATTCACCATAAACATATTAAATACACTTACAACTATAATAATGTTCATATTTTTAATATTATTTTAACAAAAAATGTATAACACATTTTGAGTGACAGATAGATTGTAATTGTTTTTCTTTTTTAATACTAGTTTTCTTTTTCTTTTGATTGTTAGAATCGGAATTTTAGTTCATTTTTTACACAATCTTGCAATTTTAGGATAATTTCCTGTGGCCCTATGACTTCATTTTTAATCAGCTGTAAATGAATACACAAATAAATAAAATATGGTTCAGATAGCCAGGCTGAATTTGACAAATCGCACAGCATTTAATGCGCCATGGTACGATATTACGATTATTGACCTACTAGTTCAATTTTTTCTGTATACATCATTTATACTCGTATAAGTAACTAACTGCATCCATTTTCTTGCGCTTTTACGTTTACCAGGAAATTGATTGCTCTATAGTACACTAAAAACAACAATGTTATTTTGTTTATATAATATGTTACAAAACTGATAACGTATGTAACTAAATTGTAGGAGAAAAAGTTCACAAATCAATACAAAAAACTAGCACACGTTAGCCGAAACATGGTTTTATTTTAATTTTTCCTTAGAAAAAAATTAATTATTATTATTAATATTACATTATGCAAATTACTTCATTTTTATTTATACGACAGCATTCGATTTTCGCGAATACTTTTGATCTCGCAAATATATCGACATTCCGTCGCTAAGGCTTTAACATATTTATTAAATTTGGATCACCGTTTTGATAAATAATTATGTTTTTGATACTCATCATTGTAAATCTTGTAATAAATATTGCATTAGGGTGGTAATGCAGTGACTGACGGGGAACACAGACAGCAAATATTGCAATATAAACAAGCCAGCGATTACCAGGGTTGTTATACGTCTGTCCGTACTTTCAATCGCATGTTACAAAAGTAAATAAGGTTCGATCCCCTCTAATTATTGATAGTGTTCAGTTGATGAGTAATTATTTTTCGTGGAATCAAAAATAGCGTGCGACATTTGTGTGCATGCAATTTTCAACAGCCGGCGGTCACTGTCACTGACATCCCATGCGACCGCCAATATCAGTGTGACAATGACAAAACACCGCCCCGGGTATTCACTACGGACGTTCTAGAAACCCCTTTGGCCCCCAACATACTCACGAAGTATTTGACAGAGGTTACATCGACGACACGTCCGATAGGGTTACTTGTGTCAAGAACGCTGCTCTTTTAGATTACATATTTTCTTGTATCTTTTTGAAGTAATTTATGTGCCCTATATTTAAAGGTTGCTATAGTAGCTGACAAAACAAAGTTTAACGTTTTTGTTTGTTTTCTATTATTATTACAATAAATATGACGTTTATAATATGTTTTTATAGTCGATAAAGCTTTTTTTTATTTCGATTGTCTTACAAATGATTTCGATATTTACGATGTAATGACTATCGATATTGACGACAGCTTTATGGCGCTTAGGTAATAGTTTTCGTCATGCAATGTTTAAAAATATTTTAAAGAAATACACACAGTCGTTTTTTTTTTAAAATACATAATTAAACATCAATATTAAAAGCTAGTCTACATATATTGACAGGCAGAAGTCTAATTAAATTTGTATGTGTGTGTGTGTGTCTGTGTGTTATGGATGTAATTTTTTATGAATTTATATAAAATATTAATAAATGTTTTAATTTTCAAAAAATGTTTAGTGACAATAAATAAACCATTTTTGTGGGGAAGGTATTATTTCACTCACGAAATGGCGAAACTAAACAAGAATTATTTTCGTAAAAGTTTATTAAATTCTAATCGATCTAAATAAAACACAAGCTTTTATAAATTTTTATTACGTATCTTGTTGCTCGTAATAAAGGAAGTTTGCTTATAAAAAAACGATCATCTTTAAGTGAAAAGAGATTTATATTAACTGTAGGCGTAAGATCTGATGTTTCCAAAACAAAATTACTATATATTTTTAGTAATATTCAATTATATGTTATAGACAGTTAAGCTACAATTTAAAGGAAATTTTAATAATTGCAAGGTGTGTCAAACACCATAAATTTCGTTTTATGGATCTTAAGTTATTTTGATAAAAAGTGTAAAATTTAAATTTTGTTACTAAATTATTGCTATTATCTATGTTATAAATTGTGATTAACGTACATTACATAAAATGCTGGTTTTTTTTCTGAAATTGTGAACATTTTATAGTACATCCGAAGATAATTGTAAGACTTTAAAAGGTATAGACTTGCTAATAGCGTCACAATAGTCTTTTTCCGTGTAGTGTTAACCTAGAGAATTTCGTCGAATAAATTTGCATAACTGTAAAGCAAATGGTGGAAGTTCTCCGGCAAGCGGTTTTTGGACAATCTGTTCTAAAACCTCGTAGCTTCCTAGAGAACGTATAGGAAACTCCCACTGCGGGACTGTTTATTTTCCTCTTTAAAAGTAAAATCTGAAAGGATTTTTGTTTAATCGATAATTTATACTTGCATAAAATTTGTCATAGTACTATAATTTAGAATAAAGATTGCTAACATTGATACGAAAGGTATACAAACAACTTCTTAAAAGCTTTGTTTCCTATCCAAAAGTTGTTTCCTGAAAACACATACAACTTTCAGGTTCATATTATTTCATTAAAAATATCCATTTCATTTTGTGTTTTTGGCGAACAATTAAATTTAGAAAAAACAAATTGCAAAAATCAGCTTTCCTGTTCCTTTGTATTAGGATGAAAACATCTGTGCTGAATAAGAAACTTCTTTTTACAAAATCTTAGAACATTTTAATTTGCAATTGGTTTAAAATCTGCAAATTTAGTACTTTATAATAGTTTACAAGCTATTAATAATTAAATTTGTTAACTTTGAATATTTCATATCAATTAATGTTTAATGCAGCTAAAAGTATAACATTTACCTTTAATCTGCTTTAATGTATTTAATGTTAAACAAATTAATTTATTTTGAATATAAACTTTCTGTGTACACAAAATTGTTAGTAGACGCGTAATTACTTATTAATCATAGTTCAAAATTTCAAATTTCTAGTTAAATGCTCAAAATTATTTGAAGCATTCCATATTCAAATTTAAATAATTTTAGAAGTTTCGCAAGCGTTAGGTTAATATAAAAGAGAATTGCTGAATCAAGTAATTAAAATTAGAGGTTTCGGATGACTTACCGTTTCATATTTCACTAAAATAATTATGGATCAAATGATGGTTAAAATATGAACGTTGTTGGATCAGCAGCATGTTTTGGCCAAATATAAAATTAACTTCTTTAATATTAATGTTGAAAGTTAATGGTTTTTCTTCTTTCTGTTTGTTAAACTACAGCTTCCACACTTAACGAATTCAACTGAAATTAAAACATAAAGTCGCTTTTAATCTCAGTAATTATTCTCGGAAACAATTTTGTTTAAATTTATGTAATATTTAGGTGTGTTTTTCTTCCAGCATATTAATTTTTGGGGCAATGACATTTTTAAAGATTCACATATCTTGAGTACATATCTGAATGCTTCTAAAGTAGTCATCCTGTACGATTAACTTTAATTGTTAATTCTTTGTAACTAATTAAAGTCAATAATTTTTCTAAATGTAGGTACTAATTGCACATTGAAAAACAATAAATATTTTCCATAATATTATCTAATCCATACTTTTAACGTATTTCCGTGTATTTGTGCATCTATTTTTTTACGGCCTTTTTCAATTATGTGTCAAATTTGTTGGAGTGGTTTCTGACGTTATTTCCGAACTGGGTTAATTAAGCCAACCGATTTATGGTTTCATGATTGAAACTGTATTTAAGTAGATCAAACTTTTCATTTTAAAAATTGCTTGTTATGGTTTTTTAAGTAGGAATTTTCATTGAAAGGTATTACTGGTCCACCCACCCCCGCAGCGATAATTAAGATAATTTAACATAATTAGGAAAAACTGTTGTTGTAAATAACTTAATTACCCCACATGTGTTCTAAGGACTCGATCCTCATCATTTTGGCCCTTGTGTAAGACCTGCAGTTGTAGATGAACGGAAATTAAAGTTTGGTATACAAAATAAACAAAATATTTAATACATTCTTTGGAATAAAATGCTGGAAAGTGGGATGTACAACAAAATCGCGTTGAGAAGTTAATGTTTGAGATGATGACATTAATAAAGTAAAGATTAAAAAATATAATTAAATGATTTAATGTTAAAACAAAAGTTTGTTTAAAGTTACTTTAAACATAAAAAAATATTCTACTTAAATTAAGCTAGTAATAAATGTGTAGCAAGTGCAATGCAATAATATAGAAAGAAACTCACCAAAAACAAAAATAACTCATACTTGCACAAAGTAATAATTTAGGTTGCTCAAAAAGCATATTCCATAAAACCAACGTAAATTACGTCACACTTTTGTTCTACATAAACATTGAAATTTAGTAATAAAAAGCATCATTCTCCAAAAGTCTGATCAATCACTACCTTGCGTAGAACCTGGCACGGTTGATGTGCTGGTTACCTCGGTAAGAGTAGCAACAGGGTGAATTCCATCTCCACCCGAATCAGCCTCAAGAAAGAATTTGATCAACTTAAAAACACCACCGAGATTTAGTATCACAAACTTGGGCTGGGTTTTACAAAGTTTAAAGATTAAATAAATAATCAGACAAAAATATGATGATGTAGATTAACATTTAACATTTATGAAAATATTAAATAATAAATTCAATGTTAAAAATAAACTGATTAAATATGATAAGTAGGAAAAAAATCGCAAAATTAAAATTTTTGTATTCTTTGTATTAAGTACCGAAAAGCTATTACTTTTTCTTGGTGTCAGATTGTGAAATAAAATTTAACTAATAAACTAAATTCAAAAACGAAATCCTATTATGTCCAGCAAGTTAATGCTGAAAATCATGCCGTTAAAACTAAAGAATGAATTCAAGTAGACTCAGTGTGGTTTGTTAGCACATCAGGCGCGAACTAGAAGACACAGATTCAAATCTTGTTCGTGAACCGAAATCATTTAATTTCCACAATATTTTATTGCGAATTGGAATTATTACTGTTAATTATGTAATAATAATTAAATGTAAGTGTTAAATTATAAATGTGTCACATTTTAAGGTTAAATAAGAAATAGATTTGTGAAACAAATCAAAGCCAAAACATACATTGATTCACAATTGCACCCTAATTAAAATTAAACGAATGTAAAAATATTAATTAAAACCTTAATAATCATAATATTTGAAAACGAAACTGTAAATAATCGGTTTCATTTAAAAAAAAAACGATGGGTGGTCATGATTGTCTGGCAGAATATATTCTATGTATAACTTGACAATTGTGAACTTTCGTTTCTGACTCATACTGTTCCGCAGTTCATTTTTGATTAGCTTAAGCTTTGAAAATGACATTTTGCCAACGGGGTTGGCCATCATCAGAGGCAAGAAAAACCTAGTTACAATGTCTACGTTGGAAAACGTCTCAACAAGATTGTTACTTTTCAGTGTATGCATTTGATCACCAAGCAAATTTTCTAACAACAAATAATGCTTAAAATGCTCACATCCCACCAGCAATTCTTTTTCATGAACAGCATTTATATATAACTCAATCAAAGTCTTACAATAAAATTTCAGCGCTTCTGTTTGCAAAACATTCAAACTGAAAAAAATCAGAACAAATTGAGTAGCCATCAAACGTTCTTGCAGTTGGGGTACCTTCTGTACCTCGATCGAAGAAAGTCAAACGAAATTTCTTTGTCTTGAACGGGTTGTACTCATGTAGACGTTGTGAGAAGCACTTGAATTTCGTTGTGTTATTGTTTCACGCAAGGCTTCAGGTGTAGTGGTTTGTTTTATGTAAACTCATGCATTGAGGTAGTCCCATAAAAAAATAGTCTCCATTGTTACTAAAATGGCAGCTCCTGACGAACAAATACCCCAACTCTTTATCTACCAGACACCTTGCGTGGCGCCCCATTCAAATCATTTATATCTCCCTGCATAACCCTGTATTAATTTCATATTCGAAATCTGGGTAGATGTGTTTTGTAGTAACTTCATAGATAGAATTTTTGCGTTAATCATTCCCAAACTTTAGCACTACATCAATAGAAAGACTGTCATTTTGTTAACTCTTCGACGTCTTGTTGTAACAGACCAAAATATTTTTCTACATTATGGAACCCGACAAGTACAAAACGTGTCTTTGACTTTTAGTTGCATAATTAAACTAAGAAATGCCATTTCTTTGCAGCATTTCTCTCTTATTATGAGTTCATCAGAGGTCTTGTACAGTTGTATACCGCACTTAAGTATACACCTCTGATGAGCTCATAATAAGAGCAAAATGCTGCATCAGATGTTTTTTCGTTGCGTGTGTGCTACTGTACAAGAAATACTTGGCTTTATCGACACACGTGTGTTTCAAGTATTTAAAGTTATTGCTTTGATAACGATATGCACTTTAACACTCACAGTCGTTACAGTTAACTGTTGGTATTTCTTAGATTAATACTATTCATACGTCTCCATGTTACACAAGATGTCGATAACCACAAATTTTACTTATTTGCATAATTAAGCAAATTATCTGCAAGAAATTGATCAAGCTTGCTCAGCAGCTCCAGCACGCTCAAATAATATCCGTTATGTTGCAATCCGATAACTTTATTGCTTTGCGGAACGCCAGACTTCGTGGTACCAAACATTTTATGACTTTCAAGTAAATGATTTCGTACTTTAGTTGAGTAGCAAGACGGTAATTTAGAAGACCAACGCTCATCTTTCGTAACAAATAAGTCAAGGTGGCTTGTCTGTGTTCAAACTATTATCGTATTCGAAAATGGAAGCCTCAGTGGGTGAAAAAGACGATACGAAAAGCAGAGCAAAACTTTTGCGTTGCAGAGTATGCAAGCCGAGATTTGTCAACCTGCTCGCCGTTTAGTAGTTTTCGAGAAAAAACCGATGAGTTTAGACATCGAATTATTACTTTTCTATTGAGTTCTGTATAAATTCGAACTGAATTAGAATAATCGAATTTTTTCTTCTGGAAAAATTTAATGAGTTTTTTGTAGGTCTCCACTTTGAGGTTGTTACCATTTTTTACAGTCATGGCGATTAAGTTACAATTTCTTAAGCAACGGGTGGTGGAGACATAAATTGATGATGATGATGAAGAACTGATTATTATGAGAAGTATTGTCAAAATTTTATTACACTGAATCAAATCATAGAAAGAAGTTGGAATTAGCATATGTCTTTGGAAAATTTTTTTGCAGCATTAATTAAGAATGAAATTGTCATCTTCATTACAATTTTTCTACTCTTTGTCGTCGTCTTCACCAGAACGAAATAATAATAGGTGTAATATTTTCGAAGAGAATATGCCCTATTTTTCGTGTTTCTTCTTACAAGCTTTACTTTAACTAGCTCCTTACAATGTCTACAAATTTTTTTTCGCATTTCGCCTGAGCACTGCCATAAGGACAATCATAAATCCTTGCTTTGCTTTTGGGATGAAGATTGGGGTTTAACCTGTTTGTTGTAATACTCCTTCGTTACATGCCATGCTAATTCATTTGGCATGAACTGGCACTTATATGGTGGAAAAGAAAGAAGTTGATGTCTTTGTTTGCAATTTTGGCGAAGAGTTTTATTTGTTTTTAGAGATTTTTTTGCTTTAAATTTCGATGATGATTCACACTTTTATCAGTTTTTACTCAGCCAATTGAACATTTCTTCTTTCCTAGAGTAAAAAACTCGTTTTTTTGTTCAATCCACGAATAAATTCGGTAAGATCCCTTTTAAACAAATGATTCCACATATCAGTTTTTTCCATTTTCTGTCTCACAGTACTTTTCAAACTTGCAGGTTTTTGTAATTATTCCACAAATAAGAGATTTGCTCAACTAAATATATAAACATGTTATTTACGAAGATTCAAACTTCTTGAACTTACATTTGAAATATCAATCAATCTAATAATGATTAGATCATTAGTAAGGTCTAGTCTGTCTTGTCTAAAATGTGTATAACATTTCAAGATTTTGTTTCCAGAAACACATTTTACAAGAACTGACTAGACAAAGCCAGCATGCTACGCATGGGTTAAGTCACAAAATGAATTAGCTCTAAAGAGCAGACAGTCATGAACAATAATTAGCACTTACATTAACATTCATCAGTTGAGTAATCAATATGAATGCAGAGTATGTACTCCATGTGAATTCGTACAAATGAATCGAGAGTATTCGGGTGTGCGCTCGCAACGAATCGAGAGTAGGTGAGGACGCACAAACGACATAACATATTAATATAGAAGATATAGATGTAGTACGAATAGAAATTATTTGTTAAAAAATATTTAGAACCGGATTTATTGGCTCGACCGCTTTAACGTAATATAACAAAGTTTATTTAGGTGAGATTGACTGTTTGGTTCGCATAACGCTTGCAGTTACGCGGGTGTGATTCATCAAGTTCGTGCATAAGAAGATTTTTCTTGTGTGAAATTGAATTCTCTACAGTTAAACCATTCGAAAATTTGCAAAATTAGAAATATTTTGATTTTTTATTCGTGTTTTTACGTAATATGGTTCCGGAGTTATAAAAATTACAGTATTCGTATAACAATGTAAAATTGCTAAAAAAATTTTAAAATGATAAATTTTATTAAACATTATGTGATAGGGACATAAAAGGAACGTTTTTGCTTAAATACATATTTTTTATCTGTTATAATTTAGAAATTATGGCCGTTTCAGTTTTCAAACAAAATTTTGTCGGAAACGTTTTTCGCTTATAACTTTTGAAAACACACAAAGTCATACAAAACTGAAAAGGCCAAAAATTTTTATTTCTTTATCCGCGTATGATGCTTTTTGAATTTTGAAAATCGGTCCGTAAATAAGCGAGTTGTGGTCAACTTACGACTCAATTTGTTTGAAATTTTTTTGACAATTTTTAACATTTTTTTAACCTCAAAGATGCCCTCGTACAAAAATAATCTAAATCGAAAAATAAAGACACATCTTTCGTAAACTCGAAACTTTTGTCCAAACAAAAATATCTCAAGCCGTTCTAATGTGAGACGAATTTGAAAAAAGGTCGATTTTCGCATGTACAGGGTGTCCTATTTTCGATGTAATTGGAGGGTTTCAGGTATTTTGCAAATTGATAGAGAAAAACCGTGGTCGGGACCCTTGGCCCGATTTTTGAGACAAATTTAATGGCTTAAACAGCACTTTGATATCTCGACTCGTTTGGGAGATCGTTGCGTTTTATGCCGTTTTCTTTAAAGCTTCATAACTTTTTGTTTGTAAATATTTTTTATTTTAACCAAAACATTTTTAGTGCATTTTTTTATATGCAATTCAATGGCGTACTCAAATTTATTCTAGCTTAATTCGTTTTCGAGTTACAGTCCACACATGCATTTTTAAATGGAAACCGTAGTTGGCTATGACTTCATTGATTAGAGTTTTTTTTAACTTTCTGAAAATATATAGTTTCATATATTTATCTGGGCAAATAAGGAAATTATAAACGATTTTTGGAAAAATACCTCTTGATCAAAGTCACCTATGAATATTTGTTTACTGTGCGCATTTGTTGCTAGTTTTGGACACTTCACGCAGTTGTTTCTTATAAATAAATGGCCAAAAATTAATTTCAGCAATTAATTATTATTTTAAGCAAAGCTTTTAAATATTAAATCTAATCACATCTATGTATGTTTCGGCCATTTATTTATAAGAAACAACTGCGTGAAGTGTCAAAAAACTAGCACCGAATGCGCGCAGTTAACAAAAGTTCATAATTGACTTTGATCAAGAGGTAGTTTTCCAAAAATCGTTTATAATTTCCTTATTTGCCAAGATAAATATATGAAACCATATATTTTCAGAAAGCTAAAAAAATCTCTAATCAATGAAGTCATGGCCAACTATGGTTTCCATTTAAAAATGCATGTTTGGTCTGTAACTCGAAAACGAATTAAAACGCAAAATTCGTATTATCTAAAACAAACTGGAACTGATTCTATTTAATTCGACAAAAAAATGTTTTTGTGTTTTAATGGGCGACAGTAATGATTGTTAAGACGTGCGAAATCAATTTGGATCGACCTTTTTAGAATTTTTTCAAGAAGTTACAAAATTATCTAAGACGTTAACAAGATCGAATTAACGGAGCTTTGTGGCTTTGTTTTTGTGATGCAAGAGTCCGCCTTCCTTTTTACTAGATCCTTAAAGAGAATTTAATACTTTACCAAATTAATTTGCCGAAAATTCCAACAATTTAAAATTTTCAAAATAAATACGTTTTATAAAAACAAACTTAGCATGCATTAGACTTAAGAAACTTTAATCAAGTTTCGTTCTTACATAGCACATAACTTAAAGTTTAAAAAGTTATTTCAATCTACTGGAGAATATTGACTGCAGCAAGACGAGGTTTAAAATCTTACACGGTACGCGTTCATCAAATTGAACATGTTTACTCTGTAATCAAATGATACGTATAAAACGATTATAAGTCACAGCAGGTGCATAAAACCATCACAGGATGAACTATTATACAATTTTATATATCAAGTTTGATACATGACTAGCAAGAAAAAACTAATTATTAGATTGTAAAAATAATAAGCGTTGGTTACCTGTTGTATGCTAATCGATATTTATTAAGTAGATCCTTAAAAAAGTCTCTGTAATTATTATCCTTTCTTAAATTTTAATTAATGATTTGGTTCAATTTTTTACTTTAATTTCTATGGAACGAACATTTTAATATGCACCAATTTAAATAAGAGTTAGTCTTAATATAAATTGGTACTAACTGAATAAGTTATTTATACTTTACGTTTATCACGTACCTAATTATAACAAACAAATACACCAACGAAGTCAATAATAAAATTATTTTAAAGAAAATTTAGAAGAATTTTGATTTAATTTATATTTAGGAGTAACGGAATTCAGCCAAACCCACCAGATTAGACCTTATAATCGAATAAATCGTAACATAAAATAAATGTTGAGCACCACAATGTTTTACAAAGATAATGTTGAACGGAATAGTGAACTAAATTATTCGACATGAAATTATTAATTTTGATTGGTATTGTCTTAAATATCACTTGTTCTGGGGACAAAAAGATAATTTTTAATTTCGTAGATTCACCAAGTGGAAAGCAGATTCACATTACATAGGCAAACTTATTTTACAGAAACAAATAAAATATCGATTTTTGTATTCATGTAGTCCAATTCTATACTTCAATGTTTTTTTTTTACATTAATTTTAACCACAACATCTAATAATGTCTTATTCAGTTTTTGCATCAACTCTAATGCACCATCTGATGTTAAAATGTCGTCTGCGTCTACCCCATTTAAATGTAGTAGTAGTTTTAAGCATGATGTTATCGGATACTTTGCATCATTTGGATATTTCGATAAAATACAATATCTTACAATTCTACAATATTTAGTGTCTTTAGTGGTAGCATATACTGAAAGAAATTTTACTAATTTTATTGCAAATTATCTAAAAGAAAACTTTGAAGTTAAATATATTAAATGAATACATTGAAATGGTATCATGGTACCTTCCTAAAACTTTTTAAAAAAGGAAACCACGACTTATTATTTATGGCTTTGAAGGAGATATGAATGATATTGAGATGAAGGACGCTATTTCTAATGAAAATTTTAGTGATCAACAACTTTTTAATAGAGATTTAAGATTGAAAAGAAAGATGGATCGTGATTATACTGGGTAATTGAAACAAGTACTAAGAAATAATTTAAGGACTACTGGAATTAATGATGTATAAAGTGGCGGACTTTTTGTTTCTGTTTCAGAATGTTTTAAGTGTCCGTCATATTGGCACATATCAAAGTATTGTAAAAAACAAAATCTAGAAATACTGTGTTAAAGAACACTATACATAAGAAACTTTTTAAACAAACAAAACCCTACAATTTGTGCATAATGTTTTAGGGCTAAAAAAAATCATAACCACTATGTTGATAATAAAGAGTGTCCAGCACATAAATTTGTCGTAGATATACTCACCAAAAAAACTCATTATTAATGTTGATGAAATCTATTATCATTTGGGCAATTCACATGCTATGTCATCAGTTCAAGATATAGATGAGTTAAAATATAAGTTTTGTGGGTCTCCAAATGATCTTACCATATTAAAGATATGTACTAGAATCCAAAAGGGATCTGCTTCCTGTATAGATCATATATTTGTAAAATGATCTTTTTTTGATGAAAACTCTAAATGGAATACCACCATAAACTCCACTCCAACTAAAAAAAAATAATTTATTATAACTTAGATTCATTGATTTCACATAAAGCCGCATACATTTTTAAAGATTAATAGCAAGTATAAAGAAATTAAAAGTTGGATAACTAAATGATTTATTGTTTTAATCAGAAGAAGAGATATGTTACATAATTTTGCTTAAAAAATCCATCCACAGAATCTTATAATTTATACTTTTTTGATAAAATTGGGAAAGCTAAGAGTGATTGAAAAAATATAGGCTTGTTACGAATGAAAAGTCCAGTAGTGGTTATAGAGAGATTGAATATATCTAAAATAATATTGACATGAGTATAACAGGTATGAGCCGTTATTGCAATAGCTATTTTAATAACCATTTTATTAGAATATCTGATGTTATTAGGGATCAAATTAAAAAATCTGACTTAGATAACTTACTTAGTAATGTTACTAAAATAAATTCTTCTATATTTGTTGATCCAATTACCACTAATAAAATTTTGAACTTAATTAGTAAATTAAGAAATAATGTTTTAAGAAGCAAAATCTGCGTAATTTTATGTTTGAAGAAATAAAAAACACATCTCTAAACCGTTATCGTACATTTTTAGTGTTTAATCAATGACTGAAAATTTAAGGACATTGGCCGATTTTGCCTATTTTAAAAATCTGAAGGTGGAATAAAAAGCCGTGGAAAAAATGGCGGGAAATAAAAAACTAGTAAAAAAATTTCAGAAAAAAAGTAGACGGAATGAAAAGCTACGGGAAAAAAAGGCTGCTAAAAAATCGGACTGAACAATTATTATATACAGGATGAGTTTTAAGACGAGAATAGTTTGATTACTCCTATGTTTTTAAAGATATCAAAATTATCCAAACGGTGTTGTAAATGGTACATCTGAGCGCAGTTTTTAAAAATATTTTTGTTGTATACAAGGTGTATCTTTATATAGGGGGTTCTAAACTACTTTTTTTAGATATATGTATATATTTTTACATACTTAGATAAATCTAAGCTTTTTAAATATGTTTTATTTTTAACATTTAGTTAAACCGTTTAAAAGTTATTTATTTTTTCTTTATAAATTAGGCTTTGCAGGAACTTCTTTAAGAAGTCATAAAAAACATGCTTTTTATTACATCAAATTGAGTTTTGGTACATTATTAGACAATACTTGAAAGTAAGTTGTTATCATAAAAACACCAATTTATGTGAAAAGATTACGCTGCTGTAATTTTTAACTTTCTAAACTATCAAACCTCCATAAATTTTAAATTGCACGCCCTGTATATTATTATTAAATTGTATTCACCATTTCATTTTATAATACATATGCTATACCAAAAATTGATACTTTAAAAACATAGGTGTAATTAAGCTATCCCGTCTTAAAAACTCACCCTGTATAATAGTAATAATATTTTTTTAGTTTTTGTAACACTTCAAAAAATCAAAACAATCACATGCGTTGTTTGTAGTTACCACCAAACTGAAAATATAAAAACATCATCCATAACACCCACTATCGAAAATATAACTTCACGTCGCGATGGGCTCGCATTGAGATGAGCAGCCGTTGAAATGAGTTCGCTCCAATGAGCATAACTACATTATCAAAGGTGCGCTAGCGTTGAACAAAGTTGCACACGCATGTGCTAGCTATTCTCTTTCGTGTGCAAACATCAAAAATTTGACTTTTTTTGTGTGGGGGCCGGCTTTCTAGATTCAACCCACAATAACTCCGTTATTAAAGGTGTGCTATCATTAAGCAAAGTTGTGCTAGCCTGTGTTAGCTATTCTCTTTCGTGTGCAAACGTAAAAAAATCTATTTTTTGTGTGGGGGCTAAGCCGACCGAGCTCTAAAATACGATACTACCATTATTATTTTCTTATTTATGATCAGAAGTCGGCAGTTTGTTTGTAAGGTCACAGTATTTTTTCTCCACATCTTATGTCCGTTTGTAAAAAAGACATCAAGAAAACCAGTTGTCCGATTTTTATGAAATTTTGTACAAGGACTTTAGTTATAATTCCAAAGATCTGATTAGATTTTGGGCATAATCTATGTAGCAAAAAGAGCTGTTAACCTACACAGATTTTTGAATTTTTTAAATATTTAGAATAATATTCATTTTACACATTTTTGTTTCAAATAAAAGTTGTTTATAATTTATCTATCCCAAATTTTGTTTAAATTATTTTTTAATTCGATAATTAATAACTGAGATATAACAATCACATGTCACTAATTATTGTAACAATATCTCCACCAATATCAATTTTACAAAGAAAGTTGAGGGAGAAAAGTTGTAGGAAATCCTATTGTCTATACTTTTTGTTTGAACCAGTTTTATTTTTGCTTATCGGGCGATGTGGAGTTCTGCGATAAACGCTTGTTTCAATAATACTCCGTTTACCAGAGGAAATTTGACTAAGTTACATACCTGCTGCCGGCGGACTACACTAAATTTAATTAAATTACTATTATGTCAATTCACATATAACATGACATAAATAAATATTCAAGTCCAATTGAACGAAGTGAAACCTAAAATTATTTTAACTCCAATCATTTATAAAATCATTCTATTAGAAAAAGGCTTAGTTTGCTGAATATTGATCGAAATAATTTTATAATGCTGCTCTTTTCATAATAACACAACCACTGTTTGTCTAGGTTTCTAATAAAATTCGTTCATACATAATTCTTTCATAAATATACATTTTAAACGTATTAACTTTAAGATATAACTTAAGAATGAGAATAAAAAACGTATATTTCAAAACTAATATTCTTGGCAGAGTCATACTATTATACATTAGGCAAACAGGAAATTCAAAAAATGTTTTAGAAAATTAATTGAGTACCCATAAAATTATGACACGTCGTATATAAGACGAGGTAAATTGCTACAAAAAATAGAAACTATCGACTCTTAAAATAAGTTAAAGTTTTTGGTTTGGTTATTTTTTTAGAATTTTCGTGAATTTTAGTGAACTAATCATATTAACTTTTGTAGATGTTTTGTTCCACTTAACGTTGCGAAAGCACGTAGTAAAATTATTTAACGCTTTCGGTAACGAACATATTTTTCTTTACGTTAATAAACTTTTGTTTACTCTTAAATTAATTTAATATTATTTTTATAATTTAACTAATATGAATGTTTGCAATCTATCTGAACTTCTGTAACAGGCAGTTGCCGAGATAAACCTTGTTATATAAATTTACATTCCGAAATTATTTATTTTTGTGGCACATACACAGAAGTATCATTTGAAATATCGACATCAAAGGACAATTCCGTTTTAGTTATAAGAATTATTTAATAATAAATTTAACATGCCCTTCGGCTGTAAAACGACATGTTTTTCGAAATAGAAAATGTCTAACCTTTAAACATTAAAGCTTTTGAGAGTTACATTGAGATAATAATGTATCGTGCGGTTATCTTCTTTAATGACAAGTTAAAAGTGAAAAACTCATTTCCACCCTTTCGCATTTTATAATTCAGCTAATTCGGCCCGTTTAAGTAAAAATGAAAAGTTTTATAATCATTTACAACATACAAAAAGAAAAACAAATATGTATTAAGTTAATGTTTGCTTTAAAAAAGCTAAACAAAAGACTGCTTGATTTTTGTCTACAAAAGGATTCTGCAACACTAGCTTCATTGTTTGTTTATCTTGTTTTACTGATTAAACTCTTTCCGCTTATAATGATTTTTAAAACAGCATTTGTCCCTGATACTAAGTGAAAGCTATTGTGTAAGCGGACGCCTGCTGATGAAAATAAAAAGGAAAATACTAAATATTTCAAATTCATAAATTTGTTTTTAGCAATTTTAAGAAAATGCTCATGTTTTAACTGTATCTCAATAAAAAAGAAAAGCTGATGATTTCGCTGTGTAGTTGTGAGTGAAACAGTAGATCTAATCCGCAGCAGCTGTTTGTACTAAGCCATTTCTCGATATAATAACATTTTATTTGGATCTCGACGGGGGGTATCCTTTGACAGACTTATTATAAAGTTAAAAATATATTTCTCTCACCTAAACCTTCAATTTTAGTTACAAAAGAGGAAGGTTTCATAAAAAAGCACGCAATAAAATTATAAGATTAGTGGAAAGTTAATAAATGCATGAATAAATAGATGGATGATTTGAAAGAAATTATGAATGCCCGATATATCTCTTTGAGACGATCCAATGTATTTATTCGTTCATCCGTAAATAATCCAGTGTCCTTAATCCTGTTAAAGTGTAATACCTCTCCATCAGTTTCCTATTCCATTTTCTAATCTGTTTATCGTTCAGTAGAAGCTTATGAAAGTTTGTAAGTTGCCTACGCGGCTCACGCATTATTTAGTTTTCAAGAGGATTTCGGGTATCTGAAGCGTCAAATGCTTTACTTTTAACAGAATTAGTTTTTATTATGCAACGTTTTTTTATATTTATTTAGTTAAATATATTGTAAGCGTTACAAGAGAGAAGTGTCTCCAAACTTAATCTAATTCGCAGAAAAATAAACATTAATCTACTACTTATCTCACGTTCGCCAAGAAGCCAACACACTTCAGCTGCAGTTACGTTTAAAACTGAACAAATAGTTAAAAATAAATTTTTCACAGAAGTTAACGTCACTTGCAAATTTTCTTCACAAAAATACGGACTAAAGTAAATCTTACTTTAATTACTTTTTCGAATAATAATATGCGTTTAAAAAATTACTTCCCGAGTTGATTGATTATATCCTGTAATAGTTAACTATGTAGAAACGATGGTGCGATTAATGAACTAGAGGAATGAAGTACCTACGAACTTTGTGTACTCCTTACGTGAGTAGCTGGGCTAGTATTAATGTGTAACATTAAATGTTCACATTCTTGACCCTCAGTAATAATTATTTAAAGCGAGCACAACTAATTAATAAACCCACGTGTTTCGCACCTAAATGTTGGATAGTGTCTATGTGTGTTGGAATGGAAATTAATGCAAGGTAAACGAAGTTTATAAACAGAAAGGAAAATAACGTGCCTCATCAAGTGTAACGTAATTAACGTGTAGAACACTATAAGGTAAATTAATTCATTTAAGCAAACTGTTATTGCAGCAAAAGTGTAAATGAAATAAAGTAAAAGTGGATAGGTATAAAAAAGAACTTTTACTATCATTGCAGTTCTTTTATAAAATACAATTAAATTGCGATAATTGATGCTTATAAGTACTATTTATATACTTCCTCGAATCCGAAATGCATACATAATAATTTAATCATTATCAGGGGAATATTGCATTTTAATATATTGACAATTTCCATGTACAAAGATTTGATATTTGTGTACACTCCCAATTAAAAGCTTTTAATTCAGAAAATTCAATTTCAAAAACATTACTTCTGAACTCGAGAAAGATTTTCTATTCCAACAACATTGTTAATTGATTCAATAGTTTACATAATTAAAAAATCACAAAATAAAGATGTAGAATTTTAAAAATATAATCTATTAGTGTAATTAAAATGACGAACAAAATTATTAAGACCAATTCTTTTTTACAAACGTCAAAATCTAATTCATCTTTAAGGTTCAAAATTGCGTGTTAGAAGGAACGGGGTGCCATGTTCAATAGCCAGTTAGAATAGAATTATTATATAGTACCGAATTAGAACTTTAGAAGCAATTATTGTATGTAGTAACTAAGAAAATTTTAGTTAGTTCTTAACAAAAAAGAATTCACTTAATTTTAATTTATTACTGTTCGAATTACAAATGTTCATAAATGTGAAAATGGTTTGCGCCTCATTACGTTTTCTTAAATTTTCTAGTGTGCTATGCTTCAAAATAAACAATTCACAAGATTAAGTTAATAAATGTCATTTTCTTGTGTTTTTGATCCGGTGTCTTTTGTACTAGTTACATAGCACACAAAATGAAGAATCACAAAGAGAATGGAAAAATGATCTGTGGATTGTGTTTTCAAAAGTGGCATGTCCAAACCATAAACAAATACTTTTTAAAAGAATTATCGACTAAACGATCCCAAACTTTCGTGTTCTTTATGTGGTACATGATAGTGGTCGAAGAATAAGGCAATGTTGCTTCAAGAAAAAATACAGCGAGCTGATTACTCGAAGTTGACAATTCGTCTACTTGTTTCAACAAGGAGTGCCACTACTTGTACTGGTACTTATCACTATCTTGACGGCTTTTTTGAATATACTATCGAAGAAGCGAATCGAAATGTAAAACTGTCACTAAACCTACAGTGTTCTGCAATTACATTAAAAATTTCAGATCTTATGTAACAAACAAAAGACAATGTTCTACAGCAATTATTGTTAGAAGTGAAATGATGGCAACGGGAAATTTAAAAAAATATGTTTACGTTTTGTTACGCCATGAAACACAAAACACAACACGGTGTCGCAAAGTGCCAAGCTAACTCAACAGCGAGGGGTGGGTCTAGAAAAAAATGTCTCTCACGTGCCTTTATAGATGACTAAAGGTTCTTATCACGAGTCAGATTTTGGGGTTTTATTAGACGCCACCCAGATCTTTTTAAATGTAACCCATCCTAAATGATAATAGCGCGGGTAACGCGCGTCTTTAACCTCCTTAACAAGGATTATAGCTAAATACTACTTCTACTTACAAGTTCACAGAGTTCGTAAAACGAAGTTGGGCTGTAGTTTTTATTTAAAACAAAATATACGATAATTCTTAGGAGTAAACAATCAATTTACTTACAGTTGCTTGTTTTCTTCTGATGAATTCAACACTGTCTTAGTCGTTATACTTAATTTCTTTAATTTTTTTTTTTTTTTTTTTTTTTTTTTTTTTTTTTTTTTTTTTTTTTTTTTTTTTTTTTTTTTTTTTTTTTTTTTTTTTTTTTTTTTTTTTTTTTTTTTTTTTTTTTTTTTTTTTTTTTTTTTTTTTTTTTTTTTTTTTTTTTTTTTTTTTTTTTTTTTTTTTTTTTTTTTTTTTTTTTTTTTTTTTTTTTTTTTTTTTTTTTTTTTTTTTTTTTTTTTTTTTTTTTTTTTTTTTTTTTTTTTTTTTTTTTTTTTTTTTTTTTTTTTTTTTTTTTTTTTTTTTTTTTTTTTTTTTTTTTTTTTTTTTTTTTTTTTTTTTTTTTTTTTTTTTTTTTTTTTTTTTTTTTTTTTTTTTTTTTTTTTTTTTTTTTTTTTTTTTTTTTTTTTTTTTTTTTTTTTTTTTTTTTTTTTTTTTTTTTTTTTTTTTTTTTTTTTTTTTTTTTTTTTTTTTTTTTTTTTTTTTTTTTTTTTTTTTTTTTTTTTTTTTTTTTTTTTTTTTTTTTTTTTTTTTTTTTTTTTTTTTTTTTTTTTTTTTTTTTTTTTTTTTTTTTTTTTTTTTTTTTAAAGGAAAGCTACAGTTTTGTACTTGTTAATTACATAGTACTACTAGTTTTGAATCTGCTTACCGATTCTAGACCGACTGATTTCTTAAATATAAACAAATAAACTCGGGTAGGCTTCTACCTCTCTCAATTTTTGTACAAAGAACCCTACAAAAAATTAACATGTTAACAGTTCTCAGAATTCACTGGGGTTGTGTAATTTTACGATTAAAGTCTAGAGACCATATAAAATATGAAATTAAATTTAAAAACAACACAATTTTCACGCTTTGTCAGGGAACAAACAAAGAGTTCATTGAGTCACCGACGCAAGCGGGAAGATGTGACTAAGACTTTCTACGACAACCTTTGATAAAAGCTATCGAAATAATCATTTCTTCAGGCTTAATTGTGCGAATATTTACCTCTCCCTCTTTAACATCGGTACAGATTATTATAGTCTACATTATATGACGATATATTCCATATGACAATTTAATTTAATTATTAATGAAAGCTCAACCTTCGAAGAAGTTTAATTAATTTATATAAGACGATCACGCGAATTAACTAATTGTATAAGAACTGAAATGCATTAGACAGTTCCAACGGTGTGTGCCTTAGATGTGATTTCTTTGCGATTGCCGCGAATGAAAAGGATTAAGTTTCATGTAAATAATTTTTTTTTACCACTCTAGAGAGAGTAAAGTAATGCGGTAAGACTGCTTGGTTCAGGCACCAACTTTTATTAAAACTTATGCCAGAGGAGTTATACCCACTTGAAATACTGTCACTTATGTTACACCATTTTATTAGAATGCTAGAATGCTTTCTAGGGCTTCTACTTTTTTGGACAACAATTGTAACTCGTAAGACAAACAAAATTCTAAACATATGTTCATTTTCCTTCTTCCAACCCCAAGCTGTTGCTGGATAAAGTCCCACGTTTTTGTCGAGACATTCACGCCAAATTTTGGTCTGTAGAATACATCGATAGACATGTTGCTTCAGGGCTGCCTAGAAGAAATGAAAACTTATCAATAAATATAGTTAACTAGCAAGATACTGTTTCACAAACTTACAGAAGTTGATGGTAATGATTCTATCTCTTTTTGCTTTTTAGTTAACAAGCACATTTTAGTTTCTACACATGTGCTGCTTGAATGTTGAACGTACCAGTTAACGATAAACGGTTCCAGCATTTTCCAATGGTTACCGGTCGTTTCTCTTGGAGAGTTGCACAATAAAAGTTCAATTTATTTATTTAATCGTATGGTACATTTTAAATATTGTATTGTGATGTAAGTGTTATGTATGGTGCCCCAGAAGATCAGAATAAACCTGTACAGTGTGGTGACGAAACCGTGTGCAATTGTGGATTGGTTCGTCTTGACAAAGCATTTGCTTCGAGGTTAATGAAAACCACTAAAACCTAAACATGCCAACCCTTACCCCCTTAGTATTCACATGTTATAATATTAATTAAGTGTGTAATGTGATTGTGTTTTGTGAAATTGTGTTGTACATTTTTTCCTAATTATCCAGGAGGGTCTTGATGACCAGGTCCGGAAACCAAAGTAGTGATTCTCAAGAACAACATGTTTTTCTTGTTGACCATGGAGTACTCTAAGGTACTGATCACCTTCCATATTTTATATTTGCACCAAAAAGTCCTAAAAACACACACAAAAAAATTAACGTACGTTTTTTTTTTATAATAATAATTTTTATAATAAGCGTCACAGAGATTCCTGGCAACCTTGTCCACGCTTTCTAAGCCGTTTTTTTTCCACGGGAGCAAAAGAAAGAAGTTGTGTTGCATTCAGTCAATGAATTAAACAAAATCAAACATCTCGAACAAAGAGAACCAAGAGAACCAAGAGAAGCATAAATTAAATTGACACTGTAGTATTTAAAATTGTAACGCAACGGTAATATTTGCAAAAAAATTAGCCTAAAATTTCTCAAATAGGCTTGTCCAAACTACAATAATGAGTATACACCGTGCGCACGTAGATGGTTCTAAATGTTCTCAGGGAATCTCTTCTTAAACTGAAAGCTTCACTTGTCCGTGGGTGGATGAGGCAGCCAGGTTTCCGTCTGGAAATTGAAGCATATATTATGAAAAATAATGTTTGGGAATGAAATGAATAAATGAAAAATTAACCAAGTGTAGCCCACATGGCCATTTCCAGGTAAAGTATTCCCATCACCATACGGTAACTGGAACCAAGTTCAGATAGTAACGACCACTGAAAGGTTTTACTGATAAACGTATATGGGTTGATCCATGGCAGCAATTACCAGTTGACTGGGGTTCAAATGATGTACTGCTCTTTCATCACCCTAGGGCCATGCAGGATTGTTGACACAGACGTTGACGAATTACAGAGAAGTGCAAGCATTCTAGTAATCGTTGTTTGTTGAGGTGTATCACAAATCTTAACATAGAATGAGGAGCATCCTGCTCAAGACTTATCAGTCTTTGATCTTCTCCAATGCCTTCAATTCGCTTTAGGTGTCCCTGGATAGAGTCCTTATTGATTGAACAAGACGAAATCAAATATTCTGACAAACACCGCTGTATCGGATCACATATCCAAGGACCAACATAATTATCAGACTCTCTTGTTAAATGTGTCTGCAACAAGCTGATTCCGGTTCCATGAAACGATCCCAGAGAAGTATTTGCGGTAGGAGTATGATCGGTGTTGTTAATCGTCGATGTAGTAAATTGCGATTTTTTTAATCGTGTAGGGTAGACGACATTTTCTTCTAAAAACTTAAGACAAACACTGGAACTTGCACATTTCTCAACTTTCATCACGATCGTATGATACTGAAATCCAATTTCATGTAAATGGGAAATTATTGCGGACGTAGAGACCTATATAAAAATAATGGGGCATTTTTTTATTCCGTGTTGTGGAGGAAGCTAAGGTCAGTTTGACATTTTCTGAAAGAAAAGACTATCAGTTGGCTAATAGTCAAGCATTGCTAGCTGTCAAGGTACTCTCTCCAGTCATGTTTAGAACCGTAAAGAATGAAGGAAAATAAGCAGTTTAACTTCTCTGGCACAGCATCTTACTGACTTTGTTTATCAAACGGTCTTATAGAGTTTGCACATTTAGAATCAAAAAGTAAAAGTCCTGACCATTTTTAAATTCATTACTTTCTTAAAGAATTGTAACTATCTGTTTCTCCACCAATAAGGTTAAAGATTTTCTTCTTTTCACTTCCTTCAGAGATCCCTTGAAGTAGGTTAACAGCTTCTCTTTAAATCTAGTTTTGTTTACGGTCCTCCGTCACTATTTCTACAAACCCTCTTGTTGCCACTTCCGTTTCCCAATTCGTCTGAGTATTTTCTTTCCGTTAGGAGCTTCTGTGTTTAGTATTAAATGATGTAAAGCAACTATTGTGATACTTAACTGATCCGGCAATCAAATCAGAAGCAAATCTTGACATCAAATTAAAATCACCCAACTCCTGTGCCATTCGCTGTAATCCTGTACTAAGTTCCATTGTCTCAATTTGGTGAAGATCTTTTCCTTGCCTTTTTGATTGGCATAATGCATAACTTGTAATTTAATTATACATTTTTTTGTGATGAAGATGAAGAAACTGGAATGTCAACAATACAAGTAGGAATGGTATTAATTCCTTCCATCTTTGTTGTCAAGAAATTTCTGTACTGCAAATCACCAACACTAATATGAGATGCAAATTTATATGTTGAAAATTCTGAAAAAATTAGAGTAAGTGTATGAGTAGATCATTGTTATAATGTGAACGAGTTGTGTTTTAGGTTTCACCATGCGCAACCCTAGAGTAAAATGGTTAAATTTTAAAGTAGTGCTACGCTTAAACTACCTCCCAATTTTTTGGGGCCACGTGTTATTTTGATTTATATAGTAATGGCTTTAATTGGGCTAAATATCAGACTTTTTGCCAATGTGTAACTATGATGGTAGAATCCAAAGCCACGTGTCTCCATTATCAAGGTTTCTTCCTTTCTGTTGAAGTTTTATGGATGTTTGTGGATCTCGATGGCTTCTGTTACCAATATATTATATCAACCGTTAACCGTTGGTAGCAACTTCGAACTATGAAAATTGGCTTAAGTTACCATAAGGTTAAGAAGAAATTCAAGCAACGACGGCCTTTAGACCAAAATCTGAACTACACTAATTCACCAACAGACCGCGAAAGCCTAAAGCAATTTGTCAAACATAGGTACATTTAAAATAGTTAGATTTTATAGAAAATGTGTCAAAAATAACAGATTATAAACTAAGAAGATTTATCTAGGTTGATTTAAATTAAAATTTTAATTTATCTTATGCAGCTGAAATTTGCATTAGAAATATCTTTTTCGATTTTTTGAATAAATTAAAATTTGACAGATTGTATATCACGTGACCATTATTTATTTGGAAGCACAAATTGATGCCAAAGTGAAGTTTCGAATAAAACTCTTAATAAAAAACATACGATGCCGACATTACTGGTGAAACTGTATGTTCTGAACGTAATTTTTCCCATGGAAAAAATGAAAGAGTTTCTTTTTTTGTAGTTATATCACACCGACAATAAAAAACGCCGGTTGGAGGATATTAATTATGTTTTTTATAAGCTGCTCACATTAAATAAGGTAATTATAAGCATTATCGAAAATATTATTATTATTAATGTAATTCCTAGTCATAGGGACGAGCAGGACACATGACCCATGTACCTTACGCTTTAGGTTTACTGTCAGTGGAAATTTTTATAATTTTTTTCTTCTTTTTTATTTTTTCTTGAAATGATGATAACGTCATGCAATTTTCTTACCGAATACTACTCGTGTGTTGATTGAATCTAGAATTTTTTTCGAGTGATT
The DNA here is from genome assembly GCA_030710515.1 of Abscondita cerata. NCBI lineage: Eukaryota > Metazoa > Arthropoda > Insecta > Coleoptera > Lampyridae > Abscondita > Abscondita cerata. The sequence goes on along the minus strand of JALBCR010001426.1, from coordinate 216,637 downwards.
GTCAAAAACGTGTTTAATTAGTTGAAACGGAACAATCAACATACCTACTCAGAATATTTTAAGTAAATAATTAAAAATTTTTTTTCTGTGTTTGCCTTCTCTAGTGGCACAACATGAGTTCCTTTACTTGAATTTTTGGTATAATTTGTGCACTCTGTACATTTTAACTGACCCATATGCGTTATATTCTCTTTGAAATTGCTAACACAAATTAAAAATTAAAAAAATTTAGAAGCCGTTTTTCAATCTGTGGTTAACGTTAACTTTCGGTTAATTTCCAAGTAGACAATTGTGACAACAATGATCTCCATGACAGTAAACCTATAATTTAAGTTAACCACTGATTAAAAAACTGGTCGTTAAAAATAATGTAACTAAAAAGGGGTTTTTACACTACAAGTTAACATCACATTATTTATTTTCAGCAGTAACTAAGCAACAGAAAGCAGGGCTTGGAAACAATTAAGGAAAAAATATCAGTTTCGGTCATTTCAAAATTAGTGAAGAGTAAGAGTTGCAGACGTTAAGTGAAGGAACTGAAATCTTTAAAGTAATGTTCGAAACTGCAAAAATCGAATTGAAATTGTATCAGAATTCACGAATTATAAAAAAAAAGTTTAAATTGAATATTGTTTAGTAAGCAACGTCACAGTACCCGACAGATATGGGTAAATCGTGTAAATTCAGACGCATCTAAACTGTCTTTATGTTTTCACTTACCTCTAGAATTAGAGTAAAAATAGAGGCTAGAAAATCCTAGACTAAATTAAAAACTAAAGCAATACAGTTCAGAAACAAATCATAAAAACAATACAATTGAAGCGTAAATGAAAATACTGTTTTAATTCCGATTTTAGTAAATCAACTAATATGCACTTTTTAATTTATAGTGTAGAAAGTTAAACAACAAGCAATAAGACCGTTTAAAATTACAGAATTTTTATTTGTTTACCTTTTTAAAACTTTTTAAAAGATACCTTATAACATTTCAAATATTTTAAAGTAGGTAGTTGTAAATATTTTTATTTTTTATGTTATACATCGTTCCTAATAAAAAATCTGTATTGTGTCGAGCAAACGTTGAACGGTTTTCTTAAGTGTAAAATAGCGGTTAGTTACGTTTGACATTGACAGCTGTCAATTGAAATTGAAAAATTCAACCAGAGTAAAATGTACCAAGTATAACAATGTATGTGCCTGAAATACTTCACGGCAGTTTGTGCAGTAATTCCGCTGTTAACAAAAGATATTACAACATCAGCAAATATTGGTACATTTTATACTTAAATTTTAATATAGAAAATGTATTTAAAAAACGAAAATTTTATTTAGCTGCTATCACAGCAATATGTGGCGTTGAATATAGTCAAAACGTGTTACGTTCCAAAATCGACTTAGGTTTAATTTGCCGTTGGAATAATTCGTTTGTGTAATAATAGAAATTTTGTATGCGAATGGGCAAAAATTCCTGAGTACGCCTCTGGTTAGTTATCTGTGACACATTTGATTCGTCTGGTGTCGCCCTCTATGTTTGAACGCTTTTCTGTCATTTCCTGTTTAAAGAATTCATCCTCTCCGCTGTAGTTGTCGAATAACCAAAAATTTGTGTGTGGATTATACACAAACATTGTGGATGCTTGGCGATTACAAATATTTTGTTGGTAGTGAATTCCCTACAGGTTAGTTTTATAATGCAAATGACACATGGTTTTCCTAATTAGGGATTATCATTTACAGCTTTTTTTTTATTTTGTCCTTTTACCTTTTCTTCTTCGACTTTTGGTTCCTGGTTAGTTCCTGTGGGTACAACTTTGTTTGGTTGGTTTGGAGTCGATAATTCTAAAATCTGAGGGGCGAATAAGCAATTTATGGTGAACATCTAATGGATGCAGTGAAATGGTAACGTCGTGACAAGTTTATGGATCATAAGCGAAATTAAAGTAAACACCTATTGAACGTGTGCAGTTACACCATCTCGTACCTCCTGTTACGGGGCCTGTCTCGAAAATCAATTGGTCACCTTCGCCTAGTTAAATATAGAAGCTCGGGAATTCGGGTTCTGCAAGTATTCGGCAGACAACAATTCAGACTCCAACCACTCAGCTAAGTACTCTCGTCTGCTTCACAGACCTTATAATTTTGTGTTAGATTTAAATATGATCTTTGATTTAGTTGTGATGCATGTAGGTGATGGATTCTTATTTTAACACGCAAACCAAGTGTTACATTTTAGTGCTTTAGTAATACTATATAATCGTCGGTGGGTTTTATTTGTGAAATCAAAGCGCGTGGCTCTTATTAATCCGGTTAATATCGGAGGTGGCACCATTGACCTACTCCCTCTACATCCTTAAAAGGTCTGAGCTAGCAAAGATTATAAATAACAATCGTTGCCTGTAAAATAAGAACCCAACATATACGTTTTAGTGTAAGAAAATTGAATATTCTTATTGTGTGTAAACTTAGAATTAGGAACGTTTCGAAATTAGACAATAGTCCATCGTGATAGATCTAACTACTATCTTCGTTAATTTTAATTCGACAGTAGCCTTTAATTGATCGGCTGCTACCTAATTAGTCAAAGCAGTGCTTTATATGCAGATGTATGAATTTTGACCTGCTTATTATTTATATATGTTTTCACCAATTAAAAATATAATCACCTCCAATTTAACATCTTGTTTGTTTCTGTTACTACGAAAGCTCGTAGCAAACTGAATCCTATTTTTATAAATATGAAAATTTTTAACCATGGTGTTAATGTTTACTGCGGATTGTCTTTTATTATATTTAAAAAAATTTTTAAATATTTTGATACTAGACAGACCTATACAATAAACCAACATTACAAATTCAATTTCTTCCTTTTTCAATAATACAACTCAATTTAAGACCGGTGTTACATAAATCTTAAATTTAAAGCGGTGCAAAATCTGACAACAACAAATGTTAAAAGAAGGTTAGGTTAAAATTTTGAATACTTTAATTTTAATATAAAGCACAATCTCAATTTGATATTGATCGTATTTTCGGTGTCATTCGATCGTTGCCAAATTTTGGGTAATTTTAAATTTAAAACTGGTCTTACGTAAGACGAATATTATTGGGAAAGTAAAGCATTGGCAGAAATGACTAATAAATTAAATACGCAAGTGACATTTTGAATGACATATTACGCAGTCACCAAAGAAACGTGGAAGACGAACTAAAAGATGGTAAAATTCTGATGAAAAATAGAAAATACCAATGGGATTAAAACAGAAGATCGAATGCAGAAATCGGAAAGAATACAAGAAAATAAGAGTTATCTACGATTAACAACACAATTTGGAAGAACCTAGGAATAACAGAATTAATTTACTTTAAAACTAGGATTATTGTATTGTTCCTAACGGGAATAAACCAATCAATACAAATATGCAAATTTTTTTGAGCTGGAATTTTAGCCACATTCTTAGAATGACATATACATATGTTTGTAATTTAACATTTTCATTGTAAACAAAGTTTAATAACATATCACTTTCTTACTCTTCCATATTTGATTTGATCTCTTGTTATAAACTAGAAGTAAGGAATATTCATTAAAATAAAATCGTACTTTGACTGAAACATGTAATAAAAAACAAGGTTGAGAAATCAATTTGGTAATATTTAAAAACCATCCCCATTTTCTAAATTAGAGAAAATGATTTTATTCTTTCAGGAGTTTTGTCTTCATACAGTTTCTTTCCTTTTTTCTTTTGAAATTTAAACTCATTTTTACAATACTATAATTAAACTGTTTTTAGTTCTAATGTTACCTGTCGTTTAACAATTATAAATCACTCGGTGCTTCTGGGTTGTTGTAACTTATTGTACATCTGATTTCTTGACATACGTTGTCCCAGTATTGATTTTTTTTCTTTCTAACTTGCTGTTTAACTTTCTGCTTACGTATTGCGTATTCTTGCTTTGCTTTTGGGTTTTTATTTGATAGCAATGTATAGTATAGCCTTTTCTTAAGTTATTCCTTTTTTTTCAAATTCTCTCTTGAGTACTTCTCACATGTTTGCTGTTTTTTGTGCCCAAGGCTTCTCTGGCTGCTCTGTCAATGCTTAACTTCAACTGTATACATATTTTGTTATCTGATTTTTCTTTTGTACTGTTCTAGTCTTGTCTGGTAAAGCTTTAAAATATCAGTCTAGTTGTTCTCATAGACCTCTTCGCCTAACCTCTCTACTATATTATCATTTTCTCTTTTTCCCACTCTGCTGTTCAAATCTCGTATTATGATTACTTCTTCAATTTTATTAAGTTTTTCTATTTCTTTATTTAATAGGTTATATAAATATTCCTGATCATCAGCACGCATATTGTCGTTTATTGCACATATCCCTATTATTGTCATAGGTTGTTTTGTAATTTTTATCGTGATTTTTATAATTAGGTCATTCACTTCTTCTCATGTTTTGCATGGCATTTGTTAGTTTATTGTTATAAGTATTGCTACGCTATTTCAAAGCACAATTCGTATTTTGGTACCTTACTCCATATGTGTAGGTATTTTTCTTGTCCGTACCTTTTCGTTTTGTCTGTGAGTTACTACATCAAGATTAATTTTTTCAATTTCTACTATTACTTCCTTTCCTCTTAATCCTTAAACCTTGTACTTCCAAGTTCATATTCACAAAATCCATTTTCTTTTGTTTTCGTTTTTTTTGTTTTTGGGTACTGGCCCATTGTCCCAATCATCTCTCTTTCACTCCGGCTTGGGACCGGCAACGGCAAGGTATTCAGTTCATCTAGCAACGATAAATGTATTTTTAAACAATTGAATTTTTTTCCAATAATGAAAAAACCTACATAAGTTCCATTAAAGAAAATCAAGTTATCCATGGCAAAATATTTGAACATTCAAATAACGTTTTGTTTTAAACATTTCAGGAAAGGAATATAATATTTTGTTGAAATGAAAACAAAAGGGGTTAATATAAAATACAATTGCCACAAAAAATACTTTGAAAATTATGAATCTCTACATATGAAAAGGAAGAGAAGAAAACCAGAAAGAACACTCCCATAAAAACCAAAATAAGATAATAAATGTTAGAAAAGTTCTAAAGGAAAGTAAAAATAATAAATTAGCAGGCCCAGAAATTATTATTATCGAACTAGTGAATAAAAGGAGGCAATAAATATTATAGAATATTATAGAAATCATGACGAAACTCTTTGAATCATGGAAATTGGCGAAGATCTTGCAGGAAGATATTCCAGAAGACTGGAACACATCTCAAATAATTCAAATACACAAAAAGTGAGATAAGAAAAATTGCCAGACTTATCGGAGAATCAGTATTCTACCATCACTTGTCAGGTTTTTGGGAGAGTAATAAAAATAAAAATACAGAAACCCATAAGGAACTTTAGCGAGGAGCAAAGTCCCGTGATATTAATTAAAAAATATATAAAAACACATATGATATTCGATCTAGAAAAGCCTAGATGTACGAAGATGTCTATTGTAGCAGGTAATGAGAAGGTTGGAAGTAAAAGAAACATGGATAAACACTATTCCAAAATACAACAACACAAATTAAAATAGGTATTATACTAACAATAAGCATAAGCAAATCTAAAGGATTAAAACTGAGATGCACATTATCCTCTTTAGTGAATAATACATTCTTTTCAATTTATTAAATAAAATCAAAATTATCAAAAAAAACTTTAATAAAAGAACAAAAATAGAAGTAAAGACAAATTAACAAAAAAAAATGTTAAAATATATTTAAGTACAAAGACTCTTTGATTGTCTCATATGTTTTATTTGACGTTTCTCGTTGAACGATCTAAAAGTGTTTGCAAGCATTTCAGGTTGTCATAGTCTTTGATACTGCTTTTTTTTATTGATAAATACTATTTTGGTGGAAACTTTCGACGTGTTTATCACTTATCTGAACACAACTTTTCAGGAAAAAGTTATGGTTGAATGCTTGTACTCTTAACATTTCACACCTTAATTCGATTTCCAGCAACAATATGTTTTCGACGAAGATTTCCACTCTTTCTTTACTCAAAAACTTTATTGCTACCAAGTACTTTTTCTGGTCCTTTTAAAACTGCATCAAAATAAGGATCATTAGATATTTTCCTTATCTGAAGTTTGACAAACACCCATTTTTTATCTTAGCATCAGTAAACTCAGGAAATTTGGGTCAAAGATAAGCAGAATGGTTAAGTTGGGATTACTTCATCTTATGAGTCACACAGTCAAAAACAGCTTAATGAGATGATTGTAAACCAGACAAAACACATTATCATCATATCGACGGTGATCTGACAATACCTGCTAACTAACATTTTTTCGAAAAATAAGTTTTTACTTTATAATTTACTTGCGCACATTATAGCAGAACCTGCTATCTATAGAAAAAATCGGTGTTTATAATACAGAGATGAAACAATATCTGTTATCTAAAATATACGTTTATGACAACTGATCGAATAACTAGCTCTTGTTTTGTGTAATTAACAATTAATCAAGTCCAAAAATGTAAGCAAAAACGATCAAGATGAAAATAATAATAATGTCAACGATACTGTTTATTTATTCGTATGATACATTATTTTCGTGATTGTATTGTGATGAAAGTGTTATGTATGGCGCTCCAGAAGATCAGTTAAACCTTTATAATGTGATAAGAAAACTGTGTGCAATTGTGGACTAGTTCGTCTTAGCATTTGATTCAAGGTTTAGGAAAACCACTATAAACCTGAACAATAATAATAAAAATAAATAATAAAATAAACAATAATATTTTGATTCAGTTGAAGGATATTAAAGGAGTTCAGAAACAACAAAAAACCTGCTGACAAAAGTGAATAGAAGAGAACATAGAATCAAAAGCTCATAATGAAGGAACAGGAATACTTGGGGAAATTTTTTTAATTTATAAAAACACCAGAAATGAATTATTCAAGAATTTAAAAAAAATAACCTGATACCAAAGAAAAGTGTTTGTTGTACGTCAACAAAAACAAAAGAACATCAAGAAAGTAGACGCACTAATACTTTGATTTATAAACTTCCCAATAATGACAAGCAGTATAAGTTTGTAGGAATACTTTTCTAAGCAATACTAGATTGGGACGTTGTACAGCATGAGTGAAGAACAGCAATCAATATGACGGAAGCAATATCCAAACAAAATGAAAAAAACAGACCAAAAATAACTAATATTTTCAACAATGCTAAAGATTTATGAATGCATTTCCTGATAACTTACCAAAACAGCCGACACATTACGTGAGAAAGGATACAATCAAAATGTAGTTGGAACAATAGTTTGTAAGTAAAAAATAAAACCAGCCTGGGCATAAAGTGTTTTAGGAAAATCTTCAACCAAAAAAACATTTGCCTATTTACAGCAAAAAGGACAGATGTAATATTTGCATTGAACATGAAAAGAATAATGCGAAGGAGAATAACTGGAAGCAACATATTGAAGACAAAAATCATAGCAGAGAAGACCGTTCCAAAGATAGATAGCACCGACTGTAAATGCAACAAAAATTGGTTTCAGAACAAAATTTTCATGCTATTATTTTATTATTTACAATGTTATTAGTTACCAAGCCACATGCTTCTGGTTCACTGAAGTTGAAAGTGTTTCGACAGTTTCCACTTTTCAATCTTGCGTAACTGACTACCTGGAAAAACATTGTTTGACAAGTTTCAATCATCATTTACTCGTATGGGTGTACCTTTCAAAACCGAAACAACGTTGTATCTTCTTAATTTTGCAATTTTGCACACAGTGTAAATTACTCAGAAGTATTTAACAAAAGGACACACAGAAATGAAATATGACGCTGTTCATGCCTACATTGATTTACCAAGAAATTGATTTACCCATTGATTATGTTAAGGCTTTAAGGGAAGCCTGGAGAAACCTGGAGCAATACGAAGTCATTCAATTATTGCACAATTTTTCAAGGACTATTCTAAATTAAAACATTATCGCTATGGTAACATAAGACCAGGTAAGGTATATGTGGTTACACACATTAAAACCCTTAATTATCAACCCAGTGGTAGAATTTAATATAAACTAGTCATGAATATCAAGAACTTCCATCAAAACCTAAAGTGATTGTGCCAGTGGTGGATTTCCACAGCATTACAAAACTCGTTCACCAATTACTGAGAAAAAATGGAAATATTTACAAGATCTGAAAAACGTGATTTCTTAAGAATGCCACAGCTATTACGACTAAATTTCTTATTTGAGAAAAAACAAGATAATGAAGAGATCAACATGGATCGTATACTTCGAACCTAAACCTAAAAAGTTAAGAAAAAGTCCAAGACCAAATAAATTCCATTCATACTATGTTGCTTACAATTTGTTTTTGATTGTCAGTTTGATTGGTATTAAATCTTTAAATAAAGTCTGCTAACTTTTTTAACAGTTTAACAACAATATCTGCTAAACGTCCTTAAAGTTAGGAGACCACTTGAAAACAATTTTGTACATTAAAATTAAGTGCTAATTAACTGCTACCTCAATTACAATTTAATTGCTGCATCAGTTCTGGGGATATTCAATGATCTGCTGCTTTAAAAAAGTTAGCAGACTAAGTATATAAAAACACTGTTAGAGTTTGAATAAAATACCTAAATTGATCGAAAAATTAAGTGTTATTTAAGTGCTTCATGTTCGCTTTCTCAGAAGTATTAGAAAGCTTTTTTTCTGAATAACTCATTGATCTGCTGCCTTTGGCAGACCAAATGTTAAAACGTCTTGGAAAACTTAAAATCAAAGTCTAGGGTATGTTTAGATTTAAGTACTAGTTAAGTGCTGCATGTTTGCTATCTCAGAAGCACTTTTTTTTCTAAATAACTCATTGATCTGCTATCTTTGGCAGACCTTGGACAACTAAAGTCAAACTTGAACAAATCTATAGATTTAAGTGCTATTTAAGTGATTTATGTTCATTATCTCAGAAGTACTCAAAAGCTTTGTTTTCTAAATAACTCATTGATCTGTTGTCTTTGGTACATCAAATTTAAAAAAACTTGGACAAATTAAAATCAAAGTCTAGGATATGTTTAGATTTAAGTGCTATTTAAGTTCTTTATGTTTGCTATCTTAAAAGCGCACAAATTTTTTTTTCTAAATAACTCATTGATCTGGTATCTTTAGCAGAACAAATGTTAGAAACCATATTGGACAACTAAAATTAAACCTTAACACATCTATAGAAGAATAAGTCTTGCGAAATCTAGTGTCTACTGGTGTTAACGTAAATAAATAAACGTACCACCTACATCGGGTTGCTGCTAATTGGTTACCGACACGTTACAAACTGGCTAGCAAAGTTTCTGAACATTTGCACACCGCACAATTAGTTGGTAACCTGTTTCTAACGTGTTTGTTTTTAGTCGCTAATGTGTTTTCTAACACGTGGTCTGCCAAAGATAGCAGATGAGTTGTTCTTCCAGTGCTTCTAAGATAACAGACATAAATCCCTTAAATGGAACTTAAATCTAATTATCCTAGATTCTGATTTTAGTTTGTACAAGTTAACATTTTGTTTTGGTAAAGATAGCAGATCAATGTGCTTAAAAAAAAGTTTTTGCAGAACTTTTGAGATAGTAAACATGAAGCACTTGGTCTAAACATGTACTAGGTTTTGATTTGAATTTGTCAAGGTTTTTAACATTTGGTCTGCTAAAGATTGCATATGAATGAGTTATTAAAAAAATAGTTTTGCAAGTGCTTTTGTGATAGTAAACATGAAGCACTTAAATAGCACTTAAATCTATAAAGTTCAATTTTAGTTGTCTAAGGTGGTTTCTAACATTTGGTCTGCCAAAAATTGCAGATCAATAAGTTATTTAAAAAAAGAAGTTTTTTGAGTGTTTCTAAGATAGTGAATATGAAGCACTTAAATAGCACTTAAATGTATATATGTGTTAAAGTTTGATTTTACTTGTCCAAGGTGGTTTCAAACATTTGGTCTGCCGAAGCAGATTAATGAGTGATTTAGAAAAAACAAGTTTTTTGAGTGCTTTTGAAATAGCGTTTAGGCATTGTAATCACTGTTTTTAGGTACTTGGTCTGCTAACTTTTTTTTAAGATAGCAGATCATTGAATATCTCAAGAACTACTGCTACAATTAATTCGTAATTGAGGTACTTAATTAACAGTTAATGGGCACTTTTTCTAATCTACAAAATTTTTGATCTGCCTTAAGTGGTCTAGTCACTTTAAGGACGTATCTGCTAAGTACATTTACCTTTACATTCTCACTTTTATGAAAAATGTAATGTGTTCCACTTTTCATTTCCTATTTAACGAATCTATAGAAAATTTTTATGTAAAGTTGTAAATATATTTTGTTGAAAACGGTTTTTTGTTCCTCCTGTAAAATCAGTGTTCACGGACAGAACAGGTATTGTCAGATCACCGTCAATATTCTTCATCAAGTTCTAGCCATAGTGTAGGAACAAAAAATGCATTGATTGTATTTTGCCTTCTCCGATTGGTAAAGATTCACAAAACACGAATTACAACATCGGATCTTTTTGGAGTCCATGGTTTGTCTAGATGCCTCATACTTATTCCAAACCAAGATGTATAAAGTGTTTTTGTATATTTTTGAAACAATTTGTCGTTTTTGAACACTAATACCCATTTCCCCAAATGAAACACAGATTGTCGGGATTATTAACACAATTTTTAGGCATTTTATTAAAATTGTACACATCAACTCACAAATGGCATAAAACTTCTGATTTGACAGTCGGTGACAAATAATGTGAATGCATTTACAGACCTTACTTGATAATAGCCGAAAAAATTGAAAAACAACAAGAATTAGCTAATTTTAGTAAACTGAAAAATCCACTGTTGACCAATGAATTTAATTAGTTCAATGCTTTTGATAAACAATTTAACTAAAACTGATGAGTAAAATTAGTAACAATTTAGTAATTTATTAAGTCTAAGGAACAAAAAAAACAAATTCGAGCTTGATTTGTTATTAACAGCTACTTATGAATAAGTATTATTTTTCCAGGTTGCATGTTCACGTTTTTAATTATAGTTTTTAAATTGACGTTAAGTTTGGCGAATAATAACATCTTTCTATAAACACCTGCCTTTCGAAAATTATACCAATCCAATTATCATCGACCATAATTTTACAAATTGAGTTATATTATTAATTAATAAAACGTACGTCAATGGTATTAAAATATTACAGTCGTAAACCGTACGCTTTATAATAAATTTACAGTTTTTAAAGTTTATCTGATTACCATCAATAAAAGAAGTAGTTTGTGGCAAAGTTGCAATGTTAGCATTACGTTAAAGACCGCTTGTTATCAAGATAGATTAGTTTGTTATATTTTATCTATTTTCAACTACGTATACTGAAGCATAGGTACTTTTTTGTTTCTGCTAGCATCAAACATTTAAGAGATTTATGAACATAACGTACACTTTCAAGATGTTATGCAGAATTTTGAGTGGGCAATTTTTTTATTCATAACAAGATAGTGCACTTTACTATTCAAATATTTATTTTTTAAGAAAGGTAAGATACTTAACATGAATATTTTAGAAAGTCGCATCGCATTCGGTGTAAACATGTATTTATATTTTAATAACACTTAATCGTAAGTGGAGTGTTAAGAAAAAAAAATTATGATTGGTACTTCCTAAATTGTATTAAAACATGACTACAACAAACACAGTACTAAAACATTTTATTTTTGTACCTCGCGTGTGTACAAGCTTGGGTATAGATTGCGTGATGAAGACTACCTTTAATTGTACCTTGTATTTTATTATTTAATTGGATTCTGTCTGAAGCCGCATTACAAGTTGGACATTTAATTATCGCAATAATAAATAATTTCTGAACGTTAAAATACAAATTGCTACTTTGCGGGGCATACTTAGAGCACGTTTTACCTGGTGTAAATGGTTCCTTCCAATCGATATATAGCATTAATCGAAACCATCGACTTCCAACTAAACGTCCACGTTTCTTTCTTTTTACCGGTTGTGTATTAACCATCAGATTTTAATCCTAAGGGACCGCGCAGGTTCCCGAATTGTAAGCTTTAAGCACTCTATGAAACTAATGTCTGTTTCAAACTTCTTCAAATGTTTTCTGTTTAATAGAAGTTAAATCTCGGTGGTGTAACTAAAAAAAGAAACTACATTGCGCCATGAAATATTTTAATTTCGTCCTAAAAGAAAACGTACTCGTTAAACCAATTAAGTACCACAAGAAATAAACTTATAAATTCCATAATTAAAGAGGGAAAGAAGTATAGTACTTTTTTATACAGAAAATAATTTGATAATTAACTTGCTTGTTAGCTACTTGTAAATGATTCTTAACTGGGAATAATTTATGTTTGGAGAGAGCAAACTAACCGCACTAGAGTTGAACCGCCGTATCTCATTAACAAATTCCGTCATGAAACCAACTTCGATTACCTTTTTTTGCGTCTTTGATGAAGAGGCGAAACACGTTTTTGTTATGATGCTTGGCCTTTCAAGTGTCGTTAAAGCTATAATATTGAACCGTAAACCTGATATGTTGTCGCACTGAAAAATCTTTCAGAAATTATTTTTTAAAATACACATTTTAAATCCTATTTTATATTTATGCCTATACCGATATAAATCTTAAGTAGTTTTTTTATGTGAATTTTAAATTTTACTGTTTACAAATACATATATGTAAGATCTTGTATAGTTCAACATTCTTAAACCAATTTGTCTTTACCATTTTAGAAAATCTTACTTTTTAATGTCAGTACGAGTCGTTTTGCTTATATATCTTAGGTTTTCTTTGATGCATTTTTCATATAACTCCAATTTATCTTGTTTCTTAGCTTGAACGAAATGATATATTGTTTAAGTACTCATATCGTACAATTTTTTTGCTTAAAATGCTTTTCTACTTTTTCGACAAACATTAAAAATTGTTATTTTTTCCGTTTTACTTTTATTTCTATCCCAAGCAAGATTTCTTGTACGTTTATTTCTCTGTTTGTGAGTAGCTGCATTTTACGACATCACAAAAAGGATCATTTAGAAAGACGTTTCAATTTATTAAAATGCATAACAAGTAGTACAATTGCGGAATTCATTTGTCAAGTATAATTTTTAAGAATTTACTATAACAAAGTTTTCTGGACATTTCAAACTATATAATTATAATTTGATTATTAACTTATGTTTTATTTAGGTGTTTATACCAATACTTTTTAAGCGTAAATTTGTATTAACCAATTAAATCAACAATTTCACCTTCAAAATTGTGTAAAATACGAGTTTATAATAAAAAGTACGTGAAATTATGTATGGAGAATCGACGCCGACTTCAAGGGTTCGATCTACTTTTGGAACCCACTATACTTTTTTGTGGGTTTCTGTAAACCACAATAATTTAATAATATGGTTTTTTGGCGACGCTAACAAAAAAGTGAATTTTTGGTAGTCAAAAGTTGCCGAAAAATATTTTTTTTCTGGCCGCTTTCATTTTCGACCGCTCTTGGTTGGCGTCATCGTTCTATACAATCCTTGAGCGTCATCTATCAATTTCTTAACTTACATAAAGATATTGACTTGATCGCTAATGTCACATCTCATCAACCTTATTTATAATCAAAATCGCCAAAAAAATTTGGTATGCACCACTGCCAAGAAGTGTGATTTCGTTTACTTTAATCTCAAACTCGTCCCAAAAAGGCACACTTTTTGGCCTTGATTCACGAATAGCTATTTAACTATATAAAAAATTCTCACACCACTACCTAGTGACTTCAGAAGTAAAAATAGGTCAAGAGAGACCAAGAAAACAAAAAATATATGTGAAAATAAAAGTAAAAATCAAGCAAAAGAAAAAATTAAAGCATATAACCAACAGAAAAATACCAAAGACTGCACCAAAAACTTTACTCGGACACGTGTTTCAACAGCTACGCTGTCATCATCAGCGATACCGAAACTAAAATTAAAAACAACGGAAAGCTTATATATACTATCTGCTTATCACGCATCGTTAAACTTAATTGATTCTTAGATAAGCTTAAATAATTCCGAAAATCCTAATGGACCGTTATCATCATAATTCATAAGCAAATTTCTGTTTTTAAAAATTTCTAAACTTTCATAAGAATCAAGTTCGTTTTTATTATCTACCCTCTTAATTAATTCAATGTCACCTACTCTATGGCCATTTTCAAGCATATGCATGGCAACACTGGACCTATCTGTGCGATGATATTTGACATGAGCTACATGCTCTTTAAAACGAGTTTTAATAAGTCTCTTGGTTTGCCCTATATATACTTGATTACAGTCTTTTCAATTAATTTTATATATTTCCGATTTATCACACATTTCTATTGGGTCTTTCGGATTGCCTAAACGATTTTGCAAGTTGTTACTACTAGAGGTTACTGTTTTATAATCAAATTTTGAAAATATTTTTTGAAGACCTTTTGTGTATGTGGGATAATTTGGTAATTTGACATATTTCTTATCTATTTTGCTATTACTAGTTCCTAACGTTGTAATGTTTCTAATGTTTAACTTATGTTTATGTTTTCTAATTATGTTTGTGACAATTGATTCTTGAAAACCATTGTATGATGCAATCTGCTTAATATTTCGCAGTTCTTTATCAAAGTTTTGTTTTGACTTTGGGAAATATAATAATCGGTGAATCAAAAAGTTGAAAGATGCAAGTTTATGTTGCATACTATGGTTGGAATCATTTGTTATAAACCTCATAGTGTTAGTGTCTTTACGATAAATATCTATATCTAGTTTGTTGCCATTTCTTGACACTAAAGTGTCTAAGAAAGGTAACTTAAGGTTTGTTTCTGTTTCATAAGTAAACTTGATCGTCTCAAATTTTGAATTTAAAATTTCTACAAATTGCTGAGGGCTGTAAACTTTAGTGTTGATGACTGCAAAAACGTCATCTACGTATCTACACCAAATTCTAGGAAAATAATCTAATTTATTTTTTATATCAGTTTCAAATTTACCCATGAACAGGTTAGCCATAAACGGAGATAAGCTGTTACCCATTGTTGTACCATAAGTTTGTTGATAAATATTATTGTTAATTTGAAAGTAGGTTTGACTCATACATAATCTTGCTAATTTAATAAAATTATCTACTTCTGAATTGTCTAAATGGTTTGGTGTAACATATCTTCCAAATAATCTAAAGTGATATCTATCGAAACGCTTGGAAACAATGAACAGACATCGAATGAAACTAAAACTTCGTTCTCAGTCAGCTCAATGTTTTTAATTTTTTCAATAAAATTGTATGAATTTTGAACACTGAAATTTGATTGTTGATATTCAAAACTGTTGAATTTATTTGACAACCATTTAGATATCAGATAAGAAGGAGCATTAATACCTGAAACAATGGGACGCATTGCTTTCCTTTCCTTTGAAAGCATATAAGCTAAGAGAAAAGAAACGGCAAGAATCTACAACATAAAAGTGGAAAAGAAGATGAATAAAATAAATGAAAATACAAATAAAATATCAATGGAAGAAACATGGAAACGTACTAAAGAAATATTGTTAACAACAGCAAAAGAAGTATGCGGCATGACCAAAATAATCTATAACAAGAAACAAACAAACTGGTGGAGCGAGGAAATAAGAAAGGAAATAAGAGACCAGAAGCAGAAATGGAAGGAGTATTTGGTACATAGAACGGAAGAAAAATATAATAGATATAAAGAACAATGAACCAAAGTAAAACAAATAGTGAGTGAAGAAAGCAAAGCAACAAATATGGGAAGATTTTCGTAAGAAGATGGAATGAGATAGATACGGTAATCAAAAATTATTTTATAAGATCCTGAAATAGGAAAGGAAAATAATTTAAAATTAAACATATTAAATCAAAAGATGGAAGAACATTGGAAACTGAAGAAGAAATAATTAAGAGATGGAAATAATATTTTAAAGATATGACAACAATAGAACAATTACAAGAAATAGATGAAGAAGTAATTAGAACCAAACAAAACGAAAAAACAAAACCAAAAAGAAATAGAACTAGAGGACGTAATAAAAACAGTAAAAAAATTAAAAAGAGGTAAAGGAGCTGGATATGATGCAATAAAGACAGAAATGGTCAAAAATTTGGGTTTAAATGGTCTACAAGTAATAACGAAAATTTTTAACAAAGCTTGGCAGGAGGAAAAATCCCCAAAAAATAGGAGATAGGAATAATATTGCCAATATATAAAAAAAGGAAACAGAAAAGACTGCAATAACTACAGAGGAATTACGATCTTATCTATAATAGCAAAATTATATGAAAGTGTTATGGGAAAGAAGTTAATGGCAGAAATAGAAAATCATTTAGAAGATGCACAGTGCGGGTTTAGGATAGGAAGGGGAATACTAGATCACATATTTGTAATAAAACAAATAATAGAAAAATTTACATTTGAAAGTGTTTGTAGCTTTTGTGGACATAGAAAAAGCATTTGACATTGTACAGAGCAGTGTAGTATGGAACAGCCTAAAACAAAGAAGATTAAACAAAAGATGATTAATTGCATAAAGAGCATATACAAAAATACTAGAAATATAGTAAGAACAGGTAATTTACAATCACAAGAATTTATGACAAAAGATGGATTAAGACAGGGAGGAGTACTAAGCCCAATATTGTTCAATATAGTAATTGACGATATATTAAAAGAATTTAGTTATTTATGCCAAGAATGAACAAGATTTACAATACAACTTAGAAATATGGAAAATATATTACACAGTAGAAATCTAAAATGAATGTGGAGAAGACCAAGGTCATGGTTATAGGTAAAGACGACATGGACGTAACAATAAAAATAAACGAGCAAAATATTGAGCAAGTACGAGTATTTAGATATCTGGGTGTGACAATACAAAGGAATGGAAACATTAACTCCGAAATAAACGACAGAATAGAAAATGCTTAAAGGTATACCATGCATTAAACAACGCAATCATAAAAAAAAGGAAATATCAAGGGAAACAAAAATCACATTATTTAAATCCATTTTTACGACAATCTTAATCTACGGGAGTGAAACTTGGGTTTTAACAAATAAAATAACAAGTAAATTACAAGCCATAGAGATGAAGTATCTGCGTGGAATCAAAGGCATTACAAGAAAGGGCAGAATTAGAAATGAAACAGTAGAAAAGAACTAGAAGTGAAGCCATTACTAAAAATATTTAACGAGAATTTGCAAAATCAGAAAGGAGTTTGGAATTGTTTGGCCTCATCTATGCCTTAAACAAAATTATTCAGAAAAAAGGCATTGTCGTATTTAAAAAGTTTTGCTAAGATTGCATCTTCAAAAAGTCTTTCAGAGATGAATATGGGCTTTTAAAATTTAGGGAAACTATCAAAAGGAAAGCCGTTTTTCTTGAATTAGACCAAACAAAGCTTCATTTTCAGCGACGTCTTTCGCGGTGACTTGATGGTGACTGTGTACTGCAGCAAATGTTCTGTAAATTGCAATAACTTCTGGCTGAAAATTGGAGACAATCTACAACTGCTGACTTTTACGCAACCAACATTGATAAAGATACTCTAATGCCTTACAAATCAATGTTTTTAGAAGTTGTACAATCCAAAATGAAATATTAAATCTCCTAGATAAATATTATCTAAACATTAATTTACCTTATATTAAAAGGTTAAAAATGGACTGGGCAGGCCGTGAAATTAAAACGCTTTAATTATTTTACCATGTACACAAAGTACAGCAAAATAACGCGTGGTGGCGTTGAACTCTGCATTTAAAGGAAATATAAATATAACCTAAACATTAACAGAAATGGAAGCTTTGCTAACGCTTTAGAGGTCTTTCCACCATTGATGGTGGATGTAGTCTCCTTGGATGGAAGAACCTCCTGAACACCTTTGAAGACAACGAATTGACGACAAACAAACAAAATTTAGATTTTCATGAAATTAACAAAAAGCAACAGAAAATATTAGATAGCATTTAGATAAACAATAATAAATTTTTTTTTGAACAATTAGAAAATAGTATCATACATCCATCTATGAATGTATTTAAAGTGGAAATGAATAAATCAGATTTAAATTATGTAAAAATATTAGGAAAGTACAAAAATAGGAGTAGACGGATTTGTTTTTCTTTCTTAGCCATGAAGATATAATTTTAAAAATGCACTGAAGAAGATGTTTTTGAGGATAACAGAAATGATTTAGATAATGAAATCGAAATGAAGAAAGCACAGAAAAAAAGAAAATGGGAAACAGTGGGAAAACAACCTTTACAGAAAATCCAACATTTTTTTCGACTCCGAACCCGTTCAATACCAAAGTCTTTATGCGAATAAAATTTTTCAAATTATTTCAATGTTTTTTTATAATGTTGCTGGTCTTAAATCGAAGGATTGTGATTACGAGCTTAAGTGGATTTCTGCAATAAAAAAAAACAAATTTGGAAGAGCTAGTAGAGGTATTATTATAGGCATAAATAAATCACGCAAAATACTAAAATACTAGTTTGAAAATATTAATAATTTAGATTTAATTGAAGTTTCTTATACTTTTCAAATAATTACATAGTTCCAGAATACTTAAACTGTAACAATTGGGTATCTGATTTTCATTCCCTGCGCAATTTAGTTTCAGATAATAATTATAATGGTTTTCTATTTATGGGTGATTCTAATGAGCGAGTAGGTGAGTTGCAGAAAATTTTAAAACATATAGAGTCCTACTGCTGATTATGAGACCCTTCCCTAATATGAGACCCCAGCCTGCACATTGTAGGAAGTGATGGCGCCTGACGACAATCATATGAAACAGTGGCCTACGACGTCACCAGCCACCTGTGAGTCAGTCGGGTGTTTCAGCTTGCCCTGTAAAGTGCTGAATTTTCTATTGTGTTCTTGTGGTTGAAAAGTTTTTATTAATCTCTAAGTGTAGGGTAGGGAGCTATTGATAGGTAGTGTAAACATGCAGGGTTTTTGTTTGACTAAATGTAAACCTAACCTCAAAATTTGGTCGTGTTTTTGTCCACGTTGTGATGCCTAATATGATACACACGGGTATGCCTAATATGAGATCTTTACGAGGGGTCTCATATTGAGCCTACTTTTACAACCGTTGAAAGCATGTTTACATTGTTTTGTTTTTTTATCCGTAGATGCCTTCTGAAACTAAACGGAAAACGTGGGATCCAGTTATGATGGTGCAAGCAGTAAAGGCTGTCAGACAGAATGAAATGGATTATAAAAAAGCTGCCAAATATTTCGGAGTTCCAAAAGAAACTTTGAGCATTATCTTAATGATTCTGTAAAACTGTCGAATCATTAGTGAAGTTTCCTAAGGGACGAAAGCCTGCTTTACCACAAAACGTTGAAAACTTGCTTGTAAAGTATTGTGTTAATATGGATTCAAGATTTTATGGTTTAAGAAAAAAGATATTAGAACAATAGAGTTTCGGCTTGCCATAAAAAATGGTTTAAAGCATCCGTTTTCAACAGAAAAACAATGCGCTGGCATGAAGTGGTTAAGACTATTTGTAAAACGACATCCAACACTCACTTTAAGAAAACCTCAAACAACTTCTTTTTCGAGAATTAGAGGATTTAGCCCTGAAAATGTTCAACTGTTCTTTGAAATTTATGAACCTGAGCTAAAAGTTAACAGTCAAGCTCATATGTTGTACAACGTTGATAAAACGGGGATAACGATTGTACAGCACAAATCAGCTAAGGTCATCTCGTTAAAAGGCAAAAAAAAATGTTGGAACCTTAACTTCCGCAAAACAGGGACTACTTATCACGGTTATAACGTGCATAAATGCAGTAGGTTCTTATGTCCTCCCTTGATTGTTTGGCGTCGAAAAAATATGCAGAATGCTTTAACGCAGGGGACACCTGCAGGATCGATTTTCGCCTATCATCCATCTGGATGAATTCAGGCTGATATTTTTACAATGTGATTCAACCATTTTCTTAAACACGTGGAACCATCTGAAAGTGATCCAGCACTTTTAGTGCTTGATGGCCACAATTCACATACAAGGAGTATTGACGTAATTGACAGAGCCAGAGAAAATCATGTGACAATTGTGTGTCTCTCTCCTCATTCAAGTCACAAAATGCAACCGCTCAATGTTAGTTTCATGTTTTTTCTAAAAACATTTTACGCCCAAGTAATTGAAGATTGGCTGCATTCAAACCCTGGTACAGTCGTTACCAATTTTCAAGTTGGTCAACTGTTTGGTATTGCGTATAATATAATAGGACTGCTACAATGAACAACTCCATTAATGGATTCAAAAAAACAGGGCTGCTCCCTTTGAACAAAAATGCATTTGGTGAGGAAGACTTTGCTATCCATTCTCACTGGGTTGATTCTTTAACAGAAAATGAAATTCCAATAACGCCGAGCACACCACAACCAAGTTGCAGTACCACCAATGTGGAAAAAGGGCAACCATCAAGTTCCAACCAGCTCTTAGTGACACCGGAAGACATAAATCCTATGCCTAGGTTACCAGAGAGCGACCCATTAAAGCTAAGTAGGCCTAGAGCCCGTAAGGCCTATATCATTACATCAACGCATCATAAAAAAGAATTGCCTGAAATCAATGATAAGAAAGAGAAAAAATATTTTAGAAAATCCCTCTTTCCTACTAAGAGAAACCAAGGTGAAGGTGAAGAAAAAGCAAAACTAAAAGGAAAAGGCAATGGGGTCCCAACAGTAAAAGAAAAATTGAAAAAGAAGAGAAATGAAAGTGACGATGACTGCAGTTCAATGGATGGCGAAGAGAACATTTTTTACACGATATCAGTGACGACAATAACGATGAGAATGACGCTGAATGTCTTTTTTGTGAGTGTCTTTATTCACAGGACAAAAGTGGGGACCAATGGCGACAATGTCGGAGGTGTTGTATGTAGGCACATGAGGAACGTAATCGAAAAATATTGTAGGCTTACTAATTAACGCTTTTTTTGTATTGTCAACTTTTTTGTTGGTTAGTAGGTGCATAAATAAAACATTAAATATAATAATGTTTAAGTATTTAAATTTCTGTTCTGTTTTGGACTACATTTATTCTTGACATTCTCTTTTGTTATTTTGTTTTTCTGCCTTTAAAATTCCGGAAAAATAAAAAATCTCTACCTTATAAAATCAAGAAAATACCAAATCGTCATTAACTCCAAATGGTTATAACAAAACGTATCCTTTATCTCGTCGTCTTGAAAGCAAAGTGTTTGATTTTTCAACCAAAGAAAAACTTCAGAAAGTACCTATAACTTTAGCTTTAAGAATACCGATTTTTTTTCGACTCATGGATAAAATTAACACAAATAGGCCGCTTGCATCTTCTTGTTGGGGACGGATTTGTAAATCCATACGATTAAAAGAAATACTTATATTTAATTGTATCATGTTTGGAGATTGGGTTAAACTCTAATGCCTTTTAAGATCTATTTTTAAATGACTGAATTTAATAAAATGTAACTTTTTATTGATCTTATTTGATCCTCATGGAGTAGATAGATCGAAGTGTAGCTCCAATTTCTGTTTATTGGTCGAATACCACCCTTGCTAACCAAAACATTTCCATCAAGCATAAATTTCCGGGAACATTCATATTTGCAGAGCAATGTATTTTAAATGTTGCGGGTCAAACCAACTGTGTCTCCAAAAAATCTTTTTTGTAAAATGAAAAATCAAACAATTTGGTTTCAAGACGACGAGATAAAAGATATATTTTGTTACAAACGTTTCAAGTTAATGACGATTTGGCATTGTCTTGATTTTATATGGTAGAGACTTTCTATTTTTTCGAAATTCGAAGGGTAGAGAAACAAAATTGCAAAAGAAAATGCCAAAAATAAATGTCGGTTACACAAACGTCCTAAACAGAAGCCAATTTTTGAGCAGCAAAAATTCGAACTTAAAGGTCAAAAGAAAAAAAGTCTCAGAACTATGTTATCTCCAAATTTTGCTTTTCATGTAGAAAACAACACTTCATATCGACATTAGAATGAGTTTAGTACTCATGAGTTTGTGGTACTGTCGTGTTTTCTAGTGGAGGCACTCTCGATACCGAAAAATTAATGACATCATTAAAATCCTATTCGCTTTGGAACCCAGAGATTTGTGTCTTGACAATCAAAACCCCATGATGGGATGTTATTAGTTCCTGCAAAGAGAATTTTTGGTATAGGATTGCTTGTCCCATTCCATATGAACTTTGAACAGAAAGGTCCAGGTTCTGGTGAATGAGCTATTAAAAAGAATAATGAGTAATATAAGGTTTAAATTTAATAAACTACACTAGTTATCGTTTAAAAATGAATATAGGTGGTAATTGCTAATAAAAGTGAATTCATTAAACAGAAAGGGAAATATCTACGTAAAATTACACAATAAATTGGTCACGTGTTTCGATATCTATGTTTTTTTTAATTAAGTTTTTAAAAAGAAAATCAATAAATATATAGATATAGGTACATTATTTATTTCTAAACGTATTCTACTACCTCATATTCCATGCAATACACTTCAATTTAGCATTATGGTATATTTACGTTTCATTCGACTCCTGTTTGTAATAAAACACGTCCAATTTAATTTTACGTTCGTCGCAAACAATTCTTATCTCAAAATTTAGTTTATAATGAATTTACTATATTTAAACTAACCAGTTCTTTAATTATACTAAGAATTTGATATTTCCAATTAAGATTGAAATTTTTGCTGTGTCGTTTTTCACTGAATTTGCAAGAACTTCTGATAACAAAAATGTCTGGTGTTTATTTGTTCATAAAACATAGTAAATTAAAAAGCAGTCTCGGAAATTAATAGTTTTTATACATGCAAAAAATAAAATTTTTATAATTATAATTGACATACATTTTTCCGAGACTTTGGAATTATAAAAAACAAAAGTAAGTAAAAAAGCAGTAATTTACATAATCTACTAGAAGCACTTAAACATTATCAACAAATTAGAACGATGTACTTGGTATTTCTACTAAATTTAATTAAAATTGAAACTCTTTGCCTTGACAGAAACGGTTCACATTGTTGGTTGTATCAAACGAATTAGCACCGATTAAATTCGTTTAAAGAATTTAACAAAACTATGTTTTGCACGCAATTTTGATATTCATCTAAACACCAATAGTTGTTGTTTTGTATTGGTTAATAATTCTACACTTGTGTATATTTAGTTTGCATTACAACTATTTATCAGAAAATCATAAACAAACTTGAACTGTACGATTTTTTGTTAGCCACTAATAAATTGTGAAAATATGTAATTTCTTTTTTACTTTCACCTTTAAAACACAATTTATCGTATATGTTGACACGGTGCTAAGTAACCTTTTAAGTACACATTGACAAGATGTGGCTTTGTGCGTTTTAGTCACGACACGAAGTTGGCAACAACGGATTTTAGTCACGGGTTGAACTTGGTTTCAAATTAATTATGTCACTTGTTAGTTATTTATGGTTAGTTTTAATTGTCAAAATGTTGTATGGTTATTGTGTTTGTTAAGCTGAAGTAAACTAATTTGAAAATTTTAGTATTTTTTTGTTAGTCGTAGAAAAAGTATAACATGCAATTCGTTTCGTAAATATCTCTAAAACACTACTGTCTGATGTCTAAAATGCTGTTTGATGCATATTTATTAATTGGATTTTTTTTGCTAATAGTTTTTTTCAATTAATTAGTTTTGACGTTATATGCTATTGCATCAGAAAAAGTGTAAATACTCTAATTAACGAATTTTGTCAACCCAAAACCTTTATATAACGTTACCACCAATAATGACCATTAATCTCATAGTATGTGATTCATGTCGCAACATGTTTCGAAACGCTTTTCGTAAAACAAACAATCATTGTTATGATGGAAAGTAATGTAAACACTGCTGCTCTTGTCAAAGATTCAAGTTGCAATGGGTCAGAAACGTAAAGTTGTTCCTTATCAGTTGCAGAAAAGTGAGAGATCATTAATTATGTTGACAAAAATCCTTCGAAGAAAAAAATAGACATAGCTAATAAGTTCGGCATTTCCGCAAGTACATTGGCTACAATTTTAAAATTTAAAGATACGTTTTCGGAAGAAAGTGGTTTGCCTGGAAATAGTAGAAGAATAAAATCAATCGAGTACAAAGACGTAGAGGAATGTGTGTTCAAGGGGTTAAAACAATGCCGAAACAAAAATCTTGCAATCGGAGGTCCTATCCTTCAGGAAAAGGCTCAGCAGTTTGCAGTAAGATTCAAAAACAAAACGAGATTGTTTTTCGAAAAATTTGTGGTGCTAGGGGTAATGTCAATGAAGAAGTATGTGATGAGTAGAAAGACAAACTGGCAAAGCCGAATACGATTCCGAAGATATCTTTAACGCCGACGAAACTGAATTTTTCTATAAGTGTTTACCCGACAAAACCTTAACATTCAAAGGCGATACATGTAATAGTGGATAAAACAGCAAACTTCGCTTAACAGTACTGCTAGTAGCAAATTGTGCCGGGACCTACAAACTTAAACCACTCATAATCAAAAAATATAAGAAACCGCGATGTTTTAAAAATGTCAATAACCTGCCAACAGATTACCCGTCAAACCTTAAGGCTTGAATGACCAGTGATGCTTTTAGAAATGGGCTTAAAAGTCTGGATAAAGAGATGCAGAAAAAAACAAGAAAATTCTTATGTTCATTGATAATTGTACTGCACACGGAGAAATTCCTAGCCTGAAAAATATAAAAATAAAGTACTTTCCCCAAATACCACTTTGAAACTACGACCAAGGCATCATTCAAAGCTTCAAAATGCACTATAGGAAGGAAGTTGTCAGACGATTTCTTGCTGATGTAGAACACAAAACATCAACTACAATTGAAGAGTGGAAATAACAAAAAAGGTAAGTGCCATATTTAAATTTTTTGAGTTTATAACATCACTAGGTAACATGTACCATGCTGCATGTCCCAACAAAAGTGGTTTATGCCAGCTCAATTAGAAAATGAGTTATCTCTCATCAAAGATGGCGCTGTCTTTATCTTTTTGTTGACCTAGGATAGACACTTGTCACACTTGCGACAGACTAGACTGTGAAATCAAAGCGAATATCACAACAAGCAATACGGCTGCATTCCAGTTGGAACTGCATCAGAAAAAAACTAAGAAAGCTAGGGATCTACAAACACAAAACACGATTGAATCACAACAAGTGGGAAGCATTGTTTGCTGCATTTCTATGGATTAAGAACAAGTCATGTTTGTACCCACTCTAGTCCATTCAGATATGTTTTACTTATCGCAACTCTCCTGTTATAACTCTGGAGTTTATATAGGGGACACAAATGACGCATCCATGTGTTTGTGGCACGAAGGCTTTGCAGGAAGAGGTGCGAACGAAATTGCTTCTTGTTTACTTCATTTATTAAACAAAGGTATCACGAACAAGCAAAATTTGATCATTTGGTGCGACAACTGCGGTGGCCAAAATAAAAACAAATTTACTTTGTTTGTTTTACCATTTTTGGTCATGGATTATTTGATTCTTAGCTTAGCTTAAATTTTTGATTAGCGGCCACAGCTTTATGGCATGTGATCGCGATTTCGCGTTGATAAAAAAACGCAAACAAGTTATGATGGCATTAGTTCCTGAAGATTTAATTGGTGTTATTAAGTCAGCAAGATACCATCCCCCCCCCTTAATTTAATTGATATGACAACATATACATTTTGGGACATCAAAGCTGCTGCTGACGAGGTACTCAATACATCCAAGTTTCAGATAAGTAAAGCGGTTGCTATTCGGATCGAGAAAGCAAATCCAGCAAACATTAAAACAAAATCATCACTTTCTGAACTATGGAATATGTCAAACATTTTCAAGAAAAGAAAAACTTTACAGTCATTAAAAAAAACAAAATTACATGGGTTGAATCCTGAAAATAAAGTGTCTGTGAATAAGAAAAAAAGCCTCCAGTCTATGGTACCTTATCTGAAAGATCCAAATCACCAAGAGTTTTACAAAAAATTATTACAAGATGTGGATAATCCAGTTGGGGAGTCCCAGCCAGGAACAAGTAAACAATAAATTTGGTGTTAAAAGAAGAATCCTTCATCAAGAAAGTTTTTGCTGTTTTTGAGTTAGGTTGTTTATGAGAATGTCATTATTCATTCCGTAATGTATTGTAACATTGTTTAAAATAAAACTTTGCTGGAAAGATTTGTTTGTTATTGATCATGTTTTTGTTGATTATCTCAAAAACATGATTATGGCACTTACCTCCTTTGTTATTTTCACTCTTTTACTAGCTGTGTGGATGATTGCCAAAGCTTGGAATCTGGTCACTAAAAGGACTATTGCAAACTGCTTCAAGAGAAGTGGGTTTACTGTAACATGCGAAGATGAGGAAAGATGACATACCACTCGCAGAACTCGCTAGGACCCGTCGAAGAGTTTTAGAAGTATTACACTTTCAAGAGAATGAATTCCAAAACTTCGTTACCTTTGATAATGATTTAGCCGTCTGTGGAGAACTAACTGATGCTGACATTGTCACATCTGTGTCGCCGGTTACTAATGAAGGCTAGAAAGAAGGGGTGAAATTGATGAACACGTTTTTACAATAAAAGATGCTTATAATGCTTTAAATAAAAAAAAAATTAATAAAATCTGTGTTCTCAAAAAGGGAGGTTTGAGCGACGATGTAGTCAAATACATCACAAAATTGGTTGCGGTTTGGATGAGATAACCTTAACCGGTGGTAAACAGACAACAATTTATGACTTTTTCCCTAATCAAGATGAACAAAATTAAGAATAAGCTACCATAACCATATTTTTGATTTTTTGCCTTTATATGATGGAAAAATGGAAAACTATCCAAACGAAGACTTGTTTATAATTCATGGCATGTGTCAGAAAGTAATTCAACGAACTGTCCATGAGTTTAATTTAAAATATGCAAATTTAACAGAAACAAAGTTATAATTTTTCACTATAAAATATTTTGGAAAAGTAACAGTAAACCCATAACGAGAATTAAACCAGCAACTGACAATGAAGATAATCAAATTAAATTACAACTTTGGAATATTTTCAAATATATCCTCGAGCTTCAATACGAATAGCGTCAATGGAATTAGGTTTTTCATAATATGTAATTCAAACAATTTTACAACTCCATAAGCTACATTCTTTTTCGTTTATAAGGCTTGAAAAATTACATACAAGTGACTTTCTCCGTAGGATTAACTTTTGCGAGGATCTTTGTTCAAAATACAAGAGCACGGTAGATTCCTAGAAAATATAATTTGTACTGATGACGCAAAGTTTTGTCAACAGGGAGTTTACAATGGAAGAAAGCGATATTATTGGGATTCTAAAAATTCGCATATGGTGCTGGAAGCACAATTTAGAGTAAGTGTGTTTTGTTTGCTAATGAATCAAGAGGTTTGCTATTGCGTTTATGATATGGTGCCAAATACCTGGAAATTTTTATTAACAGCCCATTAAAGTGGCCTGCTAATTCCCAGATCTAATTCCTTTAGATTTTTATATTTGGGGGCAAATAAAACATTTCGCAACATAGATGATTTGAGAGTAAGAATAACAAGAGCTTTCGACAGCCTCGATCTCAACGAAATAAGAAAAGCTACGCAATCTGTGGCAAGTAGAATAATACAATGTTTAACACAAGAAGGTAGTCATATTAAACATTTACATTAGAGAATTCTGTCAATATGTAGTTTAAGCATCCTGTCACAACATTTCAGATTTAACGGAACTAACTAATAGTAAGATGGAAAGGAATTGATACATTTCTTAGCACCTGGGTAACCAACATACCTATTAGGTCTTAATTTTTAGCTGATTAGCAATATGCACTATTTTATTCATCATGGCACGCCAAGTCAATTTTTCCCACAGAAAATGATTGTTAGATTTATAATAATAAATACTTTTTAAAAAAAGTTTTTTTTTTAAAATTAAAAGTAATCCACATTTTTCAATAAAGTTATATCGAAACAAACATAAAAAAAAAAAAAAAATAAAAAAAAAAATTATTTTTTTTTTCTTTTTTTTTTTTCATTATTTATAAAAAAAAAAAAAATTAAAAATAATAAATTTTATTATTTTAATTTTTTAAAAATAAAAATAAAAAAAAAAAAAAGAAAATTTATTAAAATGTGTTTTTTAGCCAACTGCTATATCAATTTAATTTTATAATTTCAATGGATTTGCGAGATACAAATTTCTTTGTTAACTATTACAAAGACCATTTTTATGGAAAAAAATTACATTTGTCAAAACCGGTCAAGGATGAGATAACATAATTTAGGTTATATAAACTCAGAATTATATAGCCAATCGACTCATGTAAAAAGAATTATAAATTTGTATTTAAAATAAAAAAGTTGATAGCAATTTTTAGCCCACCCTGTATAGTTGAAAGTCTAAAACTCTTTTAGGTACAACAAAATTATCGATTATATGGCCGCGTACCAAATTTCAAGTTTCTGATGTATCTGCAAGTTAAAAAACTTTTAATACACGCTCTACGACGCAGATCACCCTGAAGTCTGGATTGGTCAGAAGTTGATTACCTAATTTTCAGTTGTCTACCTTGAACTTGCTTTTTGTTTGTTTCAAGTTTCTTGCCCTGATGAAACACCTTACTATATGTGGCGAAAAGTTGGCAACTACGGTTACCTTTTTGACACGGTCCAATCCCGGAAGACATTGTTTTTACATTTTGAAACATTTTTGAATATTTTCTTTTGATTTAGTACTTCCCATCTCTATTTCTTCTTCTTTTTATCTTTCTCTTTCGAGGTAGGCAATTGCCTGTATTTTCTTCTTATGCCTCTGCTTCTTCCGACGTCCAACATTCTTTCCGCCGTTTTAATGACCTTCCTTGTGCTCTTTTTCCCTGAGGTTTATCATATTTTGCTCTTTTTACTAGTCTATCTTCCGCCATTTGTTCTATGTGCTTATTCCAGTATTTTCTACGGTCTCTTACATATCTTTTATATCTTGTATATTACACCTCTGTTGTATGTCTTCATTTCTACATCTGTCTACGTTTTCCTCTGTATTGTTCATTTCTGTAGTTCTCATGAGTTGTATAGATCTTTCTGTATCAGCCCTGGTTTCTGCACTATATGTCATAATTGGTCTTGCTATCGTCTTGTATATCCTTACCTTGCTTTCAGTTGACATGTACTTGTTGCGAAAGTCTATATCCCTTAAGCATCCTATTGCTTTTGCAGCTTTTATTGTTTGAGTTTTTACTTCTATGTATAAGCTTCCGTCATTTGTAATTGCACTTGCCAGATAGGTGAAATTCATTACCTGTTGTATTATCTTCCCATCGTTTTCCAGTTTACATCTGATAGGTTGTTTTGCGATAGTCATACACTTTGTTTTATCGACATTTATTGTCATGTTAAACTTCTTTGCCGTTTCATTGAAGTTAAATAAGAGCCTTTGTAAGTTATCCTCCGATTCAGCTATTAATACCGCGTCATCTGCGTAACAAACTATATTGAATGATGTAGTTCCCATTTTATAGTCAAGGTCTTTAGGTAAACTTTCTATTATAGAATCCATTATCAAGTTGAATAGGAATGGGCTCAAGGAATCACCCTGTCTTATTCCTTTTCTATGTTTACCGTATTGCTTAATGTGTGTCCTACCTTTACTCTAGTTGTGCATCCTCGATTTATTTCTGTAATTAAGTTTTTCCACTGGTCATTAACTTCTTTATCATTTAATTAATCTTTTAATTCGACTCTATCAAAAGCCTTCGTCATGTCAATAAAACAGAGATATGCTGGTTTTTGGTATTCTAATGATTTTTCAACCAGTTGTCTTAAAATGTAGATGGCATCGATAGTGGATCGGTTCTTCCTAAATCCTTGCTGTTCTTCTCGGTAAAAAAAAAAAAAAAAAACCAATGGACTACTACGCTGCATTTCCATTTATTAGGTATGGTCTGTGTACTGATTATGCTCTGAAGTAGTTTTTGCATTTTCTTAATTAAAACATCCCCTCCATGTTTAAGCATCTCGTTGACTATTCCATCAAGTCCTTCCGTCTTTCTATTCTTCAAGCTGTTAATGATATTTTTGACCTCTTGTTCTGATATAATTTTTATTTGAGTGTGTTGTGTCTGTTGATTTTCATTATGTACTATTTCTTCTTCCTGTTCTGATTTGTATAATTTTGTGAAGTAAGTTCTCCATTATGTTGTTGTTATTTGATTTGTCTGCAATGTCTCTTTGATTTCCATTCTGTTTCTCCTCAGCATACCATAGATCTTTCTTTGTTTCCATCTCGTATGTCAAAATCAAAAATGAGTATATACGTTTTGTTCCTTTCTATTTCAGCTTCAAACCAATTTTTTATTTCTGACAATTGGACCACCACAAGAGCATTCAGTCTCGAATGAAAATAGATTTTAAAGAAAAATGCAAATATTCCACTTTTCCCGATTTATTATTTTTCCGAATTATTATCGATCGAGTCGAACTGGTGCTCATTTTATTATTCGTATTTTTATCCTCTACAACTTTTTTTACAACATTAACGTTGGTTCATTACATTTTTTCAACTGAAAAGGAATGACAAAAGCACATTTTCAATTAAATGTTAAAACATCATTATAAAATACATTATACTATTTCTTACATGACATAGGCGGTATCCTACTATTATTTTTGTCAAAATTTAATCTCTATTGACTGGGGTATTATTATATATTGAAAAGTAACTTATATGATGTCTCCTGATTAGTACTAGAGTTCCCAATAGTTAAGATTGTTATAAAATAAGTACTAATAGTTCAACTACAACAGTACTTTGAAGTCAAACAACTTTTTAACTACTAGACGAAGACTTGGCAAATTTCGCTTGCCATATCTAAAAGGTTCGTCAAATTGCTTTTGAGCACAATAATGCCTTCAAATGATACTCTCTAAAACTTTCATCGAACCTGTAGATAACTGTAAAAACTCAAACTTTCTTTGATAAGATTTGTAATCTTCAATTTCTTTCCTGTGCCTATCCTCTCCCTCATACATATGTCTTCGTCTTCTTCCTTTTTTCTAAGCTTATCGTTCCAGCCTTCTTTTGTTAATTGTATTTTGATTTAAGGACTGAGAGCGAAAAAACAATAACATAACAACACATTTACATAACATTTATACCATATAATGGTAGACTAGAGGGTTTTCATTCACCAAAAAAGGTGCAAAAGGCAATATCTGCGATGGTTAAGAATCCGCTGATATCGAACCGGAAATTAGCTGCAAAAGTCGACTTGTCGGAAAAGACAATTCGAAAATAAAAAAAAGAGTGGATTTAAGTCCTACAAAGTTCAAACAACTCCAGATCGTAATGCGGAGAAAAACATTGAAGCCAAGAAACAAGCCAGAAAGTTGAGAGCAGATTTTTTCCAAAAACGTCAATGTTGCGTAATGGACGATGAGACTTACGTCCTCGCCGATTTTTCTCAACTACCTGGTCAGGAGTTTTATGTTTCCTGTGGACGAGGAAATGTTCCTAAGAAGTTTAGAACTAAAATAAAGTCCAAGTTTCCAAAAAAATATCTCGTTTGGCAGGCGATTTGTAGCTGCGGTGAAAGAAGCCAATCTTTCATAACAAATGGAACAATTAACTCCGATATTTACACGAAGGAGTGTCTCCAAAAAGATTGCGGCCTTTTCTGAGTAAACATAAGGTATCCACATTTTTTGGCCGGATTTAACTTCGTGCCATTACAGTAAGCAGACAAAATGGTACGAAGAGAATCATGTCGATTTTGTACCCAAGGGAGGCTAACCCACCAAACTGCCCTGAGCTTCGCCCAATCGAGCGGTACCGGGCTTTGGTGAAAAGAAGCTGAAGCAGACAAAAAAGGCTACAAAATCGATTAAAAGTTTTAGAAAATGTGGACCGTAGCGACCAAGAAAGTGTCGAGCACCACCATAAAAGCCATGATGGAGACCATTTCCGACAAGCTCAAAATTTTTATGACGATAAGTCTGATTGATTTTTGTTTTCTTAATTTTTATATAATAAATAACCTATTCAAAACTAATTTTTTTTTTGAAAATTTATTTAACGGTTTAAAAGTTATGCAAATTTTTCAATGTTAATGTTTTTTCGCCCTCACTCCTTATTCTAACGCAGTATTTAGATTTTTTAATAACTTCCTCATCGGTTATATTTGTAAGCGAACAATTGTAATACTGGACATTCAAGAAAGTTTTAGATGAAGCACTGTGATACAACATTCAGCTACTTTTTGACGTAATAGCAATTTCCATTAATACTTTTGTCGTAGCGTGGTATTAATTTTCCAACGTATCTTCAGCCAATTCTGTACGCTGGTGTGCCGTTGTCTGTGGTAAAATTCTGTCCTCCTTACCAGCATTTCATGTGGGCAAGGAGATGAAAATCTGAGGGGTCAAGTCAGGACTGTATAGTGGGTGCTCAAAACTTTCCTTTCTTTCCTTTAGCATGTTTGAGAACATTTCAGATTTGGAGGGAGACTTTATTTTTCAAAACATGTTTAATGTGCTCCCTACGTAATCAGAAATGACACTGTGCAAGACGTCTAGGCACAGACCTAGCAGAATTTTTCCAAAGCTTTATTTTAGTGACTAATCCTTAAGTACAAGCATTTCTATGCTATCCAAGCATTTCAATGTTTATTTATTTGACGTTTACACGCCAGGAGGTCAGAAGATAATTATTGTATTCGTAAATTACTAATTTATGCTTTAACATACGCAACAAACAAATCAACTAAATAACTAATAATAACTAAAAAAAAATTAATAAACAAAAAAAGCTTGAACCTAAACAAAACACATGGTTTTTCTTAAAATAAGTATCTTTCATTTTCTGTTCTTCTTCTTGCTAATCACTTTTGAACTGTAATTGCAGCAGGTCTCAGGTTTTATTAAACTCAAATTCTTTCATTGTCGCCGCCAGAATTAAATTTTTAGACTTTCATAAACGGTAGGATTAAGAATAGTCATTAAGTAGGTAATTTTCTATTTTTGTAAATTCTGATTATTTTATTTTGTTCTAAAATAGTATTCCTATTCGTTTTGTAAACGCCGGCGCCGAGTCATTAATTATACCAACAATACCAACTCCAAAGGCACCCAATTTTATTATCAGTAGTTTCTGTAGTATCCCACAATACTGTTTTTTGCTTTTGTTATCCATATAATTAAAACAAAATATTTTGGTTCACTTTAAATAGGCATCAATCGCCTTAACTTATTTCACTTTTTTTTGGTCCTGTTTAAAATTTTGCGTTTCTTGTTTTTAAAGCCCGTTACTGCTTGCTTTACCCTTTCAAGTCTATCTGCACTTAGTTTTAGGCAATTTTCATTAAAGAGCCACTTTAAGGTGGACTTTTTAATGGTTATAGCCTTTACTTTGCCTACAATTTTAACAAATGGACTTTTTGAAATGTCATTGTACTACTTTACACACTGTTTGAATAATCTTTAAGGTTGCAGTGCCCTTCAAAAATCCCATATTCAGTAAATCTAGAGAAAAAAAACATTTTATACTTTATTACTGCAACTGGTTACCTAACTTTACCTGTCGTATCATCTTCATAATTAGTGGTTGTTGATTCCTCCAATTGTTCTTTAAAGTCCATAATATTTTCTTCATTGTTAAACTCGTCTTCATCAACATGTTCACTTTCTTTTTGGCCATCTTCTTCATCTTGAACCAACTGTTTTCACATTACACCCAAGTCTCCCAATTTTTTGTTAACATTACTCAACGCTTTCATAACAGTGTTTTCTATGTCCAAATCTCTTAAGTGTTTGAAATCGTTGTCCATGTTCAAATTTTAAATATTTCCTAGACGAATTGAACTTTCTCTGGGAAAAATGAATATCTCCGACAAATCATTTATAATATCTTGAATTCTCTGTATTTTATTCAATCTATTGACTATAACTTTTATACTGTATTTGACTATTGTCGAGAAAGTTGATGTTATGGATTTAGTAGCCCTGAATATTTGTTCGCCGGGCTGGCCGCTATATAACCATGATTTGAACATACACGGTTTCAAATCAAAATTTACATGAATATGGGCATCCATTTCTATGGAAAGGTAGCCGTTTGTGCCAAGAGAGTTCCCAAAACCGTCCGACACATGTTTTCTTCATCAAATTAATAACAACAATTTGGCAGTTGTTCTTACGCTTTATAGTTTCTTAGATTTTTTGCTTTTAAGCACTGAGTTTTAATAAATGTTGATCTTTTAATAAATTTTCAATAAGAAACTTTATGCGATTAACAAAATTTAATATTTTTTTATGGGTAAAATTGAAGGTTTCTTTCGGGTTTGGTTCCTACATCAACTGTGTCTTGTACCTATATGTGGAAACATTTATATTGTGTTCAAATCCATGGCATTTTAATTTATTTTTTTGAAAGTGGAAGTTTGACTTTGTATTTCATAGCTTTTTAACAGCCTCGCATCACCATCTGAAACACATCCAAGAATTTTGATATTACTTTCTTCAACTGCTTCTTTTATGAATTTCCATCTGTTTAATATAACTATATAAGTAAATTTATTATCTGTACCAAACGCTAGGAGACAAAACAAAGGTTCATTTTGATAAAGAGGTTGACCCATCATCACATAGGCATAATTAACCCTTTTTTCCTCGATGAACTGCCGTTGGCAAAATAAAACCGATGTTATTATTTGTTTAGAGCAATATTCATTTCTTCCAGTGATTTTGGTTGCATCTTCACTAATGAGAACAACATTGCATAAATTCCTAACTTTTAAAAATTCTTTTAATTCGTATAGCCTCAGCAGAACTTCACTAACATTTTCAGCAATATTCATTTCTTTTGAAATGGCACTAAATGAAGGAATAATACCTTTTAAATTTGCGTGTTTTATAGAGAAGTCTACTCCCTATAAAATTCAAATATGCCAAAAATTGTTTTATTGATGTTTTAAATTTGAAATTATTTTTGAGTTATTAAACTGTTCAATAATAATGAAATCGTCTGCAAATAAAAAGCTTGGACTATTAACATTTGCACATATGTCATTAATAAAAATTTAAAATAGAAATGGACCTCAATAAGAACCCTGAGGAACACTTGATGGAACTGGTATAAGAGTAGACCTATGAGCAGGAAATAGCTGAACATATTGAAATCGCCCTATAAGGTATGACTTGAACCAAAGCAGAAGTGGGCCAGAAATACCGTAAGCGGAAGGTTTTCAAGCAAAATATCATGTGAAACTCTGTCAAATGCTTTCTTGAAATCAGTATAGATAGCGTCTATAACAGCCAGCCTCTAAAGCGTTTTTTATGTAATTTATATAAACTGCAAGATTAGTTTCTGTACTTCGTCCACTATAAAACCATGTTGGTTATAAATTATTAATGAATCCATTTTAGGCTTCAATTTGCTAAATAAAATAAATAATTCAAAAATTTTAGAAAAGTGACAAAGAACAGATATCGGTCGATAGTTTAAAATAACTGAAGCATCCTCACTTTTCAGAATAGGTTTGATCTTACTAACTTTCCATCTCGACGGAAAAATACCGGATGAAATTGATGAGTTTAGAATTAATTAAAGTGGAAGTGCAAGGGAGAAGCAGCCTATTTTAGAAATCCTTGGGAAAGACCATCAGGACCAGAAGTCTAAATAAGTTTTATTTTTGTAGCTTACTTAGGATTGAAGTGTAATTGATTTCAACCGTTTGAAGCAATAAATTAGATTTAGGTTGTTGAGCTGAGAGGTTCCCAGAAGTACTATGAGAGTAAATCCAGCTGTTGTTCCACTTTTAAACTACGAAAACAAGTATCCCAGTCAATAGTATAGAGATATAGGTTGATAGGAGTGTAATCTGCTTTTATGAAATCGAAGTATTTATTATACATTTAGAACATTTATTTATGGTTGGTACTTTGATTCTCATTGTAAAGGAGAATGATACAGATCTATTGGTAATAAAGGATCGAAACAAGGGAGCACCGAGAAGGACGGCAATGGAGGCGAGTGGGATCAGCTACTTCCACTCGAGGCACCAGCGCCAGATCAAGCACATCACCATTAACATTCAAGACATTATTAGAATTTGTTAAATTCAAAAGTTAAAGCAATCGGACAACGTATTAACTATGCCAGAGTTTACAATAATGGATTTATTGCATCAAATGCCTGTACTGGTAGGCCAAATTGTGTTTTTTTTAATTTTCTTTGCTATTCAGTTAAAGTTTGTTTCAAATTTCCGTATTTTTTTATGATAATTTTCATTTTCTAGCTTTTCTATTTCTGGATTGACTTTCTTGAGAACTTTCTCTTTTGAAGGGTTGCCATCTTCATGTTCTTTCGGGGTGGAGACCGGCTAAGTAGATTCTGAACTTACATATGATAACAAAGTTGGGTGGATTTTTTTTCTAATATGTGCATTACGTTTGGATCTGGTGTCTAAATGTTTAAGATTAAAATGTTTATAAGTTTCCTGCTATTCACTGGAAAATCATGTTATTAGGATATTTCCTCATTTTATAAATTTTAAATTTTTGTAAACAAACACAACACGTTATTGTACAACGGATATTATTCTAGGCATCGTTATCTTCTCCGGTGTCATCTATTGAAGGTTCCACAACAAGCTTTTCCTGGGCGGTTTTTATCTCGCTTTTCTGTTGATCATCTAATTTTCAATTCATTTGCCATCCAACTATTTAGAATTTTTTGACTTGAGCAGTCTCTTCTACTATATTAATTGTATTTACCTTTTTATTTCTAATGTCTTCAAGTATGTGGTTTTAGTCGTTCTTTCAAGTCAATTTCAGTTTTTGCCAGTATTCTTTCACCAGTTTTTATAACGCAATAGGTCATTAAGTTCCGTTCGCGCGATAACAATTTTAAGTTTTTTGGCTTGTTAAAAATAAAAATATCACAGTAAGAGGAGAGTTCATTGGCATCAGACACTATATCTGCTAAATCCACTTTTATAAATGTCTTCATATTTTCCAAATATGCTTTGGATATATCTGACATGGACAAAGTATTATCAAATCCATTGATCTTCAGAATTTTTTTGATATGAACTGGTATCACGATATGAAACCACTGTTCCAATTCTTCCACAAATGCGTTGTTGTCAGCAATAGACCCCATTATGCTCTGAAATGTGACAAAAATTATTTAAATTTAAATTATTTGCTGCAAGTGTAAAGAAAATGAATTTTTAAATATTCGGAGAAAAATAATAAAAAATATGTATTGTAATTTGCTTATGAGCGTGATTTAAGTCGTAACTAGACATACTTGTTTTTCATCTTTACCAAACCCTCTACTTTTACATACATAAATACATATTCAATACTTTGTAAACCATCTACTTTGCATGCAATTTTTAACGTGTGGAGATGCACATTAACAATAACAGCAAACGTTGCCGCTAGACATGCAATACCTGCGATCTAAAATTATGTAAAGTTATCTACGGCACGGTAACACTTAAGAATTTCGCTTAGAGCGTAGAAAAATCTTATTCAAAGATTCCCTTGCTTGTTGATATTTCCCGAACGCAAATAATTGAAAGGCATTCGAAATACAAATATATATATAACAAATCAATAACCAAAGCCGAATTTAAATTAAACAAAACTTTTACTCAAGACTTAAAAAGAAACAAAAAGTTATTTTTTAATAAGCGAAAAAAGGTGTACATACACCGAAAGAAAAGAATTTCAATTTTAATTTTAGCAGATTTTTACAAATCCAGAAAAGTATTTTAATAAAACGTAACTTATTTCTTGAGGTATACGCGTCTTTTGTTACGTTTCTGTTTCTTCGTTAAATAGAGTTTAAAACAATTTCGTTTCATAAGTTTTGTTTGATTCCTAAAATTGTGAATGAAATTCTATAGTAATATTAAAAGTGGTTCACATTCGCATTCGAATTTTGGGATAAACTTAATTAAACAGTTACGAAAAAGTATTCAAACAAATTTATAAAAGTTATATATTGTTTCATAGTTATCGCACTTTTTATATTAGGGAAACTTTAAAACACTAGGCGTAAGTTTTTATTAAAAAAGTTTTCTAACGCGTATCTTTATGAATATATTTTGTTTCAGGGAGCGGTTATTTATTTCAAATTAGAATGATTATTATTCACTAATTATTCATTAATTCAGTTTTGTTCGTGAAAGTGGATATGAGAAAACGATACGTCAAGATGATGTTCTCTTTATCAAAAGAGGGTGACGTAAATAGAAATTAATGGATAAACTTGGCAAATTTAAAAATTTTGTACAAGACTTCCTTCCCCCGTATCTATTCCACATAAAATATAGATTTATGACATCCATCTACTGACTTAATTTATAATTATGACCATTTACTATCGAGTATATAAATTTTACAAACTCAATTAAATCCAAGTCGTTAGTCAATTTTAAGGGGTTTTTAAATAGGATGTCTTATGTATCGTATACTTTCTTTTTTTAATGAGTCCGAGGTTGGTGTATGTTATAAGTGGAAGTTCAGGTACAAAAAGGAGTTAGATAAGCCTCTAATAAATTAGAACATAAACTTATAGTGTTTCCCTGGGGGGTAACGTTTTTCATTTTGGGCATCTACATAATACTACTCCACTGTTTTCCAAATGGGTTTTATGAATCCTTAACTAGGGCTTCTTCCCATTTATGTGATAATTAACCCAAATACAAATTGAAATTAGCTGTTGACTGAAAAGTTTATACGCTTTTTATGCGGTAAACATTAAGTATTTATAACAAGCCTATTTGTCTTGGCGTATACTTTAATTTTATAATATTTATGTGTTCTGTCAAAATACAGGTGGAACAGGTAGAATAATACTTTACCTGAAGTTCAAGAAATATTTATTAGGGTTTTCAAAGTTAATTTTCTAGTTTTTAATTTATATGGTTACTTTTGAATACCAGGTCGAGAATAATTTATGCAAGAGCGTTTCAAAAAAGAAAATTTTGGTTGCGTGTAGTAGTTTCTCGCGTGTGACAACTTGCGTGTATGCAACTCAAATACTACAAATACCTAATCCAATTTCCTCAGCTAAAGAATAACGTACGAAATTACTATTTTATTATTTTTGGTCATATTGAGTGAATGTACACAAAAAAGGACAGACTAATTAAATTAAAATTTTTAGAACTAGTTTCTGCATAATCAAAAATCATCTTAACTTCTTCTTCTTTAAAACATTGTTTAAGCCACACACTTTAAATCCAATTCGGTTTCCCCATTTTTAAAATATAACTGACAGGACAAAGTAAAATAAAAATTAAATTACCGAGCAAAGCAATACAATTCATTGTCTACTTAAAATTCTCAATGTGGTTTGTTAAATTGCTTTAGTGATTCGTATACCTTCTTTGCTAACATTACAATGGTTATTTTGCTTGTTCAATCGTCCGTTTTCAAATGGTACTTCCTTCTTAAATCTAAACTCTGACGAACGCTAAGTTGCTTTTGTTACACAAAATTCGTCGAGGGTAAAACTCGTTTAAAGAGAATAATAAGCTCGGTTTACATTTGAAGAGGTAAACTTTTCAATTTAAAATGTTTATACAGTTTTACTTAAACAATCTGTATAAACAAGGGAAACTTATTTATTTTTTTTGAAAAATTATGACAATTAAAGTTTTTCTCGGATATTGCCATTTAGAAAATAGGGATTTTTTTTTAAATAAAAAAACGTAATCCTAAGAGATTTATTCTTTCTCATTATCGCCACACATTATTCGCGATAATTCGTTTACGCGGTACAAGCATTAGTATCAGATTGCATACCTAACTGTCGGATGTTGTAAAATTCCGAGTAAAAGTAAGAAATTACACAATTTTACGCAATCAATAAAACAATTTTATTTATTTTCTGATATAAAACCGGCTCGAAAGTCTTATTATAACCGCAATACTCGTTCAAATTTTATTATCTCTGATCAATGTTTTATTAACTTTGCGATAGTATATAAAATGGTTGAGAAGTTCGTAACTGAACAATTCCAGATCCTATTTTTCTTTTTGCCGTTCACTGTCGCAGTTTCTGGTTAGGGGATGAACAGTAGTCATAATTTATGCAAAAGGCGGTTTCGACCGATGTGGTGCTGCACAACAGCTGCGGACTGCAGTGCTATCCAGAGATATTACCCCAAAATGCTGTATTTCAACGTATGTTATGCAGTATGTTGTTAAAGGTTATACAACTATAGAATACAACGACACGTGCCAATAATACATTGTTCTTGATTGATTACGATTCAGTTTGAATTTTTAATTAAAAAAGTACTAGCAAAAATGTAACATATTTAAAGATGCGTGTAAATTAGTTTTATTCTTTGTATTGTTGTTCCGATTGTTACGAAATCGATTTCTGAATGGAAACAATTTTCTTTAATCATACGAGTATCAGATTCGTATTGTTATAGATGTAACCAACAGCACTTGTTGAACATTTATCCCAAATATTGATAACTTTCCAAGATTCGTTTTCGCCAAAATCCGGTTAATACTCTACTTCAACTAACAATGCGATAAACAAAAACGAACCTTGTATATTTCTATCTAGTTTTTTTTGTCTTACTTTTTCTCAAGTTAAAAATTTTTCAATTCGGTTTATTTTTTCTTTCTCATAAGGAGTGTCACAAACATAAATTGAATACAATCAGATTTTTTATACATTGCCAATACTTTATGAACAGAAGTAAAACTAATTTAAAACCGAAATATCTATTCGTGATGGTTTGTCTGTACTTTAGTTTTTTAAATAATAAAATAAGCTTTGATGTAGCAAATATTAGAATTAAATTAAAATTAATTGCATTAAAAGCACACGAAGTTGTTGCAATATTTTTGTGCATATAATTTGCCTTTTCATAATAGTTTGCGTTGAGTATTATTTAGGTGCTCCTGCTGAATATTAAAACAACATAAATATTATTTTTTTTAGAAAAGTTGCATCGATGCAACTGTTTCTCTTATTTATTATTTACGTCTCGCCAACCGCATATTGCTTCTTTAGAATAAATATTTTGAGTTCAAATTTTGTATAATAATTATGTTTGTGAGGTAAACTATTTTTAAAGTACCCATTTTTATGCTTATATTTATATTATTTAAAACACACGAAATTCATATAGACACGATTTTATCTCATGTCCCTATTGAAGAAATATTACTAATTAACAATTTCGAATTGAGACATAGTTGGCTGAATAATCTAAAAATCGACTTATGTAACTGCTTACACATCTGTTGACTCTTTTGCAAATGTATTTTCGGACGACTTACGATAGAACGAGACGACACTAGATGTCGCAACATTTTTTAGTCAAATACACACACCCTAACAATAGGTAATTAAAAATTTAAAAAGAAATCAGAAATGTAATGTCACAGTCGTCATCAATATTATCCAAAATTATGATCTATGTGAAAATATTATTCATTTCAAATGCCCATTCTGTTACAGTGTTCAAAAACAATACTGGACTAAACATTTAAATGAGCAAACTAAAACTTCAGACAAACTTTATGAAAGGATTAACAAATATCGTCAAAAAAACTATCAAATTCTTGTAATAAAAATACCACAACAAAAAATTAGAATCCGATAAATGCTTAAAAAATACCTACATGGCAAAATAAAGAAAAACATCCAAATAATAAGATGGATTCCAAAAGCAGCACTCTACTCTGCGTGAAATAAATTAGCTTCATTAATAAACGAACGCATAAACTCTAATTCTATAAGTGAAATGCGTGTCTTATGATACTTGTATACATGCATGGCAATAGTTATTTACGAACCAAGTTCGGAAAGAACTTTTTACTACATGAGCGCATTTAAAGCATCGAGCGAACGAAGTATAACGACTTTGACATAAAGGTGCAATCATAATATTTAAACCCAGATGATAAAATGCCACCTTTTGATTATGAATTCTTTCAAATATTAAACAACATAAATTCATCAGAAAATAAACATCCTATGTAATTTTATTCTCGCGGGTAAAGTTAACCCAGATATGCTACCGATTTTATACTGAGCTTCTATTTGCGTACTTTAGAAAAAAAATGGAGAAGTTAGACCCATTGCAATAATATTTACCTTTAAAGATTTAGAACAAAAGTAACTTGCCTCAAACAGTCAACAAATTCAAATTCCCCATTAACTTGGAGTAGGATTAAAAAGAGGCTGTAAAGTGCTGTTCATGTAGTTACAACGTATATTAATCTACCTGAAAGAAAAAAGTTGTAGTGAAAATAGGTTTCACAAAAGCTTTTAACTCAATTTATAGAGATAAAATATTAATCGAAATTAAAAACAAATTTCCGCTGTTATACTCCTTTGGAACCAAAGTTACTGGCAGAATTCTTGTTTACTTTTCAGAAACAAAACAATTCATCTCAAACTGAAGTTCAACAAGGCAATCCATCTGGTTCAGTTAAATAAATTAGAATCAAAATTGAACATTTGGATGATGAAAAAATAGGAGACGAAGCAGAAATTGTTCTCAATCATCTTTGCAAAATCATTCTCTTAGCAGCCGAAATTGGCTTTTCCGTGAATTCTTACCAAAAGCGAACTTTATTATCTGTAGTTCAAAAATCAATGAGAATTTAAAATTTTGGTTTGAATCTGTATGTTCAGGTATTCGCATCAGAGTCGCTGAAACTTTAAACCCCAATTTCTGAAAAAGCTTACAGCACCAGTTTGGTAATAAAACAAGAGAAAGTAGATCTCCTTATGTATCGTCTTGACCAAGTCAATCCACATTTCCTTTTAAAAAACTGTATTTTTATTCCAAAATTAACATACTTTCTTAGGTGAGCTTGGAATTCGTAAGCTAGGAGATATTTGTCTTTTGCTTTCTTAGATTTGTTTATTTTGTTAATGATCTTAAGTCTACTATACTCCCTATGAAGGAAAAAAAACTAGATTCAAATTCACCTATTACACGAAATCTTTGCTACCTGGTCATCATTAAATTCTGAACAACCAACAAATACAAAAAGATTAGGACCTCATCAAATTGATAAGAATTGTTGGAACATTGCATAATTTAAATAAAACTATCAATTCAGCACGTTTTACAACCCTCCAATCACCAGAATCCGGAACTTGACTTCAGACAATTCCATCACAGAATATAGACACCCTCATGGATAATCAGATACTTTCAATTTTGTGTAGTTCTAAGACTTGGGTGCAATCTATTCCAGTACCACAATTGCAACTGTGGAGTTTTAATAAAAAATACTGACTTTAACAATATTCTGTTGTCTTTTCCAAGACATTAGCTTTGAAAGTATCGGTTTATGGGGTAACAGCACTAACGTGTTTGTTCTGTAAATGTTCGTTCGTGAACGTTTCGTTGCATACCCATGTGTTGCTAACGATCAGTTGAACGATTGTCGGTAAATTCCTATTCTGCAACGTTTGACTTTTATGGCTTGACCTTGGCAGCATTTTAAACAAACAAGCTTCAATTTAAGAATGAATGGTATATAATTTTCTTATTGTCACCCATAACTTAAGTTTTGCGTTTTGACAGACACATATTAGTTATTAAAAAATTTTTTTTTTTTTTATTCTTTTTTTTTTTTTTTTTTTTTTTTTTTTATTTTATTTTTTTTTTTATTTTTTATTTTTTTTTTTTTTTTTTTTTTTTTTTTTTTTAAAAATTTAAAAAAAATTTTTTTTTTTTTTTTTTTTTTTTTTTTTTTTTTTTTTTTTTTTTTTTTTTTTTTTTTTTTTTTTTTTTTTTTTTTTTTTTTTTTTTTTTTTTTTTTTTTTTTTTTTTTTTTTTTTTTTTTTTTTTTTTTTTTTTTAATTTAAAAAAAATTTTTTTTAATTATATTTTTTAATTTTCTTTAATCACAAAAAAATACTCAAAAATTACTTAACTGTTAAAAATTTTTTTAAATTAAATTTTTTTTTTATTTTTTTTTTTTTAAAAATATAAAATTA
Organism: Abscondita cerata; assembly: GCA_030710515.1. Taxonomy (NCBI): domain Eukaryota; kingdom Metazoa; phylum Arthropoda; class Insecta; order Coleoptera; family Lampyridae; genus Abscondita; species Abscondita cerata. The sequence goes on along the minus strand of JALBCR010001426.1, from coordinate 172,496 downwards.
TTTAATTTAATTAATTAATTTATTATTGTTATCTGTTTAGTTCGACAAAAATTTGCTGTAAAAGAGCTCGATCTCTGTGATAAATTTCACATCAAACTTCCAAACGTTACCAAGCGATGGCGCTCGCTCACCAACAATCTACTACTAATGGTTTTACCTTTAATGTGTAACAATGCGTTTTTAGTTTTAAGTTTTGCACCGTCACTAAATTAATTAGAGTAATTAATTTTTAGGATAAGGCCGAGTTTGTATTTAACTGTAATTAATTTGTTACGTATTATAAATTGTGAACCGGAAGCAAAGTACGATAGCGCCCCGCTAAGCTTTCGTGCGCACGCAGTCCCCTTCCGTAAGCCAGTTGCCCCACTTAAGCTAGGCCTTATAAAAGCGTAAGCTTTTGCATTAAACAGGCAGTTGGTGCCGAATACCTGTTCCACCTGGTCCTGCCGTAAAACTGAGTAAGTCTGCTTTCTTTTAATTTAAACTGCCAAAGATACCGCTTTGGCTATTCCGACCCCGACTTGCATGTTGCAGAGATACCGGTTTAGTTTCCCTTAACTGTTCTTTTCCTGTCCCTGTGTTGTATTTGGGGTAACGCATTTTCGCGCCTTAAGTACACCACTCAAACAGTTGTCCAGGTTGGCATAGCGCATTTTCGTGTGTCAACTTGGGCATTCCGCTTTATTGTTCCTATGCGTGTGTTGTGTTTGGGGTGACGGATTTTCGCGCCTTGAATACACCATTCAAGCAATCGCCCGGGTCGATATAGCGGATTTTCGTGTGTCGACTCGGTCACTCACACTACCCACGGTATCACTTAACCGACCACCGCTCTGCTTACATTACCGAAACACTCACCCCTATAACCGTCAAATCCGCTGAATGCTTTTGGGTTGCCTGGTATGTGCTTACTTTACTAAATGCTGTCTTGTGTTGTTTTTGTGAAACTAATAGTAACTTGCTCCGTATTAAATAGAAGTTTTGGGTTAAGTTATAGTGTATTCTCTTTATTTCTCCGAACTGCTTCCCTGAAGACGATCAGACCTTTGGAATTTTTAACCTCCACTGTAGCTGTCCGACAAGCAAACGGAGAGTAAACTTCGTCATCGAATCTGGAGCCCGAGATCCGTCCGCTTTTATAATTTACAGAAACTAAACCGAATTGGGAAGCAAGCGTCATAAATGAACGATACGAAAGTAATGTTTGTTTACGAACGATATGTTACAGACTAGACCCATTAGTCACTAATTAACACTATCCGCTCCGAACTAATTCAGGCCACTGGAAATCAAAAATCAAAACAATATTTAACGTGGTAATTGTGTTTGTATTTTGGGAACATTACCAGGTTGTTCACTGTTGGAAGAAATTTTTTCTCTGTAGTTTTCTTGACTATGTACTTAATTTTAATCCTTAAATTACACTGACAACCACTTTCATTGATTACGTGTCTACCGTCGGATTAAATGATTGACTAAAAAACTGTGTACTGAAGTTCAAAGTGGAAATCACTTGAAGTATGATTGTTTTTATTAGAAAAAACTACTGAAGTTTATAACAGACTTCAATAATAAATATTACACGGAGTTTTAAAAAGCAGTGCATATAATTGCAAAGTGGACCATTTTGACATTAGGCAAAATGTTACTATATTTGTTGAAATTAGAAATCAAAACTCCAACAAAATATAAGTTATAAGACTGTTCTCATTTTACTGCAATTAGATAGTATCCCGGCCCATTTCGTTTTACGTGCAAATAAATGGCAATAGACGTTTTGAAGAGGGGACGAGAAGACTTTGCAGCTGTCACCTGAAAGGGTTAAATTTAGAGCTGACATTTTACGTCGCAAGATGTCATTCTAGAGTTAAAAATTGACGTGTCTCAAGATTTGCTTAAAAAAATGCTTAATAAGGGAGTTACTGAACTTATTCCAATTGACTTTTTTACACTGCACAAACGTTTTTATTTACGTGACTTCACGTCAAAATATTTATCGTAACGTCACATAAATATAAAATTTTGACAAAAATGTACATTAAGATTATTATCTTTCGGGTTGAGCCGTGTTCGTCTTTCTTTCCTTCGCTCTCTGCTTGACGTTTCGCTAACCATGCTGTTAGCTTCTTCAGAAGTTACTCTAAAGACTGATGTTGTTGTCTTCTGCTCCTCGTTATATACCTATGTTCCGCTACGGTTGGTTGATGTCGATCAGTGACGGTGGTTGGTTGATCTTCTGTTTGGTGTTGACTAATTTTGTGGTGACATTTGTTTTTGTGAAGAGTTAGTTTCCACGTGTTGCTTAATCGGTAACCATCTTCTCGATTGAAGTTATTTTTATTTTTCATAATTTCTAAGGATTCTCTGATTATCCTTGGATAGTAGTTGTTAGTCCTTGATAGAACTTTAGCTTCCTCGAAGTTGATGATGTGTTTTCCTTTTTCGTGTAGATGTTCTGCGATTGCTGATTTATCTACTGCTCTGGACTTGGCGTCTCGGTGATGTTCTTTTAATCTACATTTTATGTTGCGTCCGGTTTGACCAATGTAGACCTTTCCACATGAACAGTCAATTTGGTAGACCCCTTTTGTTGAGAGTTTCGGCAGGTTATCTTTATTAGAAGGTAGTAGTTGCTGGATTTTTCTAACCGTTCCAAACCTGACACCGATATTCTTCTTCACCAATGATTTTCTTAATTTGTCAGTTACACCAGCAATGAATGGCAAACGAGCGTAGGTGGTGACCTGTTCCTTCTCTTTTTCGGATTTCCTACGACAGGCGGCTCTTATTTCTTTTATGGTATATGCCGTTCTTCATTAGGGCTTGTTGGACGTGTCGAAGTTCTTCTGCCTTGTGAACCTCGTCAGGAATCTTGTTAGCTCTATGCAATAAAGTTTTGATTAGAGACCGCTTCTGCTGTGGATGATGGTGTGATGTGGCATGGAGGTATCGGTCGGTGTGTGTCTTTTACGATATACACTATGAGCCAACTTGTTGTTATCCCTCGTTTCACTAGAACATCCAGGAAGGGAAGCTCCTTATTCTCTTCTGTCTCCATGGTAAACTTGATCTTTTCGTGCTGAGTGTTGAGGTGTTTAAGAAATACAGTAAGTGCTTCTTTCCCATGAGGCCATATGACAAAGGTATCGTCCACGTATCTGAACCAGCATTTTGGTTTTTTTTCGCTGGATTGAATGGCTTCTTGCTCGAATGCTTCCATAAAGATATTTACAATAACCGGTGATAATGGTGATCCCATGGCTGCACCTGATTTTTGTTTGTAAAAATCTCCGTTCCATAGAAAGTAAGTTATATTCAGACAAATTCTTGCTAGCTCTGGTATGTCTTCTCTTAACCCATGGGTTGTGCACAGTTGTTTTATGAGTTTATGTGTATCGTCGACTGGTACGTTAGTGAATAGCGATTCTACATCAAAACTAACTAGTATATCGTCATTGGTTATTTCCAGAGTCATCAGTAATTCGACGAAGTGTTCGAGTTCTTCACAAAGATTCAGTTCTTCCCACGTACGGTTGTAGAAACTTAGCCACGTAACGGGCCAGTTCATAAGTTGGGATCCACATGTGTTGACAATTGGCCTTAGGGGGTTACCAAATTTGTGAATTTTTGGTAATCCGTATAGTCTAGGTGGCCTGGTCCCGGAATGTAGCAGTTGACGATGTTGATCGACTGGTATAGCTGAATGTTTGATTGCGGCTCTCGTTTGTTTTTCAATTTTGTTGGTTGGATCTCCTTTTAACTTGGTGTAAAGTTGTGGATCCAGTAGTAATTTGATCTTCATTTTGTAGTCTTCGGTGTTCATGACTACTGTAGCGTTGCCTTTATTTGCGCGTGTCACCATGATTTCTTGATTGCTTTTGAGTTCTTTTAATGCAATTTCTTCTGCGCAGTGATGTTCCTACGTGGAGCTTTGGAATGTTGTAAAATCCGGCAAGTCTCGTGGCGTATTTCCTCTGCTTCTTCAACTGGAAGCTTTCTGATGACACTTTTCAATTCAATATTTTTTGTGGAACGCAACACAGTCCTCACTCAGGGGTTATGATATGAGGTGCAATATGTTATAGTAGCAGATCACCCTTGGTCTTTATTGACGGCAACCTTAACGCAGCTGGTTATATTGCTAATGTGCTACAACCAGTTGGCCTTTCATATCTTCATACGGCAAGGGCTACAACACGGTTTTTCGCCAATTGAACATGTATGGGATATGATTGGTAGGCAACTGGGTAATTTACCGCACTCTCCAGATAATTTACACGATCTTTAGCAACGGATTCAAGAAGCTTGGGATAATATACCACACGCAGTTATAGATCACTTGATTGATAGCATGCCAAGCCGTCTAGATGAGTGCATTACAAATAGTGGCGGAGCAACTGATTATTGAAAAAACTTTTTAAGCTTAGCTAATATATAAGCGCGGTATACAACTGTACAAGACGTCGTGTTAATGTTTTACACGAGATGTCGTAAGACACACATTTTACTTATGTTCATTGCTCCACGAGAGTTTAAAAGACCAATTGCTGTCTTGTACAGTTGTATACCGCACTTAAGTATACACCTCTGCTGAGCTCATAATAAGAGCGAAATGCTGCATCAGGTGTTCTTTCGCTGCGTGTATGTTTCTGTACAAGTTATACTTGGCTTTGTCGACACACGTGTGTTTCAAGCATTGTAGCTATCGCTTAGATAGCGCTATGCACTTTAACGCACACTTGTCGTTACAGTTAACTGTTGGCATTTTTCTTAGTTTATTAATATTGTTTTCTCTCATCTTGCTCGTCACAAACCAAATTGGAGAAAAAATTTAAGTGATAATAGAGAAACAAATTTTGCAATAACTTATAAATACTTCTTTTACAATTTCTTTGTAATTATCGGGTTTTTTGTTACCTGAAAAATTAATAATTGCATCTTTAGAGGTCCTCCAAGTGCTTAACTGAATATCATTCAGCTGCTCTTTAAAACGAGGATCCTTTACTATTTTTTGAATTTGCGTCTCAATAAATGACGCGACTAATTTTGGAAAAATTTGTCTAAGTTATTGAAAAGCCGCACTTTCTTTATCCAAAGACAGCTTATTGTACAATGGGGGTAGCCAAATATTTTTAGTTTTATATTATTCATACCATTAATACAAGTATTTTACAATCGTTAAAGAAAATTTATAATATTTTTAATCAACATGAATAAAAAACTTTGTAAGCGTAATCGATTAACTAAGGGTAAATTTTTTATGTTAGCCTCTCCTGGGATAAACTCTTTGTTACACCACGAAACTTGAAGATCAAGTACGCAGCACAACGATTGGTCAGACTAAGTTGTCGGCGAGGGGGTGGATGTAGAATTGTCTTTCACTTACCTTTACGAAGACTAAAGGTCCTTAATTTGAGTCACAGATGGGATTGTCGGCACCACCCTAATCTTTTAATTGATTATGTCAAATGTTCACTAAAGAAAAGGCAGAAATGCAAACGTTTGATGCAATAAAGAATAACGTAAGTATGACTGGTTTTCTATTAACCAAAATTTTACAATGGTTTTCAACACTTATCAACACAATAGAACAAACAAATATGCCAAAACGGCCAAACTACTCCGGTACCGGGGATGACGGAAGGTTTTACATCGCGTTTCTAAAACTAATACAAAAAATATTGGGTTCAATCATGCTGAACCACTGACAAAATTTACTACAACTTTAAAAATAATACAATTAACCTAGACGGTACCTAATTAACTCCAATACGCGTAAACATAACGAAAGTCAAGAATTCCCGGAAGTATCTGAAGTAAACGAACAGAGTAAGTACTTACAGTTGAGGTTTTCTTCTAATGTAAAATGCGGAAGATGAACCATTAATTGAAGAATAATCCACCAGGATCCATTTGTGTTAATCCGAAGTTTCCTCTAACATGCCTAAAACCATATTGCATGTTTCTAAAATAAAATTTCGTGTGCATAAGAGTTTGTCCAACATCCGCAGTGCGGTTATTTCAATTTTAACATAAATCAAACTTTATTCTTTTTCACGGCCACGAAACGAGAGGTCCTTTTTGTGGATACACATAAAACTTAATTTTCACTCGCGCCCTCGAAAAGTTTGCACTTAAACTTTTGGCACTTACGGTATTTAGGCGGTTGTTTTAAACTATAAAACTATAGTCTAATCCAATTCAAAAGAGCTTTTACGAACCAAAATCATTTGCGCCTACAAAAAAAAACAATTTTTCGCCAAAAGAGGTGACATCTTTAGGGTCAACCTTTTATCTTGTAATGGCTTTGGGTTGTTCGACATTCCCAAAGGCAAAGAAAGCAACAATACCCCTGAAAACCTAGCAATAAATCTAACATTTACAAGCGACATAGTAATTGCTTTCAAAATTAAACCGACGCTTTCATACGTCTCCTTCATATAAGCTGCACGAGCTAAGAAACAGAAGTTTGTAAATATTACCCAATATGTAGCAAAACCGCATTTAAGTTATTTTTGATGAGTCTATGAAAGTACGCAATTTGTCAGGATTATGGTGAGAACCTAATTTTTCCATTACCCTGTCCGGACTAGTGTGAACACAAATTTTATCTTACAAAACCACCAAAATGGCAATTTTTGATTGCTGTTTCTGAATCTGTTGACTTTTGTTTTATTATCTAATAGGTTTCATTGTTGCAACATCGAACCTAACATTTCAGCATGTTCTTTTGATAAATTAAACATATCTATTTATCTGTTAACAATTTCTTATATGCACATCAACATGGATTTGTTGAGAAGCGTTCAACAATTTGAACGTATGTCCATTTATTCAATTCGTTGCTAAAATCTTTGACACTCGTGGACAAGTTGATGTAGTGTATACGGATCAGCGAAAGCATTTGATCAAATAGATTACTTAATAAATTGTACATGTTTGCTGTGTCTATGTTGTTGTTGCTGAAGGGTAAACTTACCACACACATAAATTTGGTGGATTTGCACAACAGCGTGTTTGCACCGGTCACTTATTTTTAATGATAATTAAAGTTACAACTCTGTAGAAGAAAATAAATACAAATAACGGGACGTTGTTTTTAACTGTGGCAATGTTATATTCATGAGGCACAGCGCACTTAGTTATTTCAAACACAACCGTAATTTTGGACAAATGTTTTGCTTTCTGGTGATTTTATCAAAAACTTTCACCATAAAATAATTTTTAGGGCAAAATACAAAATCGTTATCTTGACTAAATGCTTCTTGGTTAATGTAGGTGGTAATTTTTTGATAACTTTACTAGAAATTAAATAACACTGTGTAAAATTGTACGATTTTGGAAACTTTTAAATTTTCTTTTACAATTCTAATTAACAACAGGTCGATATTTATGTATAATGTACTTTTTTGGCTTTATCGACTCGAGTGTTAATTGCATTAAAGTTATCGCTTAGATAACTAAGATTATGTTAGTAATATTTTCATCATCAAAAAATCATGCAATTACATATGCATTTTCAACTGCCGTGAACAAAATTGAATACTAATAATTAATCTTACAAATGTTAAACAGAAATTATTTTTTAAAAGTAGAATTTTTGGAATAAAATTAAAATCCTCCTTAGAAAAAAAAATTAAAACGTACTGGCTATAAAAAGAAGAAAAACGTTTATAATCATCTCAACACTGTAAAAGCGTTGGACATCATCAATTACATTAGGTTGAGACATAGATGGCTGTTCATCAGCTTATGTTAAGTGTAAAACACGAGACTAGTTTCAACATCATTAGTTATAAATTAAGGTTTGGGTTTCCTTACTAATACCATGAATACAGTAAAACATGTAATTGACGTTAACACCTACCCTAATACCAGTTTAGGGTGGCATAATAATTAAATGATTCTGTAAATGTTTGGCGAGACATTTTCAAATTATGATTGCTATGCTCCATTGTTCATAAAAAAATATTTAAGACCTTTATAAACATAAATAAAACTAACGGATTTTCAACACCTAATATTTTATTAATAGACCTCCTTCGTATGAATTACTGCATCATGAATATCAAAGTAATCGTTGTAGTATAACAGCTTTTTTTAAAGTAATAAATTAAAAGTAGCCTAGTGATTTTTGTCTGTTCAGACGTACCTAAAAAACCTATTTCATATAGAAGTACTGTTATTTAATATAACTACCAATTATATTTGACGTAACGTATGTTCTTTTTAGTTCGAGCTTAAAGTTATTTGACAGTTTTATTAAAAAGTATGAAGAATGTATTATAAACTAGCTACAAGAAAAACAAACGAATAAGAATAATTTCGATCTATGCGTAACGATTAAAATTTTTTGGATGCGCGAAATTGATTGATCACTAAAGTTATTCGGCCTTTCAGATGTTTTTAAGTCGACATAAAAAAAAAGTATTTTAAAACTGCGGCGACGACATTCATCAAGATTTATTTTTGAATTTCGTAATTTGTAATTAATTATTACTCTGTCTATTGTTGTTCAGCAATTTTTGTAGGCACGTAGAACCTGAATACTCTATTCAAATAAATGCTTTGAACGTAACGTAAATATGTGTAATTCTGGGACATAATAACGTGACAAACTAAAAAATACATTTCTAATATTACAATGCAAAATGCATTTGGTATTCAGCAGTTTCTATTCATGCGCCAACAATTGCGTTGCCATTATCGCAATCTCCTAGTAATATTGGAAATGACACATGAACGATCCAATATCCGGGACGTTTCAAATGTAACGTTTCAAATATTGGTTGACAGAAAATTAGGCACTTAGTGGTGGGTCGTAAAGAACCGGCCTCTTTGAAATGGTAATCCTAGTATTCAGGCTTATATGATTGACAGGCCCCTTCTTCGTGCAGCTCTTGTTTGTGCAGCCGCGATTCAAACGTAGTGTTAATTGCTGTCAAGTTACAAAGAAATTGTGTGAGGCTTTCAATGTTATACTTTTTTCACAAAGACAACTTTGAGATTCTTGAAAATATGGTTTAATTGGATTTGAAACGAGATTAGAGTCAGTTGTCGTACACGGAAGGATGTTAAGTCAACTACTTCCAAAATTTTAAATTACATCTGACAAATATGACATGTTCTTTGAACAGTTTAATGTTATCTCAATTTTTATTCAGACGCATTTCAAATTTTTGTTTTATCCTTTTATATGTAAATTTTATTCAAAAACTCTACAATAGAAAATTATTTTTTTCTGTATGCGAGTGGATTTTGAGCGACTACGTTACGTCTACTTATTGTCATTGGAATTTGTTTTAAATTATACATTTTGTGATTTAATAACAAAACTTATCCTCGAATCCATTCTATAAATTGAATTTGAAACTTCTTTGAAATACATGTTATAAAATTTTATAACTAAAAATAAAAATGATGCCGAAGCATAATCTAAATTTTACTCTAGTTCAAAACATTCGCCGAATTTGAATTTTTATTAATACTATACATAATAAGAAATGTATGCTTAAAGTTTGCAGTAACGCCACATTGATTTAATTACAATGTTTTAATTTTATTATTATAATAAAAATTCGCAAATAGTTTAAATGTGCAAGAAATCAAATAAAAGTCATTGATTTTTTGGAGTAGAACGACATAAGTCGTAAACAAATTTGAATGCATAAGTGCGAATGATAAAGTGTTTCCATTATGTTTATGTAGAGCTTTTATTTTACTATCAATTTCGTTGATTAGGTTATAACAATAATTGATTATCTTTTTCAACCATATTCTATGCAGTATTCTATTAATATGCAATTTTCATTAATTTTAAATTTCAATCTAGTTTTTAGATATGTATTATATTAGGTAAATTGTGTTACATGCCTGTTAGTAGTCCTATAACTTTTAAACGATTTCATCCATACATTAATGGGTTTATGAATGAAATTAAAATAAATAAAATTTGGACACGCAAGAATCAGAGCAGATGCAATATCAAGTAGGTACCTACTGGGTGATTATTGAATAGTTTCACTTTTTACTATTATAAATAAGACGAGGAGTTGTACGACGGTTTTGAAATCGAAATTTAGCACTCTTTTTTCCCTTTTCTGACGTATTAAAGTTAGTATGTTATAATGAAGCAAAAAAGTGTCTGTCTGGGAAAAAAATGTGAGAAATTTTATTATCTGTAACTTTGATTGAACTTTTTTAAAGGCAAATTTTTTAAGTGAATTATGGTCTTAAAACGTTTTCTAGGGAGCGAGCGCGAAATAAATGTTAAAATATAATCCGATCTTTTATTGCCTATCAAACCTGGTGCATTTTGTTTTCTTTAGAGGATTCAACATTATTTCAGCATTGCGTGCTATTGATATGTTCTTATTTGTAAAAATAATAGATGTTTTTCTTCAGGAATAGATAATTAATTTTTTCAAATATTATGATATTATTAATTAATTCCGATATTTGACTATTTTAATTATTTTAAGTTTCCGTATGTAGAAATTATTTACAAGTCATCAGAAGTTTAAAAGTTCGATTAATAAATGACACGCTTAATGAAAAAAACCATGTAATAAACAAATAAAATATGTTAGTAGGTAGGTATTTTATTTTGGCAAAACTAATATTTAAAAATAATTTGTTACAAATTTATTGGATCGTTCAATAAATAATCAGTGTATCTGAAATTTGTTTATTAAATGTAGTGTTTTGTATGTAGTATTAAAAATGGTTGGTATGTGAATTACAAGTTACATGTTTGTTATGTGTTAAAAAAAAATAAAGTAACGTAAATTTTTAATGTTAATAAACTAGAAGACACTTAATTACCGCAACCAACGCTTCAATGATAGTGGATACTTGATACATATTCGATGCGCTGCAATTGTATTCTTTAATTTTGATTAAGTCCGCTAATAGAATCAATTTTTGATTCTAATGTATTCGCCCGATTAATTTTCCGTTGTATGGAAAAAGTATTGGACACTTGACTGTTCCTATCCTAGTCGACGTAATTATATTATTACTACTGTTGCGCTTCATAAATTTATATTTTGATTTGTGGAGTAAACGCAGTTTGAGCTTCTTTATTTTAAACATCTTTGTTTATCTTGGATGGTCATATGTTGGGCATTATATCTTATTTTGTTATCAACATAATTTTAGTGGCATAGTAATAATAACTACCCGTCTTATCTCTCATTTTTTGATAAATGGGAAGTACAGCGTAAGTTGGCTGGCTTACGTTATGTCTCCTTATTTCTTTCAGCCTGGCGCCCATGTAAGTTTACTAAGTTGCGAATCCTTAACCGCACGCCACCTATCGACTGAGGGCATTACTATAAATTTATATTCCTAATCGTAACACGTTTAGTCAACATTGATTTTATTAAATTAAATTCAGAGTAAACATCTTGTGTCAATGCTTAAGGATTATATTTAATAGGAAAATAAGTATTCCTTATCCTTAAGTAGGTGTTGTTTATTGTAATACTACCGGTTTCGAAGAAAATTCTTCATTTTCAAGTATCAAGTAATTCTAAAGTAAACAAATACAAAATAAATTAACAGAGAAAACTCTAAGGAAATAAAGTATGACTTACCATCAGATACAAAAACCATTTTAATTAAACTTAAGTTAAAATAACTGGACTACAACGTCTGGTGGCCGGACATATTTGTTAAGATAAGAATAACAATACCGAATAAAGCCGAAATTTTGAAAATTGATTGTGGAAAATAATAAAATTACAAATTTAAATTAATACATATGGGCAAATCAAATTCAATTAAACGTGAAATTTTGACACCCACGTTATATACCCTACCCAAAATTCATAAAATCAACAACATCAACAATTTTAATTTAAATAATTCTTTCCTACCAGTTAGACCGATTGTAAATTTTAACAAACTGTTTAACTTATAAACTAACAAAATGGTTAAATATCACACTAAAATCGTGTCTCAATGTTAATTTTAAGTATTCCATCAAGAATTCTACTGAAGTAACAAAAGATTTGTTAAATTTTTAACAAATTCCTAAAGAAGCATGTTTAATGTCACTGGAAGTTATAAATTTATTCCCTTCGTGCCATTGGATGAAGTGCTTAATATTACTAAAGACTTGATATTCAATTCAGAACTAAACAATTTCGAATCACAATTTTTATTCAATTTATTAACTATATATTTAAAACAAAATTATTTTAAATTTAACAACAGAATATACTCACAAGAGACAGGTTTAGCCGTGGGTTTAGTAGTAAGACTTCGTTTTTGCTTGAAATCTCATCATCCGCTTAATGCGACTTTTAAAAACCACACCTTTGTTCTCACTCTTTATCGATGAAGTTATATAACAAACAAAACCGCTTTTCTACATACTTTATATCTTTTTTATGTAAACTATTTGTTATTTTTTTTTTGGAGGTTGGTGGGATTTTAAAGGAGGTATTTTCGTTTTTGTAGGACATCAAGTCAACCTTAGTGTTGTGTGTTGTTTTATTTGTCCTTTTGTTTGTGCTGCTTCTCGTTTGTTCTTTTTTTTCTCTTTAACTGGGGTTCCTGTGGGTTGTTTTTTTTTTGTTTTTAGGGTGGTTTGCTTTTTGGGGTTGGTTTTCATTTGGGTTGTTATGGCCACTTTGATCCTTGGCTCTGGCCTAAACTTCGTTTCCTGTGTCTTTTTTAAATCCTTATCTTTTTCCTGTTTTTTGGTTCGGATCCTTGACTGGTTTCTCCGTTGGTTTTTTTGGCTTTCTGCCTTGTACCAGGCATTTCGCCAATTTGGCCGACTCTCTCACTAAGATCCTACTTACTGATGGTTTTGCTCCTTTCTCGACTTATTGCTTGTTTTGAGGAATCATCATTCTGCTATTTAGCGACTTCTTGGATATTCTGACCTTGTCGGTGGCCATGACCATCCTGAACTACGGACTCTAGTCTTTTGGGTTTTTCCTTTTTTTCTGAGTACAAGATTTCGCTTTGTCGTTACTAGGTTACTCAAGCTTATCCTCTTGCTAGGGGGGAATCTCTTACGGTTCAAATTTCTCAAACTAAAACGTATGTCGTAAGCCTTTTAATAACGTTTGTCGGGAGTCGCACGTTACGACGAAAGTCGAATATGCCTCGCATGCTACTCCACAGGCCTATTGACTTGTCCATGCTGCATAATTATTACTTCGAGGAACCCATTTGTCATGCGTTCTTTACTATAAACCTCCCCTACGGAAAATCCTAGGATCACCTACCTTCTGAAGCTGTCAAATACTGTCGCTAGCAAAAACGTTCATTCTCGGAACGGCATACTACTAGAACACTGCTAAGTTTTAATGTTTAAGTATCTTACTCAATATCAATCCGTATGAAGCTTACGTACACGTGACATTAAACGGTTTGAATCTCTAGCATTTAAGTAAATTTCCACCACCGACGTTTAGTTTTGTTTTTAACCAGCTTCCTAAGACCTTTGGCGCTTTACATAGAGTGGGTGAAACTAAAACAAAAGGTTTTTTGGATTGGCGGAGATGCTTACCTTGTTTCTTCCAAGTTTAAGTTAGTATTAAGTCACCTTGTGTAAGTGACGTGTGTACGTCGAGTTTTCTTAGTAACCAATCCTCAATTGGAACGGTAATTTTAAATTTGGGGTGTAACTACAAAGCTTATCTGAATTCGACACATTTAATCGCGAGCTTTAATTATTGTTGTTGCTAACGCACGTACGACAGTCTCTCTATTTCTGTCACATTATTTTAGTACTTTTAAGATTTGTTTTCTATACTGAATTGTCTATTTGTTTCTCTGATTTGTGTTCGTTTTAGCGTATTAGACCTTTTAGTAAAACCTATTGAATTCCTGTTGGTCGGTTTTATTTCTTTCTATTACCCAGCAGGTGGCGCCTCGTTAGGCAGCAGTTTATTTCTTTTCAGTTTCTCAAGGACCTCCTCAACTCACCGACTAAGCCGGACACTGCTGCGCTAACTACTACAAATACTGGATCCTCCACGAATTTAGTGCGCTACTTCGAGCCAAATAGTATTGTTCTTCTCTCTAGGTTGTATCGCTAGAGCCGTCGCTTTCTTTTATTATTATTTGTGAACTACAACCGTTACATGCTGTAGTGTGGTAGTTATCCCAAGATTTATGAAGGATCTACAAAAAGATCATTTGCTATAAGATCCAAAGAACATGAACGTTGTATTAGACTTCAACAAATAGTGAGAAACATGCCTTGAAAACTAATCATTCTTTTTTACTAGATACAGATCTTAAATTTCCTTCTATTATTTTAAATAAATCATTAATATACAACAATTTTTTTTTTATTATTTTTATTAAAACAGTTATTAATATTCACTAGAATTTTCCCAATATTGATTTCATTAAAAAATTTTCTTCTCAATTAACGCATAATAATTTATAAATTCGTGCTATGTAAGTTGTATAAACAACAGTTCTAACTTAACATTTTATTGAAATAATAACACTATTCTGGACTTCCATTGTCTATATTTTATTTTAATAGAATAAACACAACGTTTCAATTACTATTGAATCTGCAATCGTCTTCAGGCGAATACTAACAAACTTAAAGACTACTGTAACTTATATACTAATACAAAGTTAATGAAGCGATCAAGTGTACAAAGTTAATAAAGGGAGACGTTACCGTAGACTAAGATTAGTCAGGCGTCCAATTAAGGGTTTCCACACATTTGTAACGATTCATTTTATATTTTTGTAAATTCACCGTTACGTTGTTTAATTTTTTTTTAATTAGTTCTAAATTTATACCGTCAAGTTGTATTTTTGTTGTATTAACCGTTGTTGAATATTTAATTTTTGGGGTTGCTTTGCTGTAAATATTGGCATTTATTTGTTTTAATTGCAAAATTGTTAAATTATTTATATTAATTTAATAAGTTAATTTTGTAACCGAAATATTGTATTTACGCGTGACCGTGAAATATAGATAAACCGATTAGGCCCTCCGGTAAAAATATAGACCATGCGCGCAACTGCCCCCTTTTTTTGGAAACGGCTTATAAGAGAATGCGCGCATACAATTTGAGTTCAGTTGATGTCCAGGTCCACCAGCCAAAAACCGACCGAGCAAAAGGTAAGCTACTTAACTATCCTTTTAGAAGAGATACCGCTCTTTAGACTAAATCTGTCCCCCTTCTTTTCTTGCTCTCGCTTCCTCCGGTGTCGTGCTTGTGGTATCGTTGTTTCGCACCTCAAGTACGACCACCACTGCTGCCCTCGTTGTCGTGACACTGTTTCGGACGTCAACAAGGTCATTCCCCTCTCCGTCTGGGTGCCGTGCCTGTGGTATTTTGTTTCGCACCTCAAGTACGCCAATCACCGCTGCCCTCGTTGTTGTGACGCTGTTTCGGACGTCAACGAGGTCATTCCCCCTCTCCGTCCGGGTGCCGTGCTTGTGGTATCGTTGTTTCGCACCTCAAGTATGCCAACCACCGCTGCCCTCGTTGTTGTGACGCTGTTTCGGACGTCAACGAGGTCATTCCCACACTCCGCATAGACCGTCCGTATCGACCCGCCAAACCGAACCTGCCCCCCACCGCGTAGCCGACCCGTAGTTGCTACCTGGTGACAAAAGTATTAGGGGGTAAGTCTTGCTTAGATTTGTTTAACCGTTTGCTAATTGCATAGAATGCTTTGCTTTGTTGACTGCTGTTGAACCTTCATCACCGTTTTATAATCTTGCCGAAATAAACAGACTGATTTGTGTTAACTTGGTAGTGTTTCTATTTCCGTAGTACAACACTTTTTTCACTTAAGTGAAGCCCTGGATTTAACTTTTTCCACTATAGCTATCTGATCCTATCCGGCCGAAGGAGAGTAAACTCTTTAATAAAATCTGGCGCCCGAGACCGCACAGCTCCGAGAATCCTGCTGAAACAAAAGGTGTTACACATTCTTAATCTCTACGCTGGGTTGACTAAAGACATTCTTGTTGTTTTTAATAAACGCTGCTTTTTTAAATTTTCTCTTATACCAGTGCTCTTCTCGGTGTATAATTCTTGCCTCCGACCATTTCATTTGGTTTATTTATTTATTTACTATACGGGGTACATCCCTTTGGTTACATAAAAAGAAAAATATAAACGTAACAGTAAGTTTTACGTACGAGACATATTAACATTAAAAATTCAATAAAAAATATTAATTAGTATAAGGGCAAGACTTAAATGAATTAAATTAAATAACGGACTTACGTAGTTGGCGCTTAAAGATGTCTATAGAAACACTGAAAACTCTAAGACTTGGGTTATGCTCAATCAGATAATTAAATTCTCTTATTATTCTGGACAAAGATTCATAGTAACCATAATTTGTACGATGGAAGTTAGAACGTAGTAATAGATTATTTCTGGTAGTACAACCAAAAGGTTTAAACAAGAAATTGATTTTATTTAATAATTGTGAACTATCAATGTAGTAATTTAATAATTTGAAAAGAAATATAAAATCGGCTATACGTCTTCTACGCTCCAACGAATCCAAGTTAATAATATTTAAAGAGTTTGTGTATAGTCAGTGTGACTAAGATTCATTCTCCAGGACATAAGTTTTATATTTTTTTTTTGAACACCTTCTATTGACCTATTAAGGTTTTGATGTGAAGGTGACCAAATTATAGAGGCATATTCAATTTTTGATCTAACCAGTGAAACGTATAGAATTTGAAGAGATTGTGCATTAAAGTCCTTACAAGTCCTAAACATAAATCCAAGAAGCTTAAACGCAGATGATATTGTTAGCAATAAATGCTTTTGAAAAGTAACACGACTATCATACAAAATACCTAAATCTTTCACATTTGAAACAATGTTTAACATTTTATTTTCAATGAAGTAAGAACGAGTAGACGGATTTTGTTTTCTAGAATAAGTAATCGATACGCATTTAGCAATGTTAAGAAAAAGTTTATTTAAATTATTTTGTAGCATTTGTGAATCATCACTTGATTGTATAGAATGGTATAGTTTTAAGTCATCTGCAAATAATAAAAAGTTACTGTATTTAATATATTCTCGGATATCATTAATAAAAATGTTAAATAATATAAGAGCGCAATGCGAACCTTGTGGAACCCCAGATAATACATTAATTGATTTAGACAGGGTTCTATTAATGTAAACGCTTTGTGACCTTCCTGTTAAATAACTTTGGATCCACCCAACAATGTTATGAGAAAATCCATAACCCTTTAATTTATTTACAAGTATAGAGTGATTAACTCTATCGAAAGCTTTAGAGAAGTCAGTGTAAATAGAATCGACTTCCAACTGATTTTCTAGAGATTCAATCAAATAGTTATTATAAATCAACAAGTTTGTCAAAGTGGACCTACCAGGCATGAATCCATGTTGCTCGTCTGCAATAATTTGTTTAGATAACCACTGAAGTTGAATAGATATTAACTTGTCAAATATTTTTGGGATAATAGATTGAATACATATTCCTCGATAATTATTGACGACATTTTGTTATCAGATTTAAAAATAGGAGTAATAAAACTATGTTTCCATAAATCGGGGAAAGTACATTCTGAAAGTAATTTGACATATAAGAGAAACACTGGTTTTGCAATCGTAAATATACATTTCTTTAGAAAAAATGATGGTATTCCATCCGGGCCACATGACATAGAGTTTTTATAGGATGATATCATTTGAAATACCGATTCAAGAGTGACTGACAACTAATAATTTGAATCCACTGATTTTATAACATTGTTTCGATTGAAAAAGTTGGCATTCTTATGATTAGTATACAGTATGTCCCCGGATTGAGTTTACAATAGGTATGATTGACCAAAAATTTTCGAATTGGAATTTCATATTTTGGGATTCCGCCCTGCTTGGTCTGAAACTTATTTTTAGTTTACTTTTGATTTTTTCAAGTCAAGTAAGCTTTGACAGTCGAGCAAACACTTTTTTAGTTCTAGGTAAACTACCCTTTTCGTTCACAGTACGCCAAGGTGTTACTAAGAAAAGTTGTTCAGAATTAACAGTTATTGCGTTATGCAAATTTTCAGAATGATCGGCCTACTTTGATAAATTCCAGTGTTGGTGAGTATTGCAAAGACTCAAACTTAAGCTTTATATTTTTTAGTTCATCATTTAAAGTCCTAAATTCATGAAAAATATCCTTTTTAAAGGAATCAAATTGAGTTTGCATAAGTTTCGCAATGGTAGCTTCTGTTATAGGAGTTTCAGATGTAATTTGAATACGACTTGTAGATGCATCTAGATCCGAATCTAAATCACAGATCTAAACATCTCCATTCGGTTTATTTTCTTGATCTAAGTAGTACGTGTAGCTATCCACATCAAGATTGGCACAAACTAAGTGATACCATTTTTTACAATTACCTTGACATTTTATATATTTTGAACGCGAACCTATTATATTTTTGCAATTGCCACAAATCATAACCATCTTAAAAACGTTTATTAATCTATTACAAGCAAGGACGAATAAAACAAATGGTGATGTTTTTCCCAGGAGTGTTGGGCAATACCGGATTTCAAAGTCTCTCCTTTCTGCGTATGGGTTTTATGTTCTTTCAACCTGAT
Organism: Abscondita cerata; assembly: GCA_030710515.1. Taxonomy (NCBI): domain Eukaryota; kingdom Metazoa; phylum Arthropoda; class Insecta; order Coleoptera; family Lampyridae; genus Abscondita; species Abscondita cerata. Next base: position 153,897 of record JALBCR010001426.1, on the reverse strand, counting down.
ATCTAAGGGTCTTTTAGTGTCCCCTACGTATGACTGGCCGCATTCACATGGGACTTCGTAGATGCAATTCTTGGAGTCACGACTGTTGTCTGGTCTAGTTTTGGAGATCATGCTACCGATAGTTCTTGATGATCTGAATACCGTGTTAATGTCCCCCTTCATTAACTTTGTACACTTGATCGCTTCACTACCTTTGTATTAGTATATAAGTTACAGTAGTCTTAGAGTTAGTTAGTATTCAGCTGAAGACAATTGCAGATTCAATAGCAATTGAGACGTTGTGTTTATTCTATTATAATAAATTATAGACAATGGAAGTCCAGAGTAGTGTTATTATTTCAAACATAACATTGTCTAAACCATTCAAACGTACGTTGGAAGACCGGTATGGACCCGGAATCAGCAACAAAGTTCGGGACTACAAGAAAATCAGGATCAAGATTACGAAGGGGCTTTGTCGTGGTTGTGGTAGAATTTTGATTTTGTATTTGTTTTTATTAAAATTATGATGCTAAATATGCTCTAAAATGTAGAAATTCAAACATAAAAACACAAGAAGTAAGGATTTTGTAAAAAAAGTGATACTACAGCGACAAAGCCCCAAGTTTTGTCTTTCATAAAATATTAAGTTTTACTTTAAATATTTAAAATGAAAAGCTATTTTTAAGGTACATATAGTGCATGGTTTAGCAATGGCGCGCTGCTAGTAGATTTATTTCAAGACATTTAACAGCACCATTGGGTTTTGATATTTTTTTTTTGTCCGGCAAGATCTTAATAAGCCGGTTCAGAAACTAAAGTGGTGATTCTCGGAAACAATATGCTTTTTGTTGACCATTGGGTAGTGTAGAGTACTAATCACTCTAGAGAGAGTGTATTTTCAAATCAGCGACAAACGAAAACTAGAGATTCTGTGATTCAAGTAAGCCAAAAATTCTTATAAACATTTTCCCAAACACGTTTCTTTACCGAGATACAGAGAGATTAAAATTTAAAACTTTCAAAGTTTCTTTAAGATTTCTCAAAATGTACAAAAGATATTAAGCTGAAATTTTGCTTCTAGTCACTAGTGGCGTAGAATACAAACAAATACTCAGAAATATAATTTTAATCACCCTGCTTTTCTCAAAGAAAACGTTTTTGGAAAAAATTTAAAAAAATTTTTGGGTTATTTTGAATCACAAAATCTCCAGATTTTGTTTGTCGGTGATTTAAAATACACTTAAGTTTATACTGATGTTCTGGGGCACCATAATCAAATTAAATAATAATCACACACGAAATCAAATGCAGAAATGCTTATTTTAAAAAATGTTTAAATTCACAATTATTTTTTTTAAAATGACAACAATTTTTTTTTAATTTTAACACTTTTTTAACTAAATGTTTTTTTCAACGCTTCGCATTGTTAACAACTAACGAGTGTATAAATAGATTAATAAGCACGTGGAATTAAATTAATTTGGCATTTATACTAGTGTATATCATCTAAACTTAATGTTTAGTCCCTTGGAAAATAAATTTAACAAGGAAAACAAGAACTCATAAATTAGATGACGCTAGTGGAACTGGAACAACGTTCTTACTAATAAGATTTTGCCAACGATTTGATGGCAAAATGGAATTGCACTTGCTCCGTTGCTAGAAGACGGACGAACAGCTCCAGCGCTAAAGTTGCCTTTAAACATGCAAAATAATTAAACTTCAACCCTTCAAGGAATTCTGCAATGGCAAAAGAATTAACGATGATACACAAAACATCTTTAGAGGCGTTAGATCGCAGAATGCAGGACTTACGAAACAATCAAAACCGATTTAGTGGTGCAATGTTTACTATTGGCACGTAATTTTGACAATCTTTACTATTCATTCAAAATTATATATACTGAATATATGCGCGTCGAATTGCAGTAAGACCAATTTAGTTTTTTTTTATAAACCATTGCGTAATTGTTTTACGATAAATGCACAGCTATTCACAATTTTTATCTTTTTAATTAACTAATTAAAATAGTAGTAACCTATTTATTCTAAAGTCACTGTAAGGTAAAATTTCTTCATAAATTTGTGGATGGAAGAATGACTTTTATTAAATTCGTATAAAATGGAAAGTTAACGCAGGTGAGGAATTTCTGTTCTATCACCCCGTGGTAGCAGTTATATATATTTTCTAATCTTCTAACTACAGTTTTTATATTGAGTTCATTCCCTTCGCTTACTCTGTATTTGATTTAATCTCGGATAACTAGCGCAGTTCGATGTATAACTAATAAGCGTTTAATCAAAACGATGGGCTCTTGGGGAATAATCTCGTAGTACGAATGGTGTACACTCATACCTTAAGATATCAACAACTACTAGTCTGTGAAGATACGAGCACTAACCCGATGTACGAGTAATCACTTGGTGTAGGACTTTTTATAACATTACCCCAAGTTCCTTCTTGTAAAAGATGATAAAAGCAAAACGTTGAAGGTGTGCATCTCTCTAGTAATTTTTAGGGAATTTGTCTTTTAGCTTTTTCCATCAATTTCAAACTGAGATATTTAAATTAAGCATATCAGAGTAAACATTGAAGCTGAATAAAACTATACCTCAAATTGACGCTAGTTTTCCAGGCTAAATATATATGTTACTTTAAATTAAATTGCATAATTTAAATGGTAAGGTAATTAACGCTATTGCGTTACTATTGAGAAATTGCTCAAAACTGCAAAATTAATTTTTGGTTGAGTGAACGTATTATCTTAGCTGCAAAAAAGTTGACGTCAACGAATAAATTCATAGATTCAAAATAAGATAGTTGGCGAATTGATAACACGCAAATCGGTCGATTCTGTTACAAACCAAGATAATGTTGTCAATTATCTAACGTAATTTTTAAATTGACCGGTTTGAAAGTCGGCTCGGTAATCGTTATGTTGCTGAACATAAACTAATCATGTTTTTGTAATGGCGAAAATATTAATGGACGATGTCGTCAAAGTCACAAATTTGATAGGAACGTACAAAGGCGAAGACGTTCTGATTCGACGCATCCCTATGATAATGAACTTTAAACTGTTAAAAGTTCGAGTCCGGGTTGCATTTTCCATGTTAACTGTTTGTAGTATCAATAAATCCATGTTCGTCGTAAAAGTGTCACCATTATGTATTTAGGCACCACAAAACAAATCTAAAAATGTGAATTAAAAAGCATTACAATAAACAAAATCTTTTTTGAAATAATTTTTTCTTTTGTTATTTATTCAATTATACAATACAATGTTTTGCAAACTTACAGCAGGCGATTTTAGATTATTATTTTTGCCAACACTCAGTTGGCTATGATAATTAAAGATCAACTTATGTATCTGCTTACACATCTGTTACGGTAATTATGTTACATTTAAAGAAAACTACCTGTATGATTTAGTCACTGTTTAATTAGTTGTATCATAACAAAAATATCAATCACATAATCATATCTTTAAATTAATAAATAACAATTTAAACAAAAGTTCACTTGTGTTTCACGTGTTCTCTTTTTTCTATACTCAACATACACAAATCGCAAAGTGGTTGCCTAACAACAACAATTGTAATAAAACGTAGTACTTGTTTTAGAAGGAGAACAGCACCTTTTCTTTTATAAACTTGATCAACTAGCTAGCAAAGAACATAGAGGGTGTGAGTTTGTATTTAGAGATTAATAAGAATTAGAAGTGCCACTTTAACCCTTTAAATAATTTGTCAAAGTCGTTGAAGTTACTTTGATAATTGATAAATACAAGAATTGATAAGTCATTACTTCTTAGATATACCGTAAGCGGCAAAAGTAACAAATCAATTGTCTGTTTGATGGTGTGGAACTTAAATAAATAAATTCATTAGTACACCTTGAAATTTAAAAAAGTATGTTAAGAAAAAAAAATCACAGAAGGCGGTGATTTGGCGATAGTTAAAAAAAAATCTACGAGGAAATGGAAATTGCTTTATTGACAACTATAAATAACAATAGTTATTGCCAGTCCTCCTGACTAAAAAAATTAGGGGTTTCTACCTCTACAAAGGGCAGGGTTAAAATAGTCATGTTCAAAAATTTTATATTAACAACAAAAATTGACCTGTTTCGGCATTTTTCATAAAAAGAAATAATAACGCCACAAATTAATTTAATCGGTACTTATGTCACTGACCATATAACAATATGCCTTTCGACATTAAACATTAATATACTGGTGCAATTGCCATGTAGCAAATAGACTTACAATTAAAGTAACATATGTATGTGTACGAAGTTTTATAACCAATTCGTGACACCTTTGGATCGTCAATAGCTCCAATTTATATACATGAGTTTTAATTAGTTCTTTCAATTTGGGTAAATCGGGCGAACAAGCTAAAATCAAAGTAACTGAAATAAATAACACTAGCTCACAGTGTCGCCTAGAAGAACGAGACTGATCTGCAAACGAAAGTTTTTCAGATGGTATTATAAGATAGATCTAATGCTGTTGAATCCTTTAAGCCTGCAGCGTGTGAAAGTGGCAAGAAAGAAACAAAAAAAAAACTGATTAGAAAATTTTGGGATCAACCATCTTAAAGAATTAATGTTCCATATCACAATTTCATTTGAAGCACACTACTTCACAGTTAACGCCGGAAAGAAAGAAAGCAGAATTTTTTCTCCCGGAATTTCATTTTTGTTCAAAATTATCCAAGACAGTAAACGCAATGTGTATCTACAATTAAATTAGTGCTAATGTTAGATTTTATGGATTAAATTAAAAGTGAGATTAGCAGCAACTCCACCATTTCGTGTTTACGCTTAACACGTAGCGAAAGTTATAACATAATTGGTGCGAACAAAATTTTACACGAGATATCGTTAGACACAGATTTCACCACTGTATTTGTGCACACGATTATTGGCAAAAAGTTGTCGGTCAAATATTAAACCTACATGATTAGGCACTTAAACAAAATTTTTAATTTACATCTCCCAAAAACCAAACAAGATAATGCAATAATAAAACAAATGACGTCAAACGCAAGGTTGCAATATTTTGTATGCACAATTCCTTCAAAAAAGACGATGGGTTTATTGGTATAGCTAAAATTTTCTTCTAGTTTCAGTTTGGCATTTCAACAAAAATCTGAAACTCAAACACTATTATTAATGCTTTTATTAGAATTTTCTTTAAGTAAGATACAGTTTCCTTATTATTATTGTGTTACTATAAATAACAATTTTATTTATTTATCACAATGAATGCATTTTTATTATATTTAAAAAAATTGCTTCACTCATTTTATACAGTCTAACACATTTAGTAACAAGAAATTAGAATTTCTTAAGTAGGGCTTAAATTTTATATAAAGAATTAACCTAATTAAATTTATTCAAACTTAATATAAAGTTTTCTAGTTTCTAACTTTTGCTTCATTCTTAATTTCCGCATTTAAGTTAAAAACTGAGAAAATGCCTTTAAAACACGAAAGGTCCTTTAGTATCGTTTTAGTGATAAATGAACTTAAATTTATATTAAAGATATGTCGAAAATTTTGAAGGATGATGTATTGTGTTAACGTTTCCGTTTTATAAATGCTCGAAAATCGATTAATAACTCTATTTGGGGGTACAAATTATTTGACTTTTTAGTCGTACATAGTTTTAGTTACAATAAAGGTTAACATTCCCATAAGAACATCGCATCGTGCACGCTATATGGTTTCATCACATCAACTGTAATGAAGTAATATGAATCTTAAATGTTATTAGTGTTGGAAATGTTTCGTGTTCTAGTAGAATATGGTTACGTTGAGCCATATCCGCAATGAAATATGTACGCGTGGAGTAATTTTACTTAAAGCAGACACATACGTTGACATATTCATAAGGCAAATAACTGAAATGCACCCAGGTAATTATGACGCTTCAAGATGAGATTGAAGCAAAGACATTCCACCTTCTAATTGCATTCCTTATCCGATTCCCTACAGCATAGTGATAAATCACTTTTCCCTTCCCAATCATTCTAACCTCACCCCATCGCAAGTCACTAGCATTCACAATTACTTTTTTCCTAGCAAATATATTTTAATGTAACTTTGTTCATAAAAATAACGTGACGTGGTTTGTTAGTTTAAAAACATTGATGTTTTTTAGCAAATAATGCAATTTTGTGTAAGTTATATTATGATATATTGGTAACTATCTAGTCACACATTTTATATTTATTGCTGAAGTACATCACACTTTATTATATGAAAAGTCATAAAAATGTTGTAATGTATAACTAAACTTTAATTTGTTGTAAAATATTATTCAATTATAAAAACCAACAAAACTTATTTGTCCGTTTTAAATATTCATAGCAGTTTGTATCTAAATTACTCAACCTTTCTTCAGTTGTCCCGAATAACGTTTACCCTTTTCAAACAAGTAGACGAACGTGTTTCGTTCAAATAATGACAAATAGACAAACCCGTTGGTACTTTAAAAAAAAATCGTATTATCACTTTATTGATAGGGAAGGGTCAAATCGCATTATCCTTTAGATAATTTGTTAAGGTACAAAGATATCGTATCGTCCTATTTTGATGCTACATTATGAAACCGTAAAATAATATACGATATTGTTGGCTGTCATCAACTATATGCTGTACACGTTCTAGGGCAATATCCTTTAAGCTTGCATACATTTTGGATCAGAAAAATTTGCGTTTTTATGCACGAGTTAAAAATGTAAGAAAATAATGAAATTCATTGTGTTGTGATGCTTAGTTTGTAAATTTTTTTAGGTATAATCTATAATATAATTGAACAAATTTGTTTTCAAAAATTGTTACTTTAAAATTTGAATTGCACAACATTCAATTATAAAAAGTTGGTGAACATAATTTTGAAGTATTTGAGCTTTGCAAGCTTTGTAATTGTAAGTTAGCAGTTAGCTTTTTAATACCGCTTTTAAAGTTTATTCTAAAAAGTAGTAGTATTTTATTGAACGTTGTGATAAAATAAAATAAATATCTGGCGATCTCTTATGGCCGGAACCATGAGAGTAGTTTTTCAAACCAGGATAGCAAGCTAGTGCTAGTAAGACTGTATATAACCTGTATTACAAATATCATTGAGAAACATAAATAGCCACCAAAGAATAATTTTCCAAGTTTTTCAGAAGCTCTAGATGTATTCCATCAAAACCGGCAGTTTTGTTCAATTTGTTCAAGCTCTTCTATAGTGAAAGGTCTGGATATCTCTTCTGAGATAGGTATAGACTATTTTTTCTTTGTAGACACTTTGTCATCTTCTTGATAATCGATGTTTCTACTTTTGTTGATTTTGAAACATTAACCAACCGATAAGCAACAGAATTTGGAGGAATGTTTGTATTTGTTTTAGCAGATTGATGAATTCCATTTCCCTTTTCTTTCATTATTTAGAAATAGCATTACAGCATCCCCTGTTTCCTTATTTGGATTCTCTAGATAAGATTTGTACAATCTGTTTGTTTTAGTCGACCAACATGAGACATATTCCTTTCGAAAACCAGGTCAAATTGTTGTTGCACATTTAACATCACCTACAAATAATTTTCAGAAACCGGTGGTATCCATCTAACAATAGAATCGAGATATATATATATATATATACTTTGTCAAATTAGCTTTTTGAAATTTCCTTCTTAGTTTTCCTAAAGATTCTATAAACGGAATTTGAAGTCCAATTTGTAATAGCGACTATGTTGACTTCTTGGAAAGTCGTTTAATACCATACGTTTTCTTTCTAATTGACACTAAACACAAGTCCAGGCTGTAATCGTTTTGCCATCGACCGGAGTAAAATGTTTTGATGTCTTTTAGATCGTATACTAAATGTATGTTTTGAAACTCTATCCATGTTTGTAAGGTTATTCCATTGGCATCGTTGTCTTTGTAGCCCCATAATGTGTTATGAGAATTAAAATCACCAATATTTTAAGATGATTTAATTTACTCAGCAATAATTTTATATTTTATTGTTAATATGTAAGTAGTGTTGTTTAAGTTATTTAGTTAGTGGAATGATGTTGAATTTTACATATGAAATTAATATAGCAAGTGCGGGTTGCTAGGCCAATAAAAAAAAAAAAGAGGAATGGTCGAATAATAAATAAACGGAGAAAATAAAAAGGAAGATTATTAAAAAATCATCTGAATATTAGTAATAAAAGTGTTTAAAGAAGAATATCAGAAATAAGCAGAATATGGAATTCTTTAAAATGGTTAGCTAGGTTTACAAATTAAAACTGACCTGAAAAGGAATAATAGTTATTTATACAGGGTGAGTTTTTTTATCGATTTTAGCACAGAGATCTCGAGAACTACTAAAGATAAAGTGACGGTTAAACAGGAAAAGAATTGTAGCTTTTTTAGCTTAATAAAATGTGCTTTTCGTTCTTTCGATAAAATACACGGGTAACTAGATATTTCGAAAAATAAGATTTTTGATAAATTTGTTTGGTGTCTGTTGTTTTGTTATTATTGCCTTTACAAAAAATTTATAGAACAAAAAGTTTTAGGTATTTTTGTAGTAAATACTAAAGTCTAGTCGAAATTTTTATTTAATGTATACTTTTTGAGTTATGAGACAAACTTCTATTTTTTCTAAAGGTGCATTTTTAGCGATTTCAATGATATGCCATATGCCATATTTATTTTTATTAGTAAATCACCTATAATTAATTATGATTTTTTTCGAAACTTCTTAAATAGTGTGCAATGGAAATAATTACTAAGATACTTTTGAATGGTTTAGACAATGTTATGTTTGAAATAATAACACTATTCTGGACTTCCATTGTCTATATTTTAGTTTAATTGAATAAACACAACGTTTCAATTGCTATTGAATCTGCAATCGTCTTCAGGTAAATACTAACAAACTTAAAGACTACTGTAACTTATATACTAATACAAAGTTAGTGAAGCGATTAAGTGTACAAATTTAATGAAGGAGGACGTTACCGTACACTAAGATTAGACAGGTGTCCAATTAAGGGTTTCCACACATTGTTAATCTCTACGCTGGGTTGACTAAAGACATTCTTGTTGTTTTCGATAAACGCTGCTTCTTTAAATTTTCTCTTGTACCAGTGCTCTTCTCGGTGTATAATTCTTGCCTCCGACCATTTCATTTTGTGATGTTTTTTGCAGGAGTGTTGGGCAATGCCGGATTTCAAAGTCTCTCCTCTCTGCGTATGGGTTTTATGTTCCTTCAACCTGATATCTAATGGTCTTTTAGTTTCCCCTACGTATGACTGGCCGCATTCACATGGGACTTCGTAGATGCAATTCTTGGAGTCATGACTGTTTTGGGTTTCTCTTCGGTCATGGCTCTTACGCCACACCACAGCAAACCACCGCATTTATATGGATTGCCAAAAATGCATAAAGACAACATGCCGCTTCGACCAATAACTAGCTCTCGTTATGGACCCACATACCAACTAGCCATGTTCTTACTTCCAATTCTACGACCACTTCAAGATGGCAGCCCATCGTTTGTGAAGGAATCCAGACATTTCGTAGAGATTCTTGATTCTTGAGGTATTGCTTTTTTTTTAATTTTACAAGTACAAGCTCAATTAGTTTGTGGGAGTTGTTTATTCTGTTCAAATTAAAACAAAAAATATATTTCAAATACTACTTAACATACAAAGAATAACAACAATAACCAATTTTTGCGAGTTTATGTTCTTAACGGTGTTTGGCTTTGTATGATAGGTTATCAATCTATAACCATGGACTTTTTGTTTGCCGGCGTTTCAACCGGAAAAATCCGATCTTTATCGAGGCATTTAAAGATAATGATCGACTGGATGACAGCTCTTATCAGCAAAGTAAGTATCTACGTTAATTCTAAATCTAAGTGGAATACAATTAATAAATTATCAAAAATAACAATGATAAAAAAACATGTAATGAAGTCCTACAAAGCCACACTCCTAAAAGAAGGCCCAATTATTAATTGGGAAGCCACAGTTAAATTGCTGCGAGTTTCTTAATAGAGAGATAAATTTAAAAAAACTTAGGATCTAAATAAAATATAAAAAAGAAAGCAAAGCAACGTAACTGATTTTATTGTGTATCGTGTTTAAGACAGTATGTTTTCAAAAGATCTACCGTTTTGGTTAATGCACATAGTACACCGTTTAAAAACAGAATTTGTAGCTTTTCTAATGGAACATGCATCAATATTAGCGAAAGTTTCTAGAACAGCTCCCCTAAGATTATCTTTTGTGGCGTATGTCCACTTTTAACGTTCCCCATAAATAAAAGTCAAAAACAGACACATCAGGGGATCGAAGTGGCCAAGCAACGGATGTTCGATTCAAATGATTTCGCACCGTCACTTAATTGTGTCAAAACTCAAAAATTATACGTTACATAAAAAAGGCTACTTTATTATTTATCACAAAAATACCTAAAACTTTTTCCTCTATAAATTTTTTGTAAAGTAAATAATAACAAAGCAACATACACCAAACGAATTTACCAAAAAACTTATTTTTCGAAATGTCTAGTTAGCCGTGCATTTTTTGAAAGAACAAATGGCACATTTTAGTGATCTCGTATAAATACAATTCTTTCCCCATTTAACTGTTTCTCTGTCTTTATTAGTTTCCGAGATTCCTGTGCTAAACATTGAAAAAAACTCACCCAGTATAAAACAAGATTAAATGTATAACATTTACGGCAAGAATTATATCTAGTTGTAGGCCAATTTGGGTAACTAGTTGTATTGAGCCGAGACGGAATAACATTCAATCTTAATTGGACTGACCAAAAAAAAAGGTTTATAAATTTGGCATTAAGAACAATAAGTAATTACTCTTCTTATTTTAAAAAGTGTGTTGGTGGAAGATCATCCAGGTAGTATTTGTAAAATTTTTTAGTAGTAGTCTGTAATATTGTTAATTTTGACCTTTGAATTAATTAATTTTAACTATTTTTAACTATTTTTAACTAATTTAACTACAAAGTATGTACTTTGCAAACGGTTTTTGGTTTGCAAAGTTGCATATTGTCATACTATACACTGTGTCCAAGATAAAAATGAACAGCATGGGAATCTTGAAAACGGTAGAAGTATTATTCTAATTGAAAGAAAATATTAGTCATAGCATCTCACTATTCTTTAAAGATGTGCAACTTCATAATATTTGGGTTACTAGTCCGGAAAATATTGCGTGTCGAGGCGCTAGTAAGGCGGAGCAAGAGAAGCACTCGCAAAACATTTTCTGAACGTGTGATCCACAAAATTTTTTATGCCGACAAAATTAAATGAATGAAATAGTTATTTGTGTCACTAGGCCAGAAACTGCCTGTTTGTTTCTGGACGTGTGTCACAAAATTTTTTAGGTCGACAAATTTTAAATGTTTAAAATAGGTAAATCTATTGTGTAAAATTCTGACCATAAAGAATTTTGTTTTGTTGGTATCAGTCGAATTTGTTTTCTAATATTTAATTTCAAAAATGTAGTAGTTATTGTTGGCTTTTTATTCTTATAAATAAAAAATGAAAGATAATACATCAGTACACTTAAAGATGTGGCTCGCAATATGGATCGTAACTTTATAACAAATAGATTTGTTAACATTTTCAAAAACTTATAAGTGAAGTACCTAATAAATTTGCAAAATTTCCAACATACTCGGGCTTTACAATTTGTGATTAAGTGCAAACCCTTGAATTCTGGTTTTTTAGTTAAATTTTAATCCAAAATTGAACATAAATTGAGCGTTAAATATTGGTCAAATTTTACATCAGAGAAAATTTGTGTGGTTATATTCCCTAGAAGGCTAGAAGGTTATATTCTCAACATTTGTCATATGTCATACGCGACGCAATCGACCTGCCCTCTCGTGTTACCAAACATTAGTAAATTTTTACCGGTGATCAACGATTTTCCGGCCGATTTTGACGATTGTAAAGTTAATGTTTCTGGACGGACGACTGAAAACATATTTTGCTAGCAGTCGTACATTAGATTTTACAACTTGTATTACATCTTCAAAATTTTGACATGGTTTTTACTGATATAAATACATGAAAGTGATTAAATTAAGCTAGTAAATTAAACTATACTGTCTTACATTTTTTATTGAGTGTACATTTTGTTTTAAGTTATTAAAAATTACATTTTCTTTTACGAATGAATTGCTTTTTTTCAATGAAATATTTTAGAACAGACGTGCGTTTTAATTGAAATTATCACAATAACTATGATGCTTAAACAATTAATTGACTTGATTATTATTTTTCATAAAAATAATTGTGACATATGGTATATCATTGGAATCGTTGAAAATACATGTCTATTATAAAGTCATAGCCGACTGTGGTTTGCATTAGAAAAAATAGAAGTTTGTGCCAACTAAAAAATTATACGTTAAATAAAAATTTCGACTAGACTATTATTTACGACAGAAATACCTAAAACTTTTCCCTATATACATTTTTGTAAAGTCGATAATAAGAATGCAACATAGACCAAATAAATTTACCAAAAAACTTATTTTTTGAAATATCTAATTAGCCGTACATTTTTTCAAAAGAACAAATAAAATACAATTCTTTCCCCATTTAACAGTTTCTCTATCTTTATTAGTTTCCGTGATCTTTATGCTAAACATCGAGAAAAACTTACCATGTATAAGTATGTACTAAAACACCTAAAAACTCTAACGAATATTGACGTACCTACATGACGTTATGACGCATTATGTTTTTTTACAAATACCGTTCGGACGTGTTTTTATCATCACTGCAATGGTACTGGCTGGCTTAAATTTGTAACCATCATGTAAACAGTACTAGCGTGTTCCAGGCAAGGACATTAAGAAAGGACAGTTAATAGGACAGTATCTAGTTTACTATTTCACTATCTTTACTTGAAAAACTTACCTCGTGTATTCTGTAATTCTGATAGGGGAATTCCACTCGCGGGAATAGCCGCTTCACAAAAATAAAACTAACATTCATCTCCAGGTGTTGAACTTTGTTAGTCTTCAGAAAGTGTTTCCGGCAGAAATTATAGTCTTACGCAACCGTCCTTGTTATCAAAATACAAAAAGATGGTTTATACAAGTAGATAGATGGTCTCGTTTAATAATTCTGAGAAGTTTTCTGAGAAGAGATAGCTATACAGGCTGTCCGTTTTTCGAGTGCCACTCTCTCTTATCTTAAGAGATACGAAGTCGGTTAAATTGGGGCAAAGTTGCGCATTTTTATGCTGAATTACAATCTGAAACGAAATTTGAAATATCTGCAATAATTTTGAAAATATCAAAAAAAACGATTATTTCTGATTTTGATTTTAATTAATAAACTAATCAGATTAGACATTTCTAACTAAAACATTATTTAGACACTTTTTCATGAAGAATTTGAATATGATATCACTTTTCCAATTATTTTCAACATGGCGGAGAAACACCTGTCAACTTCATTTTTCTTATGAACCTCATTTTGAATTTTAATATTTTAGATGACGTTTTTTTTCTTTACAACAATGTATCACACTTGTAATTCAGTATCACATTTTGCCAAAAAAACCAATTTTTCATTTTTTGCAAGCAGTGTGTTTTGGAAAAAACAATGTTCTTTGGCTTTCTAATTCAATTCCAACGCCGCGACTAAACAGACGGATCAAATTGTCATAATTTTATTAAAAACAAAAGAATGTTGTTTTTTCCATAGCACTGCTTGCAAAAAATGAAAAATTGATTTTTGGCAAAATGTGATACTAGACTACTAAGTGTAATACATTGTTGTAAAGAGAAAAAAACGTCATCTAGAAATATTAAAATCCAAAATGGCGTTCATAAGAAAAAATGAAGTTGACATGTGTTTCTACGCCATGTTGAAAATAATTAGAAAAGTGATGTCATATTCAAATTTTCCATAAAAAAGTGTCTGAACAATGTATTAGTTCAAAGGAAAGGAACACCAACTGCAGCGTCTATTTAACCAACAGAAAAACACCAAAAACAGCTTAGCTGTTGAAACACGTGTCCGAGTCAAGTTTTTGGTGCAGTTTTTGGTGTTTTTCTGTTGGTTAATGTATTAGTTATAAATGTCTAATCTAATTAGTTTATCGGCAAAAAATTAAAAACCAAAATCAGAAATTTTGGTTTTTTTTTGATATTTTCAAAACTATTGAAGATAATTTAAATTTCTTTTCAGATTGTAATTTAGCATAAAAATGCGCAACTTTGCCCCAATTTAACCAACTTCGTATCTCTTAAGATAAGCGATGCCCCATAGTGGCACTCGAAAAACGGACAGCCTGTATAAAGAGGTCCCTTTTTTTAAAATGTAGATAAAATGAAACAATTCGGGCAAATCAGTTTGATCATTATTGGGCCGAGAAATATTTAAAAATTGATCACAAATGACTTGAAAGTGAATTAGAAGAAAATATCAGAAAAAAAGATAAACATTGGCAACTTCAAAAATAATACGAAATGTTTGGGCGAACTAACCGACTTATAAAAAAAAAGTAAAAAAATCAGTAAAACAGTAATCTAACAATCTATTGGTGAAGTTTTCAGGGACGTCAATTTTACCGAAACTACGATTTGACGATGTTATTCTTGGAAAAATACATTTAAGAAAAAAGACTACGGTTGAAAACAATAGCGACGACGACGCATAGAATTTAGTACAAGGTGGTCCCCGGGAACGTGAAGTTTTGATAATGTTGTTATTCCGTAACTAGGTATAGTTGGCTATGAATTGGTTTTTAGACTATCTGTCAATTTATGCTATTTAGTAACTATGGAGCACTATCTTCATTGGGAATTATCGGGCCCTGCTTTTTTAAGATGAAAATAAAAATGCTGTTACCATTAACTCTGTCTGTTATACCGGTATGATTAACCAATTTTTTAATTCATTTAAACAGATTTCCACACAATAATCAGACATGGTTTCAGCAGGATGGTGGTAAGTCTCACACCGCGCAAACAACATTAAATGCTTTGCAAAGATTATTTCCACAACATGTTACCAGACGAGGAGACATTGTTTGACCGTCAAGGTCGCCACACCTAACGGTTTGCGACTATTTTTTGTAGGGTTACCTAAAGCTAAAGGTTTTCACAAATAAACCAAGAACCATTCAAAACCTAAAAGAAACATAAATGAAGAAATCGTGAATATTCCTGTTCATACTTTGCATCGTGTTATGGAGAATTTCCGAGAAAGATTGCAAGAGTGCATACAAAGAAGGGGAAGGCATTTACTAGGTATTACTTTTAAGAAATAAAAATGTCATATTACTAGCTTATTACTGTGTTACTGCATTTTATTAGAATACATTTTTTGTTTAAATACTACTGTTTTCAAAACTTCCCGTTCCCGGGGTCCACCTTGTATGTTTTCATGAAACTTGGTAAGGGTAATGGGGGACATATTTAACCATATTTTTATATTTTACCCACTCTTTATTCTGGAGGGGGATGGGGTAAGTTTGGAATTTCATATAGGATTATGTATTTTTTTTTGGAATTTGGATCTACGTAAAAACAGAAAAATATATAATTTTTTTGAGCTACTAACCCATGGAAGTGGTACATTTTGCCCTGCATCAAATAAGATAGTTTTCGTTTTTTATATACTGTATGGGGTGGCGTGATGATGATAAATTTAAGTTTTCCCGCTCAAAAACCCTTCGGATCATTGAGGGATATTTAAAAAAAACTTAATATTTTAGAACTTTTTTCAGTTTTTGTCAATTTCTACTAATAAGAATCAGTGTTACGGCAAAACTCACTAAATAGACATTTTAAATAGATCAAATCTACAAAAAAATTAGGCTTAATTCATCAAATAGACTCCAGGTGATCAAACGTTTCACAAAATTAGCTATAATGTTATACAGGGTGGCCCATTAGTGCTGAATCAGAAATCAGAATTTCCGCAGTGCTCTTTGTAACAAAAATAGTTTGAAGATAGATCTCTTCCCAAAAAGGACTATTAAGTCCGTTAATTTAAATAAAACACCCTATATTTTTACATTTTTGGATTTCTGCTTCTAAGCATTAAAATTATGTAGGGTTTGAATGAACGGTTTTAGCGTTATTAAATTACATAATTATATTAGGTAGTGTGATAGTTAAAAGTGTGAAACTTTAGAATGAACATAGAATGAATATGATCATTTTGTGATTTTCATTGTTTTTTAAACATTATCAAATATCCCTTTTTTTCAAAATGTTAAATGGAACACCCTATATCTAACTTAGTAATCAAAAAAGCATAAAACAAGCTATTATTTAATATAAATATGTACGCATTAATTTTATAAGAATTTAGAGAAAATCAAAGTCTATTCCATATAATGAATAATTTAAGTTAAATTAACATTATGGCAGGCTTTGAAAAACATTTGCCCTATTTTTACAAAAAAATACGGGACCGTAAACCAACACAATCTTCATTACTATTTTGACTACAAGACAATAATGATTTTATGGAAAGCTGTGCAAAAGTATGGAAAAAACAAACAAACAAATAAAAGGAATGAGGGATGAAGTAGAAGGACTAAGAAATTAGATATAGACAAACAACAAGGAAAGGAAGAACAGTGCTTTAATTCTTTCTTGTTACAGATCTCCCTCAAACGTGGGTTATATTAACATTTTTATTCAAAATGTAAATGAACTATTAACATTTTTATGCAAACCTTAAGTGAGGATAATTGTTAGAGGTGATTTTAATATAGATCCAGAAAAGAATGCAAGTGAGTATTTAATCTTGTGAGCTTTACCATTAGAAATATACTCAAACAGTATACGCGACTAAACAAGTATATTGATCTTATCTTCGTATCAAACAAGAAAGAGGGTGCTTACAAAATTGTTGATAACTGCTTATTAGATCATATAACTGTCTTATATCAGTTAAATAAATTTACCGTTCCTCCAGAAGAACATATCTCTATCAACAAAAGGACCGTTCATCCTAAGCAAATACTTGAGTTTGACAAATCTCTGCATGCTACAAATTGAGAAATGCTCTACTCAATAAACAACATCAACTTAGTTTTTGAACATTTGTACAACGTTTTTATGATCTCTTTCCTATACACACTAGAAAAGTTAATTTCTTGTCCAAATCTTGGATGAGTGAAGACATAAAAATTTCCAGTCACCATTTAAAAGATCTATTCTTTTAAAAACATTTTCTGAATTGTCACATTATTGTGAGATATCTAAAAAAACATTTTAGTCTAATCGATTTTACAAAAAGGCACTTTTATCAAAAGAGAATTACTGAATCAGCCAACAATTCCAAATCTGTTTGAAATACACTAAATTCTGCCATCAGTAAATCTTTTGCAAAGAAAGAAAATATCTCTATTGCAATTTCAAACAAGACCATCCAAGATCCCACTCAAGTTGCACACAACTTCAACGTTTTTTTCTCAAATATTGCATGACAAACGGCAAATAATAACATTTGAAACTATACTTATAATTAATTTCTGGCAAATATCTTATGTCAATCATTCGCTCTATTTCCTTTTACAGAACCAGAATTATCAAATATATTGAAAAATAAACTGAAGAGGAAATTTTCCTTTGGTCCTGATAACATACTATCCTCACTAACTATTGATATACATTTAGCCTCGACATATCTTGTAAACTTATTTTTTAAACAAGGTATTTTCTTAGAAATCTTAAAAACTAGCGTTGTCATGTTTCTATACAAAAAAGATAATCTTTTCAACGTGTCAAACCATAAGCAAATCGTAATGACTTCGGTTTTTTTGAAAATCAACTATTAATGCTGGCTATTCATTTTATTATACTATTATTAGTTGTATGAAAGCTGGAGAATACCCTGTAAGCATTGTTTGTGACTTAAGTAAGGCATTTGATTGTGTTAATTTTAACATGTTATTATCATCAGAGGATCAGCATTATACTGGATCTCACTTTTTCTAAAAGAGAGAAACAAATTTGTTTCAATTAATCAGAACTGCAATGGTGTTCGAAAAACTTTTAAATTAGAGTCTTTAGAAGTTACAGTAGGGATACCTCAAGGACCGGTACTTAAATCAATATTATTTCTATTTTACATCCATGACTTAGAAAACTACTTCCCAGACAACGTAAGTTTCACTCTCTATGACGACGATACATCTTTAATAATCTCTAGCAAACTACTATTAAAAATATGTAATAGAATACGGAAGGAAGAGGATTTTCCAGATGATTACAGTAATAGTAACAATATACAAAAATGAGACAAGATAAACTGCAGCAATTATCGAGAAATAACCTTATTAAACACAGTAATAAAAATATTCAAACAAATAATAAAAAGAAAGTGAGAAATGTAGTTCGGAAAAAATTTGAAGAGACAAAGAGAGAAGAAGGAAACTGCCAAGAGCACATCTTTACGATAAAACAAATAACACAAAACATTACAAGAAAACAAACGAAGATACCTGGAATTCATAGGCTTGATGGAAACAACTAGAGTAATTTAAAAAATATAAACAATGTAAACTACGTCATAAGCAACAATAGGAGATCAGAATCTTGTACAACATACCTGAATAAAATAATAAAAGCGTACAAAAACAATGTTAAATAGTTAAGAGTAAGTAACAGAAATTTACAACGAGTCAAAATAACGCAGGTATATTTATCAGATGACGTAGTTTTAATGGCAAAAACCGAGCCTCAAAAAAACTTAAAAATATGAAACGGGTTAGTAGAGAAAAACGGAATGAAAATAAATAAAAGTAATGGCGATAGGAGAAGGAAAAAAAGATTTTGAAATAACGATTGAAGTGACAAAGATTAAAGAAACAAATCGAAATAAAAGACAGAATCGAGAAAACATTAAAGCTATGCTACACAATGGATAACAAATTTATAAATAAAAGCGAAATGTTACAAGAAACAAAACAATTTACAAACCAATGTTAACTTACGGGTGACAAATAGGTTGATGAATTATCCTAAGCCTTTACAATACTTCCTAACTTTTATAGTCAATAATAAATTACATAACATTTTAGAAAAGAGTTATTCAAATGTATTGGTTTTCTTTCACTTTTTCTATCAAAAGTTTCCCACTTTCTAGAATCCTATTCTCGAATCATGCAACCAATTCGTTGGACGATATTCTATTGATAGAACTTCGCATAAAAAATTCGTGTGCGATATTTAGTTGCAAACTCTATTGATGAGGTGATGCAAGCTTGGCCCTTGGGTAGAATATAAATAATCAAAAATAAAGAGTTGGAAACGTATAAAGTGCAGAAAAATTGTTCTTACACAATTTAAACAAAGTACTCAATTCTACATTAAATATAAACTTAAACTCATTATAATTTTCTTCTTCATTCACTATTTTCTCTACTTTCTCCTAGTTTATATATTTTTTTGGTCTTTTCTCTTTATCTCTGCACACATCCCATTATGTATCTCCCGCCAATATTGCTGTCGTTCTTTTTAATGATAGACTTTCTTTCCCCTTGTGTAATTCGGAGTGTTTTGTATTACCATACTGCATATCCTTTATGCTACCTTCTCTCCTCTTGTAGTGCTTAGTAAGTAAAATAATTGCATGTAAGATTTAATGTACCTTTGCATGTAACTACTGCCAGTGTTTGTAAAGAAGATTAAATAAATAAATATCCTTGCTCTTTTATTCCAACTTTTACCATTTTTATTACTTTTTAATATTTTACTCTTTATATTTCTTTCTTTTCTCTCCTTGTCTCGTTCTACTTCTTCCATTGCATACCCTCCTCTCTCATAAATAATTACCTTTTCTCTTGCACAAATGTTATTTCCTTTCTCCTGTCCTGATTTTCCTACATTCATTTACAATAGTGTTATCCTCTATTGTACGTATTCTTTTTTCGCATTTTATTGTTTGGTCTATTTTTCTATTTCCATTTTCATTTTTCCTATTGACCCACTCATTTCTTTATCATTATTTACTAAAACTGTTAAATCATCTACAACAATCACGCTTTTATCTGTCAATTACTCTCTTTCGAATTGCTGTGTCCATGTGTCAATCAATTGAAAAAAAGTATCAATAGTCACTTGTCCCAATCAAAAAATGTATACAATTGTATTTTATAGATTACGGTGTCAATTTAGTACTTTATCAAGTTAATTCACTTGCTACAAAAGAATCACTTTTTTCTACTCATCAAACTAAATACCGGTCGTGTAATTTACTAGACGTTTGAAATCGCACGTAAAACGCATAATTTTGATAGTACGAAAATCAACAGATCGCACACAAATTTGTTCAAGAATGGATTTTTGAAAATCACTCGACTTTCTGCTGATATATCCGCATGACTTTCGATCGTATGATCTCAAGAATAGGACCCCTGTACGTTCTTATATGTTTGTGGTGATGTGGAGTTCTACACGAATCACTTGTTTCTGTATTAAATAAGTTAACGCGTGTGTCACACTAGGGCCTGGGGAAACGGCCAACACTGTTCAACAAGAATTTTCAATCTATTCCAAAAAAGCTCACGAACGTTTTTTGTTGTTATCTACGTGCCTCTGTACCTTTGAAATTAAAAAGCCTTCAAAAAAAATGATTACTTTTGTTGACTGTATGGATAAAGCTGTAGATGTTTTCAGCAGTTTCCAATGTTACCAAATTCATCATTTATAAATATTACCATCATCGATATTGTATGCGTATTATTTTCTTGTCACAAACTTATTGCCACATTTAAAATAATCAATAAATTAAATAGTGTTCAAGATTCTTTCAATTATTTCCAATCATACTATATGCATATTTTATTATTCTAGTTAGCAATTCAAAGTTCTGTTCCACAAATTATAAATTTAATCAAACTTGTTATATTAATTGAAATGTGCAACCATACACCGTACCGGAATTTTAATATTGACCTAAATATTGTACAACGTCGCTATACATTTTTAAATTTATTTACGATGATTGAATACTTTATTACTATTATTTTAACTTCCAGAATTTTATAACGTCTAGTATAAATCGAAGTTTTAATATGAATAAAGAACTGATGTCCAAAGTTTAACTAGCTATTATTGAGAGAACAATAATAGCATTTGATATCAAATCTGAACCTGTATACAAGTTTGACAAATAAAACCGAAATAAATTGAATAAATCAGTGGAATAAACTCTCAAACAAAGAATTGAGTTTATTTCAGTATGTTTCTTATCATTTTTTAAATTTAAAAAAGAAGCTATTCTAGAAATTATAAGAAATTAAATAAATAAAGTGAAAATAAAATAAATCTTTGCCTTGAAATATTTTCATCAATTTGTGTTTTCTTTGAAACCCCAAAAAGAAGTACGTTTTTAATTTTAGAAGCTTTAGAAAGCAATTTAACATAATCACCTTGTCAGACGTTGAACAAAAAAAAACGTTTATTTTCTTCAAGACCGAGACCTACTTAAATTAGTGTCAAGAAGCGAACCGTATGAAAGCTTTCCTTTCCGACAAACTAATTTTACATTTCGCAAACCACTCGTCATTTTATAAAAAAAAAAAACATTCAGACGAAGTCGTAGTCCGTACAACAGTCATGTCCCGTAGAAATCCTAAAGGTGACACCCCGACGGTGCTTTGAAGACAGCTCTACCCGTAGGAGTAAAACTGGCTTTTGTTATTAAATTTTCCGACCCTCTTTTCTTCTGAACATTGGATTCGTAGGGTGACGTCATTATTCAATTAGCTCCGACTCGTTGCGATGGAATAATGAGATGCAATGTGACGCGCTTACAATAGAAGAGTTTAATTCGATTTCATGACTATTCAATTGAGAACAACTTGAATTGATACAGACGTGAATGCAAAACTGGAAATTCTTTTTAAATAGATATTCGACATAAAATTCGTTTTTGCTTGCAAAACAGAATTACACAACAATCAAACGAAGGTTACTAAGTATTATTTAATTTAAAAAAGCGTTGTATCTAATATTATTTTCAATCCAATCAGATTTATTTTTGATTAAAAATGAAAGTTCTACTTAAGAATCAAAAGTCAAATTGTTCAGAATATTTTGTTAAGACTTTTGAATGCCGCAAGAAGTAAGCCTTAGCAAAATCACGTTTTACCCCCACATAATTTTTTATGTAACGTATAAAAGAGGACACCGGTAAAAGAATAGAGAGTTTTATTTTCATTCTAAAATCCATCAAAATTTGCCTTAAAGCGTTTCAAAATATCATAGCTGCAGCATCAAATACAGAAATTGTATGAACAAAGAAAAACGCAATATTTTTCGCAATAAGCGTTTCCATTTTCTTCTATTGCGTTCGATATTTTAAATTGTATTCTATCCAACACAGCTTATCTTACTTTTGCAACCGACTTTTGGGTATTTTATCTCGCTCTGCATGATTATATGTCACCGCACTCGGGTTACATTCAATCTAATTCAGAATAAAGCTGCTTTGGTTTGCGCGTTCTTTATCAAACAAGCATTCGCATCAAAATGTCATCCAATTTATTTATCAAAGAAATTTTATTACTCTTCTTTGGAAGCTAAGTTGCAAAAGAGAGAATAGGAAAGCTACACAAATGACCTTTATATAAAATAACAAAGTATAAATAAAATAATATTGTAGAATAAAGATCAATACCATAAATCAGAGGGAATCGAATGTAGCAGAAGTTTGTCTAAGAAAAACAGAACGGCAAAAGTTCAGAATTATAATAAATTAACGTTAAAAACGACGGAGGCTGACTGACCTACATAAGATTCCCAAATTAACCTCTCTGTCTACAATAAATATCGAAATCACATTTACTAAACGCACCGCTGTTCAATTCCGGAATGAGGAGCAATTTCTTGCTCTATCGTCTCAAGTACTTTGACTGGGAACATTTAGAAGATGCAGGGTTGAATTTTAAGATTTATCCATGAATCGTATCAAGTGATACGTGATTTGAACATTTATTATACGTAACGACGGCAAATGTTAGATTCATTACTCTTACGGATTAATTATTAAGCATTAATGTCACTGTATTCGCTTTTCTAGCTGTTGCTGAAGACGTCTTCAAAAAAAAAGTAAAGACCGTCCTGAAAATACCTTCGCGTATTTGCATCAAGCGTCGCCATAAATTGGTGACAAAACGACACAGTCAACATTCGCTTGCAAGGTAGTGTTGGAAGATATGAGCGAGAAGGGCTTTTCTATACTTAAATCCTTTCCATTTGCGTTTTCCCCAGCGGTTTGAAAGGTATATGCAAGCAATTGTTTTTACTGACACATCAAACCCTTAATATATTGGTAACTCAGAAATCTAAATGTAGCTTGGAGAAAAGTATTTTTATTCAAATATCAAACATTACCGAAGTTTACGGGAAAGATTGTATAAAAAAAATAGAGCAGCTTTATTTATACAGAATATTGCATTACCAAAATATGTACGTTCATATTTTATTTGCAACCCTTTTTCTAATCCAAATAATATTTTTTCGAATTTTTGTTTTATTAAAAATTGAATTTAATATTATATAACTGCAACCACTATTTTAAAATAATATCACTAAATCGTCATCAATGTACTTACTCGATGCATATTTTAAATGCAGTTGTGATATCAAAATTAGATTAATTACGAATTGATTTTGTAGAAAATAGGCGTAATGTTATTTAAAGAATGTTGAAATTCAGATTATCAGTTGGAATTAAATAATATAATTGAATTAAAGTTATTGTCATTTTTAGGTATTGTGTTTATTTATTCTAGAACAATACGAAACAAAATATTATGTTTTTTATTTTTCAACGACCAACCATTAATAGTTATTTAACAAACGAGTGTAATAATAAGGGCGATTAACAATCGAGATATTTTAACGCGTGAGCGAAGCGAGCGCCTTAATGTTTGAGATTGTTAATTGCCGTTTAATTCAAGAGTTAGTTACACAACTTTTCCGTCGACCGTACTTTGTAATTTTAATAAAATTATAATTTAATAATTTTAGAGAAGATATGCTATTGTGAACGCACCTTTTGTGAACTCACCATAATTTTTTAATTGTATAACATAACCTAACTTCATTGTTTTTACTTTTTTGTGAGCTTTGTATTTGATTATTCTTTGCCTTTTCGTCTTTTATATGGCTATTTGACAACAGTATTTTAATTAAGGTCACTAAGTTGATGGAGAATTGAAGTACTAAATTCCAATTGTTGTGTCAAAACACGATAGTTTTCATCACAGCGAAACAAAGTGCATTAATCTTTTTTGTGAGAACGGATTGGTGCTTATTCAAAATAGTGATGCACCTACAAAGACCAAACCAGAAATGGTTGACAATGTTTGATAAATGATACAAAAAGCCCAAGTACATCTCTACGTTGCCTGTAAACTAGTTGAATTTTTGATAATGACTTGTCACATCATACCAAACAAAGATATTTATTCATATCGCTATTGTGTATTCCAGCTTAAGATTTTTTAACGATGAAGCTTGATTTTCCTTTAATGTTATTTCACACAACATGCTCATGTAGAGTTTATAAAAAAAAACATTTTCTTAAAAGTAGTTCCGCTACACCTCCAAATGATATTTTTAAGAGTCGGAATGTTTATCGGGACATTCTTTTTTTTTAACAATGAGTAAACAATATTGAAGAATTGTGTGAGACAATAGTTTGTAAAATAGATGACCTAAACATCGTTAAATGTTATTAAGTGTTATCATCGGAATGTTGTATACAGTACAAAAATGTCTCAAACTTTGTGTGAACAAATTGAAGATTTATTACAACAGTAATTTAATGTTAATTCGTTATTATTAAAATTTGCTTTGGTACAAATTATGACAGACTTTTTATTCACATTTTCAAATTGTATTTGTTTGACAGATAAAATGGCAACTTTAGGTATACACATGTATGCTTAGTTGCCTATACTCACTCGTTCATTAATAGGGGTCATTAATGAACGATTTTGTTTACGTTAATGTAAGTCATAAATGCACGGTCGACGGAAAAATAAATAAAAACAAAGTTTATTATAGAAATTCATTATTTATATTGGTTTTTATTGGTTCCGAATTTGGCTTTTATATTTTTATCTCAGTCACTTTCTTCAATTTGGTGAATTTACTTCGATGAACTATTAACTAGTTTAGTATTTTAACGTTTCAAACACATTTCCAACAAATTACTTAATAGTAACATTGTATAATAGAATTTAGATAAGGATGCGGTTTAAAACATATAAAATAATTCCTTTATCTCATCACTTTTGTCTACCGTCCTCAACACGCTAGTACATTCCCACTTTGTATGCCAATTCTAATATGTTGCCGTAGATATTTTTTCCTTGAAGTACACCAGATTTGTTTTGATTATATGCAAATGTAGCTGCTTATTTTGTAATCGTAATTTTAAATAAGTTAAGTTTAAGAGTACAGTTGAGCGACGCCAATATTTTCATTACGTTTACAAATTTTGTTGTGAATTGTGACAAAAATCTAAAGTCTAATAAATATCTTAAGATAAATGTATTGATTTATGATTTAATTAATTTTATTAATTGACATAATTTTATTAATTTTTAAAATCTTTGACGAATGAAAATAAATAGATCTAAAGAATTCTGGCGTCACAAGTAGATGTAATATACGATTAGGTATGCGGTTAAAAAGATAAAAATAATCTTTTTTTAAAATGTCTTTAATTCAAGAAATAAATTGTTGACATTTTTTAAACACCGTTTCGAAAATGTTTTAACAAATACGAACAACTAACTAAGTGAGCTGTACAGGAAGTAGAGTTTAAAAGAATTTGTCAAAAACGGAAACTATCAATTACCTGAAGCGGAGAGAGAAAAAGCAAGAAACAATAAAATACTTAATTTTTTATAAAAAATTTATTAACAAACTTCGCTACGAGTTATGTTTAAGTTATACTGTACTTTAATTCCCGATGTAGTAGTTAAATGTTATACATATATTTTTTGGCGTTTCAACATAAGTTAAACATCAGGGATAATAGATTATCACAATATTATATATTGATTCCATTAATTTTGCACAAACATTGCATCCTGATATTGTATTTGACTAAAAATTTATATTGTTTAATAAATACAATAAATATTTTAGAATATTGCTTTGTTTATAATATTTATATATATTTCAAGATATTATGCAATATTCAAAAATTTTCACATTGAAAATATGTTCCTAGCACAATCTTTAATTTTATTACGGTCTGTTATAGCTTTATTCGTATAAGATTGTTGCAATTGAACGACGTGTTGATGAATTTTATTTCATATTTATTTAGTTTAATTATATTAGTTATGATACGTCAATATTAACAATATTGGTAAAATTATTGACGTTTTGGCAATATTTGAGCTAAGTACTTTCAATATTTTTTTTACATATTGTTTGTTCATTGCAATACAATATTGAACTAATACGTAAATATGCTGTAATATCTTCAATATTTCTACAACGCAAATATATTCTTAGTACAATGTTAGTTAGTATAATTTGCGACTTGAATTCCATAGACTAAATAAATCTAGAAATAGTATAAATTATTTAGCTTATCAATATTACAATTTGTTACAAAACTGGTTAAAAAATTTTTTTGCAATAATTTTAAAAATAAAATCAATATTTTTCTTAAAAAGAATTGTTTTATATAATAAATAAATTTGAAAATTTTTAATTTAAAACTTTAGAACATAACTACTTTTGTTGATGAGTTAAAATTGCACTCTATGTTGTATCTCTTGTATTTTTATATTTTACTGTATTGTATCATATAGATGTGTTTTTCCATAATTGAAGCTACTGTTGTACATAATACTAACTTGTGAAAAACGAACTGTTACTCACCAATAAACTTTTTGAATTTGAATTACATTATTTAAGGTTTTCTAAAGGTTTCTCAAAGTACTTTTTTTCTACCCATAAAATTAACGGTGTAAATTTGGAAAAAACGATTTTCTCAAAAACTGCTCTAACGGCCTAACATTGTTTTTCCACAAAAACTCGATTAAGAGGGAAATCAATCCCTTAAGTTTTTTAAACGACTGGAACGATTTCTTCAAAATGAATTTTCGGGCAATAAATTACGCTATAGGTAAACATTAAGAAATTTTTAGCGAATTTTGACCTCTAAATTTAATCAAAATTGGCTTGAAGAAATTTTAAGAAAATTGGTACCTAGTAAATAAATTATGTCGTTAACAAAAAGGTGCTATCAGTTTTTCTCGGCATAATTCATAGAAAAATTGTTGGTAAAATAATTGTAGGGTTTCGTTCAAAGTGCAATTAAAATTGGTACATATCAATATATTAATTAAGAGTGTGGAATAAGTGTAAATGTGAGAAAGTTAGTGCGGATTACCGTACTATTTATTTTTAGATTGTTTTTTAGTCATAAGTATGTATTTTTGAAAAAAATAGTTTGTGATAAGACTGCAGTAACATTTTGATTGATTTTGTAAAATGAAACTATCGTTAACCGATATTGACATTTTTTTGAAAAATGTGTTTCCGAAAAATCATAATTTATCTTATTAGTATCTTTAAAATTAAAACCATTTTGAGCTCTAAAAGTAAGTGACATATTACTTTCAACGACATTGATAATTGAATTAATATTTTTCTGGATGATTGAATTTAGTTGGTTACATTAGTCGTCAAAATTTGTACAAATTCATCTGCTACCTCAATAAAAAATTTATTTTAATCAAAATTTAAAAGAAAAATTATAAACATAAAAGTAATGTGAGTTATAAGATAAATTAAATTTAGAATTATTAAAGCATAACAAAAATACAATTAAATATTTACAAAATTTTTTAAATACAAAATGATAAACTTTTTAGTAAGTAACTACAGTTTGTATTGTCTTAGCATGCTATGCGTGTGGCTGAAAAGATAACTCTTAACTTTCCAGAAGATGCTTTCAAGCATGAAACCGATTGACACTTAAGTTAGTATTATGATAGCACACTTCCACATTTGCATTTATTTTTGTTCTTTTGTTTAGAACAGCACCAAAACAATTCATGAATCAATCGATACCAAAGATGTCTTCTCATTCTAATTATACTTCAATGGCTACACATCACAAGCATATGAACTTCAAACGTAAATTACCTTGTGCATGTAACATACATACGTGATCAAACGTAACTCATAATAGAAAAAAATTCGGAACCTTAAATTTTATTTGAGAACCCCATTAAAATCAAATCAATGATGCCAAACATTTTATTACTTAATAAAATAAATAAATTGTCAAATAAAAAAAGTAATTGTAACACAAGAAACTGTACAAATTCTAAATAAAGTTTTAAATGACAATTATCGTTGTGGAGGGACAAAATTAAAACTGTTCATTGTTCATCCGTTCGTTTACAAGTGTGTCTTATTAATATATATTTAGTTATTCGTGACTACCATTAATCTAAGTGATTAATGTATGCTTAATTCTTTGTTTTAATTTAATATGTTAAATGTGACTATCACGCATTAATTTCAAGAAGCCTTGATAAAGCCCGCATAGGTCAGACGAAACGTCGGCATATTAAAACCAGTGTAGTGGTTTTAATTTCGTCTCTCCACTTGAAAGAATTCTCACAAGGATAATTGTCTACTATAAATTTGGAGGATTAATAATTTTAATTTTGTTTTCAATGAGATTGTGATGGTATTATTTCACAAATAAACAAAAATTTGGAATTAAAAATTTGTTGATCAATTTCTTCCTACAGGATACACAACCGTGTTTACACTTATGCGATAAAGACGATAAACCGTTCATATGTGAGTACTCTTTTTAGTTTTTTTTGATTGAATGAAATATTTGCTATCACGGTTTCTATCAATTGCAGACACCTTTTTTCGTTTTCTCCTGTTGGTCTCTTTATGAACGCTCCGTTTTCTACTATAGATTAATTAATTAATGGCTTAATTATGGTTATGCTGGTATAGATAATAGTCCGAAAATTATAACATAACGAGGTTGGGTCTGGTATTATCAGTAAGGTCATCAGCGTTAGAATTTAAATCTACCTTAAAACCTCTATCGTCGTCAAGGACACCACTAAAGATAAGGCGGTTATCTGGTTCATCGTAAGCAGCCCAGCAACTGTTATCAACGGAGTCCATTTTGTCTTTTCTTTCTTCGCTGGACACTAAATACTACTGGATTTGGATACGAGAGCTGTTACATCTGCCTATGAACTTTCGAACACCAAAAACTTCCTATGCACAAGTTAATTCTTTTTATGTATGTGTAGAAGTCTTCATTCTAACAATTCTAAATAAGCCCACGACCACTCCCGACTAAGATGAGCTGCCGGCAAGTTTTCTAACACTGATTTTAGTTCGTTTGTTTACAAATAAACCGTAACATACTTTTCCCTGAATTATTCAAGAGAAAAACTCATCATTAAATTACATATTAAAAATTTCTGTAAAATCAGTAAAATATTTCTGTTATCAGTTTTCGAGTGCATTAGGATTTTGTTTAATTGAAATAATAAGTACTCCTAAATCCTTATATAATATTTAATTTAGTACGATCGGTTTCGAAAGTCATTAGTCTTCCATTATCAATGGATTACCATCTAGAAAAAAAAACTTAACTTAAATCACGCAGTAGTGTGCATTGTGTCAATGTATTGAGAAATACTAAAAGATATATAATATAATTATCGGATTAAAATAGTTTAAACAAAAGTTGTGTATAATTAAATTATAAACAACTTTTATTTAAAACAAAAATGTTAAAACATTCAATCCAAGGTTAATTAAAATGTGATGGGATCTCAAAACGTTCATAATTTGAGATACATTCTGATCAAATCTAAGGAAAATATGTTAGTAAAAATGTCAGTAATTGTCATTATCACCCAACGATACGTGCTATGTGGACGTATAATGTAAGAAAAATTGAAATAATTTTATTTATCGATAATCACACGCGGAAATTCTTTGAATTAATGTTTGTCTCGCTATAATGTAAACTTTAATTTCCGCTTATTAACATAATCGCGTATATAATCCGGGTGTTCAAATAAAAACTGGGGTGGGCAGGCTATGGATTTAAAATGATTCAAAGAATTTTACAGTCTGATAATAATACAGCAAAACAAGGCCTGATGGCGTGGAAGCCCTTATTAAAAGGTGATGTAAATATAACCTAAATTTGAAAATAAATAAATACTTTCGTTTGATTTCTATAAAAATACGTATCACACGAAATGGAAAAGGGTTTGACTAGGTATTTTCGATCATCGCTTTGTTAGACTAATTCTTGCTGTGCAGGGCAGGAGATTATTCACTCATAAATTTCACAAAATAAATTGTGTGCAACTCATTCAATGCTTTTTACTTTAATTTTACAAGAAATGTTTGATTTGAGTTATACATTATGAAAATTCAAAATTAAAATTGGCTTACTTTGCAACACCAAATAAAACTTACAACATCCACGTCCTTCACTTAAAAATTTACATTGGATACGAATCAACTGTCACCGATTGTAGTCATCGAAAATAGTTAAATGTGGCTTCTACTGTACATTGAAGTTTTATCAAAACATGTCAAACAATTAATTTAAGGAAGTAGTAGTTTGTTAATTTCGCCATTTGCAACAAAAGTTCAAATTTTGCAATAAGACGCGCTGTAATTTAATATATACGTTTAATAAATTTCTTACAACAAAACTGTTTAAAATGTATTCACCTTGTTGTAAATGCAATTTGATTCTTCTTCTGACACTATTCGAAATATTTTAACGAATTTCAAGATTTCATTAAAATTCCGTTTTGAAGTTCTTGGAGATTATTAACTGGGGTACAGTAAATGGTATTTTTCACATACGGTCATAGGAATAAATCACATAGCGTAAGATCACAAGATCTAGGCGGGCAAATGTGTTTTCTGTATTACGATTAATTATTCGATCTGCATAATATTCTGCCAAGAAATTAAGATTGTCTCTTGTTTTACGAGGTAGGGCCGTATCTTGTTGAAAACAACCAGTTGCCAATCCATCATTGTGGAGTTTATATAAAATGGGGCAAAATTTCTTCTAGGTATCTAACATCATTGATAGTGAACGGGAAAACACCAAAAAAAACGGCACCA
This sequence comes from Abscondita cerata, assembly GCA_030710515.1. Classification (NCBI taxonomy): domain Eukaryota; kingdom Metazoa; phylum Arthropoda; class Insecta; order Coleoptera; family Lampyridae; genus Abscondita; species Abscondita cerata. Next base: position 122,718 of record JALBCR010001426.1, on the reverse strand, counting down.
AAAACTTAGCTGATGATGATAGCTTAGCTATTGAAACACGTGTCCAGTATAGTTTTTGGTGCAGTTTTATAGTGTTTTCCGTTCGTTAAAATAGACGCTGCAGTTTAGAGTTTTATCCCTTTGAGCATTGATAGTTTCTAAAATTAATTTATTAAATTCGTCAATTAAGGCCCGATAATCCTACCATTGATAAGCACACCACACTCTATTTTTTTGTGAATACTGGCTCTTCTCAATAAGAATGTAAGGGTTGTCCGTGCTTCAATGACTCGAATTTTCAAATTTACATATACGTGAGAAAAAAGATATACGTTAATTTTAATTTAACATAGTAAATTACTATGTCAACTTTTGCGTGGGACACAGGGTATAAGGTTTATAATGAAAACAAAGTAATTATATGATTGTCTCTGTAACGTCCCCACATACCCATTTTAAATGGTTTAACTTATATTTTAAATTAATATAGTTTAAATTTAAATATGTATACATTAATCACATTGTGTAAACCAATTATGATTACCATATTTTTGTAACCTTCTTTATTAATATTAATTATAACAATTAAACATGGTTTGAAATCATTCAATACTGCAAAGATACGATTGTGTTTCTGCGACCAAATTCAATTGCATCTAACATACTTTAAGGAATGTTTGGCTTCCCAAATTTTCTTAAAATGTTACTATTTCCTGATGCAATTTTTTATTGTGAATGTAACATATTAAAGGGTCAGTTTTTCAACTTCTGGTTAAGATTAATTTCCAAGAAGACAATTGTGACAACAATCATGAACATAACAGTAAAGTTAATCAATGATTGGCCGATAATGTTGTAGATAAAGCAATACTCAGTAAACTCAGATTTTTCTAAACCTCTAGAATATGGCAAGACTCTAGTGGATGTAAACTTCATCCCTCTATGCTCAGTTTTTACAGACCTCGGAAATGTTTTTTTAAACCACACTCATATTTTCAATCTTTTCCGTAATATTTTTGCCTTATAAAACTTTAAATTCTTCTATTTGTTGATTACTTTCAGGTTAGTTAACATATTTGGTTATAGTAATTTAAATTGATCTGCATTTTAAACAAAACATAAAATTAAATAATTAGGACCGTGTTACTATAATTAGAAAAGTAAACTAATGTATTATACTTAAAACGAATAGTAATAAATACGGATTATTCAGCATGTAAAAATTAATTGAATTTCATAAACAAATATTTACCAAGCTAAATAAGCGTATCTGCCTTCTATCCTTTTCTGTTCTATATAGCTCAATATTTATGATTTCAAAGCACTAAGAATTTCATCCCGGCCTCATTAAGGGTATGCACCCTTATTGGATTCCTGCAATATGAAACAGGATTACATGGTGAATGAATGTCAATCAATGTTCAATGTTTGCAATTTTAAAACTCCATTTTAGTAATGACTTAAGCGAAGTTTAAATCCTCTTAACGTTGTGTTCATGGCCCCACGGTACATCTGAAATTTTGTAATTAAATTATTAGAATGGGAATGCGGTCCTTTGATGTATATAAAAGAGCGGCTTTCTGATATATTAAACGGTTTAATTATTCGACGCTATATTAAATGCCGCGACGGTATATAATTTTATTACGTAGTATAAATTAAATTTTTTTGTTGAATAGACTCATCTGCGTGTTAAGTAATTTACAATAGATTTCTTGTGCTCGTAATTATATAAATAAAAAGGGAAGTGCAATTGAAATTGCGGTTCATTTCTTTTTTTATTGCTCCGCATTAACATGCCTCCAACAAAAATTGGTAAAAAGAACGCCCTTCAAAGTAGTGCAATTGCATGTTATCTGGAGACACGTGACTTCAGAAACTGCGGGCGTGCGGGACAACAAACACCCTTTTTCGTACAATGCAATAAAAAGCCTAACTTCCTCTACACATGTATGTAATGTTTGGCTTCGTTCCAAGAGTATTCACATCGGCGCGTATGAATGCTTCAATGACGCAATAACCGCTCCATATATGCAGGGTGGAGTTACTTCCGATATTAGGGCTTTTCTTAAATAATGTCGTCTAGACCCATCTTATATTCATACAAAGAACTGTGTTTGTTAAAATCATCGAATAGGTTGTAAAACAGTTTCTGCATCTAAGCTGTTTTTATTTGTAGGTATATACATGTTTCTTAGATAACAGAAAAATTAAAAGTTTTAATGAACCATTGTGCTAATCTTTTGTATTCCTGATTATTATATATTTTCCTGAACCTGACAGTAGAGTTCAAAGCTTACATAATAAAGTTCTAAATAATTATTTAAACGATATTTAAAAAAAGTTGTTGTTATTAATAATTTAACTTTAATGTATATAATCTTTAATGTACAAACAAAATATTACAGTACCCTCTCTCTTCTAGAAATTAACCTTTTTAATATTCTATAAAACAACAGTGAGCAACCCTTTTAATCAATGGGCCAATCCAAATTTTGACATTTTTTGGCAAGCCGCAGACAAAATAACACATATTAATAAATTATAAAACCTTATATATATTCAATAAACACAACACAAGATACACGTGATACATATAATAGAAAACTTGACCAAAACAAATAAACAGAAAGCAAAAACTAAAAAAATCGTTTCATTGATGTATCGTTTATTATGATATTTAATTTAACAATAATCAAGTGGCCAGTAAAAATTTTAGGATATCAACAAAATAACAATATTTTGCTACAATTTTGCAAACGTTTGGCGAACCGCGGGTTGATCATCAGTGCCATAATAGTATATTATGAAATAAGTAACATAATGCTCATTTTTAGGCATTATGTTACGAATTTCATATACTATGCTTTCTATTTTGCCTTTATTTTAAACAAATATTTCATAGTTTTATCGAAATTTTCAAAATATAGGGATTTTATATATTTGCATTTTTAGTTGGTAACAATGTTTGTACAAATTGAATTTTTGACAGTTCAAAATTTAAAGTTTTAAAACATATATGCATTTGCTTACTTCTTCAAGTTAATTCAGAATTATTTTTCCTTTAATTCAATTCTGTTTCTTTTGCTTATAATGAGCAACGAAGCTATTTCAAGTACTCCACCTGAATTGCGAGCTTTGGCCGAAGAGTCACATTATGCACTTTTGCATCAAAAGTCGCGATTAGTTTACGAAAAGGAGTTTAAAATTTTTTCCAAATGGCTAAAAGAGAATAATGTTTTGATAATATCTGAAAACATTATGTTGGCTTACTTCAGTTTGCTTACAAAAAAATACAAGGCTTCGTCATTATGGTCGAAGTATTCCATGTTGCGAACTTGCATAAATGTATACAACAATGTCAACATTGCCAATTTCTGTAAATTAACAGCATTTTTAAAATAACTGCTCAAAAGGCTATGAACCAAAGAAGTCCCAAATCTTAGACATTGACAATATTAACAATTTTATCGAACTCGCTGATGACAATATGTACCTGGCAATCAAGGTAAGCTATAGAATTTTACATTTTAAATATAATTTTCCTTATCTTCATAAGCTTTTTCCATTTTATACCATCCATTTCTTCTAGGTGGTACTCATTGTTGGATACAATGGTGCTTTGAGAAGAGATGAAATTACCAAAATGACAACGAAAGATGCTGTTTTGAAAGACGATGTTATTCTGATTAACATTCCAAAAACCAAAAATAATATTGCTCGACAGTTTGCAATTAAAATCGGTCAAATGCCTAAAATTCTTGCAAGTTTCTTAAAATTACCAAATGCAGATGCTTACACTGGCCATTGTTTCCGTAGAAGCAGTGTAACGGAACTAGCTAATCAAAGGGGGGGGGGGAGGATTTAATAACCATTAAGAGGCATGAAAGGTGGAAAAGTTCCACTGTAGCCGAGGGCTACATCGATACTTCTATAAAAAAGAAACTAGATGTAGCACAGATGTTGTCGAACTCTAGCCCTAATCCTCCAACTCCACGACTGATATCGGTTGAACAGGCTACTTGCTCCTCTTCTTGTCCAGCGAATAAAGAGCCAATCGCTTAAATATCTAATGTTTCTTTTCTGGAAGTATCTAATGATGTTATTAATGTTCAAAATACTCCAGGAATTACAATTCATACCAAGGATTCAAGCAATGTCACTGTTAATGTGTATAATAATTGCACCATAAATAAATAACTCTATTTTTAAATTGTACCTACCTTTACAAATATGTTTCTAAACTTATTATTATTATTATTACACCTATTTTTTAATATGTTACTCATTACACTTATGTTCCTAAGATAAAATTAATAAATGAAACGTTCACTAGTTTTTTTCTCAGTATTTTATTTTCGATGTACACAAATTCGATACTCGAACTACCTATATATGAATATGATTAAAATACGACCCGCGCACGGGATTTCCCCACATGCGCACTAGAAGAAATTTTGGTGGAAACTTTGAATTGGATATTAATTTGCTTTACATTAGAAAATGTACATAAGTTAAAAATTTATTAATCTAGAAGTTACACTTTACAATTATCTAGGTAACTAAGTATATTACAAAAATGTACAATAGATGCAGTAACAAATGTAATTTATATACAAGCTCATTGGTATATAGCTAAAGTATGCGTTCTTGAAGTTCTTTTAAGCAGAAAAGTTGCATTAAGCATGTAGTGTATAATCAATGGCTACAAAGTTATTGGCATTTACGTCAAACAATCTTCAAATACAAATATAGCCCAATCAATTTATTCCCAAGATAATATTGCACCAGATATTAATAGACAAACGGTGTTGGAAGTGTGATTCTTTGGATCCATGTGGATTTTCAAGCGCCCAAACATGTGAATTTTTTTTTGTTTGCTATTCCTTCTCGGTTAAACGTAGCCCCATCTGTAAAAAGAATTTTTGTTATGAGCTCTGTTACCTCGATATCATGAAAGGCGAGAACATGCCTAGCTAATCAGGAACATCATTTTGAAAATGACATGTAGCTGCGCATTTAATTTTGTGAAACTAACTGGTGTACTTATTTAATAAAATTGTTTACTCACTTAATGTTATTTTTTGAACATAATAACTTTTGATTTTAGAATACATGTTTATTGGAACTTTTCACCTTAAAAGAAAGTCAAGAACCCATTCTTAAGCATGTACATCTGATCGTGGAACATCCTGATTTATGCAAGCGATTAAACAGTTGCACTACAAATAGGCAGATGCAATTTTTCACTATTTAGCGATATGTTGAGGATGGTAGTATTTTTAAGTAATTGCAGCTCTACCTTCTGGTTTTTAAACAAAATTGATTTACATTTTTCTAATCATATCTCCTCGTTCTCATTCAGTTTGCTAATGACTTATTTCCAGGGTTGTAATCGACTGCTGCATAATTCTAAAAAATAAAATTAGTAAAACACATTTTCTAAGTTTGAAGTCTTACCTAAATTTTGAAATATCCTTATTATCCCTTTGTTACAAACTGCACTAATTCCAGTTAGTATAAATCTGTTAAAACCAAGGTTAAAACTCAACAAATGTCAATATTTAGTTACTCATTGTTACCAACTGTTAAATATTAAAAGTTGCGTGAAATAAAGGATTTTATAATACGCAAATGACGTCATTTACGTTTTATAAAGTAAACTTTATAGTATCACTTTTGCGGCAAAATAGAAAAATGAATTTGTAGTTCGGTTATTAAGTCCAAATGTATAGCCTTAGAGCCAGTTGCACCAAACTCGGTTAAATTTAACGGTAGGTTAAATACAATAGTATCCAAGGTTAAACATAGTAACGATTGTTTTAACCTACGGTTAAATTTAACCGAGTTTATGCAACTGCTGCCTTAGTGTTTAAACAAATAAATATACGGTTTAATTAATTTAACGCCATTAGTCATAATAATCCACACGTGTTTGGGTTAATTTAGTAGAAATAGTAACTCTAGCACTCAATAAGTTTCCTATCGTATGTTCTTTATAGGATTTATCTTAAAACTAATGAATGTAATTGCGAATAATGCCCTTAGAGAACATTTTTCTCCAACAAAGTAAAACAGTTCTTGTCATCCACCAATTACTTGATTCCAATTGTTTGTTAATTTTAAATTGTTCCAAAATTTCATTATGTTTTGATTTTCTTTGTACTCGATAGAATAGAGTTAATTTCGAATTTAATTTGTAATCGAATAGAATCTACACACACATACATAGTAATAATTATTTTTTGTACAATTTGTTCGAAACATCGTAACGCTAGAAATGGAGCCAAACTAGTTCTGTAAGTTAGCGCTTAAATAATTGTAATTGGTCGGAAGGATCAGACTTTCAAACAATAAATTGGTAACTTAATTTTGTTTTGTCTAACATTTTTAAAGTATCGTCTATTAACCCTTTCTGAGCATTAGTAAAATAAATAATACGGTATTTGGTTCTTTAGGTCAACTATACAGGGTTGTCAGCTAAGCGTGCGTCGGTATATAGCTCCTAAACCAATGAGGTTAGGAATTTCGTTCATATGTCAATCTATACTATTTGTAAGAGTCTATTTTTGGAAAATATTTTTGAGTTCACAGGGTGTCCCAAATAAGTGTGACGATATAGAAAGTCATTTTTTTTTAATAAGACACCCTGTATTTTTTTGCATATTTCGGTTTACCCATGCACTCTATCAATTGCCGAAAATCTACTAGTTCTGGCATTTTAGAAGAAATAAATAAAAATGGAAAACTAAAATTTGATTGGAAATAAAAAATTTTAAAAAATTTCAAGATAATTTTTGGCTCACGGTTTGATATGGATTGAGTTGCGAAAGGTCTAAAGTTACTGTCAACTTATTAACATTTTGTAAATTTTGTACAGGATTTCCAAAATTATGGCCGAAATATGACAAACTTCAAACCAATTTTTCTCGCGTTTTTCAAATAAAACTCCCTGTATATTTTATTACCACTAGATGTACAATTGAAAAATGAGTCTTTTTTGTATTTACAACTGTACTTTCCACAGTAAATTTTAATTAACAGAATACCTAGGCGGCTATGAATAACATTAGAAAATTTATTTATGATTAGATTAAGTATTCAAACACTCGACCATTTTGTTGTAAACACAGATTTAACCTGTTTGTTAAAGACCTATTTACATTTTCTAACATTAAAGGAGTAACTGTATTAAAGGCTTCTCTTATTCTTTCCCGCATGTTTTCTGGTGTGGTTGGAGGTATGCGGTAGACCAAATCTTTAACGTATCCCCATAGGAAATAATCAAGTTTGGTCAGGTCTGGTGACCTTGCGGGCCACGGAACAGGTCCTTGTCTGCCAATCCAGCTGCCTGGAAACTTTTCATTTAAAGTATGTCGAACTCCAATACTAAAATGAGCAGGAACCACATTCTTCCTATTAGCCCCTATTAGCCCTAATGGTATATTTTCTAGAAGATTATCAAGGTCTTCGTCTAAAAATCTTGAAATAATTTAGATGACCACAAAAAAATGGGGTTCTATTACGCGGTCTCCAATTATGCCTCCCAGACGTTTACACTCCACCTGTGTTGCCTGTCAACTGCCCTCGTAAAATTTGGATTCACATTGGCGTAGTAATGTAAATTATGTCTGTTCACATGACCATTATTGTGGAAGGTTGCCTCATCGGTAAACAATACAGTATTAAAAAACCGTTCATCTTCTTCAATTTGAGCTAGACCCCAATTACAGAAATTTACCCTATTTTCAAAATCTTGTCCTTGAAGTGCTTGATTCAGTTGTACATGATACGTATGGAGCCCCCCAACCCCCCCAAAACCCCCCCCATTCTCCGCTGATATAAATCATGTCAATTGATTCTTCTATCGTATACTTCATTTTTATTACAAAATAAAATAAAATATGCACTTGATGCCACTGAACCTCAAAAAATTACGCAAATATTTAATAACATTGTCATACCAACAAGTAGCTTTTTTCCATAGCCGTATTCTGTTGATGAAAATTTACTGTGGAAAGTAAAATAACTGGTTTTTTTTGTAAAAACCGCCGAGAATTTGAGTACAGTTGTAAATACAAAAAAGACTCATTTTTCAATTCTACATCTAGTGGTGAAAAAATATACAGGGGGTTTTCTTTGAAAAACGCGATAAACATTTGTTTGAAGTTGGTCATGTTTCGGCCATAATTTTGGAAACCCTGTACAAAATTTACAAAATGTTAATAGGTTGACAGTAACTTTAGACCTTCCGCAACTGAATCCATATCAAACCGTAAGCCAAAAAAATTATCTTGAAATTTTTAAAATTTTTATTTCCAGTCCGCAAATTGTATGTTTTCCATTTTTTATTTATTTCTCCTAAAATGCCAGAACTAGTAGATTTTCGGCAATTGATTGAATGTATGGGTGAACCAAAATATGCAAAAAAATTACAGGGCGTCTCATTAAAAAAAAATGACTTTCATATCGTCACACTTATTTGGGACACCCTGTGAACTCAAAAATATTTTTCAAAAATAGACTCCTACAAATAGTATAGATTGACATATGAACGAAATTCCAAACCTCATTGGTTTAGGAGCTATAGACCGACGCGCGCTTAACTGACAACCCTGTATTGTTCATCATTTAGTAATCTAATTTCATAGATGCATTGAAAGCTACACTTAACCTAGTCGTGATTAATTTTTAATCACTCCGTGATGGCTTGAACAATAGTTATTAACCAAATTATTTTCCATAACCTTTTTTACGAACCCGAGTACGTGCCAAAGATGAATCACATTAAAACTTTGAAAAGAAGTAATTATAAAGTAACCAAACAAATATTTTTATTATTCACTTTTATTTCATTTATATTTAGCCTTGACAATTTGCCCTTAATAGTAATATACAGGATGTAGAATTGGTTCGCACACCATAGGGATTTCCATGTTAAATTCTTAATGTTCCAATATTGGCTCCCCAAATTATGTTAGAGAAAAACCTTAATTAAGTTTTTTGTAGAGAAAAAATAATACTACTGTATCATTACTTACTTATTTTGTTACATTGTATACAACGGTTAAACTTAAGGAAATTAAAATTATTATTTTAACATTATTTCAAAGGGATGAACCAATGAAATCACTTCGATTATACTGAAGGATCTTGACTAGGGAATTGGAAAGGTTTTCAAATGATTTTAAACCTCCATCAGGAAGTCACGAAGTCAATACAATTCTGCTAAACTTAGGGACAAGTTCTGTAACAAATTCGTGCGCTTATGGCAGTAAGAATTAATTATATTTGAGTGGAGATTATTTTTAAAACGAAACCGTCGTTGACAGATCAAAATTGCCTTTATGCGCAACAGTTTTGTTAAATTTATAATTAAACTTAATTTAAATTGTTTTGTGAGAGTTATTACTTAACCGTAAGTTTTTATTTTAATTTTTCCCTATAATTAATATTTATTTTATTGTAGCTCTTATTGTATATTTTAAATAAACGTCATATGCAAAACCTGCGTGGCCAAATCACTACGACGCGCACCTGAGGACCTGATAACCCGTATCGGCGAGTACACGTTTATTAGTTATCGCATGAGAATTATTGTTTTATTTTTGAAAGTCCAACTAATTAAGTGTTTATTAATTTCTGATTGTACAAATAATGAGTTAGTTTGTGAGTTGTTAATTTGTTTGCGGAAAAACGTGACAAATTATTTGGTACCCTGGTGGGACACGTATACGTAATGTTGTCTAAATGGCTATTTATTCTTGTTCTTTAGTTAATAATTTATACTTAAATCATGAATGTAAATGCTTTAAAATCGGACGAATTAAATGAGGAATTACGGTTTCGTAATATAGATTCAACTCCATTATCCGTTGATCAAAAAGAAAATTGTTGCGATCTAGATTAGTACTCGAGAAATTAAATTCATCTTTTAATCAATTCTTACAAGATTAGATAAGTTAAAGCCTGAAGAATCATTTCAAAAACAACATAGCATGTTTGTTTCTCGTTGCTTAGACTTAATTGACACAATTGGGAATTCTTTTGAAACTATGCAATCTTATCCGGTTAGTACGGTAGACAATCGATTAGTAGAAAATCAAAATGAGTCATCGGATGATATTCCGGGAGCTACTTCTACGAGAATTGGGGCGCGTGTCTCTTTTAGTAATCCAAATCCAAATTTAAATGAATGTAATCATGATTCTTTAAATAATCGAATGCCTGAGGATGATTTTTTTATACTCAGCATCGTATGCCAACGTTACAACAACAATTAGACAGACTTCATCTTAGCAGTAAAATTAATAGTGAAGATAGTTATTCTAAATCTAAGACCATTCCAGTTTGTAAATGGGGACTTACATTTTCTGGAGATACTACAATTTTTGGTATAAATTCGTTCTTACAGCGTGTCGAAGAGTTGCGTATTGCTAGACGTGTTTCTAAACAGCAATTGTTTGATAGTGCTGTAGATTTATTTTCTGGGCAAGGTTTAATTTGGTTCCGAGGTGTAAAATCTCGCATCAGTAGCTGGGACGACTTAGTTGAAAAATTACGGTATGATTTTCTTCCGAGTAATTTTGACGAAGAACTTTGGGACGAAATTAAAAGACGCAAACAAGGACAAGACAAAAAACCATCAATTTTTATAGCTTCTATGCTTAATCTATTTGACCGATTAATCGATCAACCTTCCGAACCAAAAAAATAACCTATATTACACGAAATTTGCAACCTTATTACGCTACTCAATTATCTTTGATAGATGTTAACGGTATTGATCATTTACAAAAACTTAGTAAGCGACTCGAGGAAACTCGATTACAAAATGTGCGCTATCGCAATCACACGCCTGAACAATCTTTCAAATTAGAACCGGACCTCATGTATAAACCCCAGTCACACAAAAATCAAGTCAGCACATCTTCTTGTGCAAATAAAATTCGATCAACCGGAAATACAGCTAAACCTAATACAATTTGTTTTAACTATCGTAAAACAGGCCATTCCTTTCATACTTGATCTCAAAGTTTGAAAATGTTTTGCTTTGTTTGTGGACATCTAGATTCTTACTACTCCAACTGCCCAAAATGTCACAAAAAAAACTAGTATTACGGAAGTTTACATTCAGCCGATCACTTCCGTCGTTTATTAGTTCTAAGCCTGAAGAAGACTCTTCTTGGTTTCTTGGTTAAAAACTGTAAAAATTTTTACATAAAACCCACGTTGTTGTGTCTAGTTTCATTCACAAAAACAAAGACAATCGTCCTACTATTTCTTTAAGTATAGGGGTGAAAAATAGATGCTATTTTTAATACAGGCGCAAATAAAAAGTATTTTGGGTGCAAATGGTTACTTTCTGATAAAGAAATTACAATTAACTTTGTCAAATCCTTCTTCTGAATGTTCGTTAACTACTGCAGATGGAAAACTACAAAATATTTTAGGTATAGTACAATTACCCATTACGATCGATGGTATTTCTAAAATTATTTCCGTGATAGTCTCCGACAGCATTGAAACTACGTTAATTTTAGAGACAGATGTTTTATCATGCATTTGAATGAGAACAAATTTTTCTAAGGATTACTTTCAAGTTTCTCAAATTTCTAATTTTTCAACAGGTCAAAGTTATTCAGAATTGAATTTTGAACAAAAACAATTTCTAGATTCTGTCACCCAAAGATTCAAAGAATTAGCTGGTCCTATCTTAGGTCGTACTAGTCAAGTAATGCATTTTATTGACGTAGGAGACGCAAAACCTATTAAACAGCGTTATTTTCCTTTGTCGCCTGCAATGCAAATTCCGAGTTGAATAAAATGATAGAAATGGGAATTGTCCATCCATCTACTTCTCCTTGGAGTTCTCCTATGATCTTAGTTAAAAAGAAAGACGGTAGTTATCGGTTGTGTTTTGATGGGAGAAAATTAAATTCTGTTACAAAAAAAAACGCGTATCCACTTCCCATGTTGAACAGCATTTTAGACAAACTTCGGGATGCTCGTTATTTGTCTTCGATTGATTTAAAACAAGCATTTTATCAGGTACCTCTTCATCCCGATTTGTGTGAAAAGACAGCATTTACTGTTCGCAAACGTGCTATTTGAGTATACGGTTTTGCCATTTGGTATAGCAATGCTCCAGCTACTCAGCAAAGACTGATGGATTCTTTATTTGGTCTGTTAATTGGTAAAAATTTATTTTGTTATTTAGACAAAATAATTTTAGTTTCATCTGATTTTGATGAACATATTAATTTGTTAAACGAAATTTACGACCGATTGCAAAGTACTGGTTTGACTATTAATTATGACAAATGCGAGTTCTACAAACCTAGTCTTCTATATTTTGGTTTTGTAGTCGACAAATATGGACTTCGAACGGACCCCGAAAAAGTAAAAGCAATTACAGACTTTCCTAGGCCTAAAACTACTAAAGAACTAATACGTTTCTTAGAATGGTTGGTTGGTACAGACGGTTTGTTGCCAACTTTGCTACAGTTACTGCTCCTCTTACTGATTTAACTAAAGGCAGTCAAAAAAGTAAAAAAAAAATGTTTGGAATGAAAATGCAGAAAATGCTTTCAATTGCTTAAAATCTCAACTATCAACCGCTCCTATTTTAAGTAGTCCAAATTTCAATCAACCATTTAATTTACAATGCGACGCCTCAAATTATTGCGTAGCTTGCGTTTTAACTCAAGGCGAAGGAGAGAATGAGCGCGTAATTGCTTATGCTTCACGGACACTAAATAAGGCCGAAAGAAATTATTCAGTGACAGAGAGAGAATGTTTATCTGTACTATTCGGTGTTCAAAAGTTTAGATGTTACATAAAAGGAACACATTTTTTTGTCACAACTGATCATTATTCGTTACTTTGGTTAACCAAGATGAAGGAACCGACGGGAAGATTAGCTAGGTGGAGTGTAAAATGTTTCAATACAATTTTACTATACGACACAGAAAAGGAAGAGAAAATATTGTACGAGATACTTTATCCAGGACGACCTTTGAAATTGCCAATCTTAATTTAGATGATTTTGAACTTGATAGTTTTTATTTAAAAAATGTTGGAAAACATAAGAAACCATCCTCAAAATATCCAGATTGGCGATGTGAAAATGAATGCATCTATAAATATGTTCCAAATTGTCACAACATTATTTCTAATCTTATTGAGTGGAAGCAGTTAGTTCCTAAAGCGAAACGCGAAGGTCTTATGCGTCAAGCGCACGACGAGCCTACTTCCGCACATTTAGGTACTTATAAGACCTAAGTGAGTTTTACTCTTGGCAGGGGGTGTGTAACAAATTCGTGCGCTTATGGCAGTAAGAATTAATTATATTTGAGTGGGGATTATTTCTAAAAACGAAACCGTTGTTGACGGATCAACAATTGCCTTTATGCGCAACAGTTTTGTTAAATTTACAATAAAACTTAATTTAAATTGTTTTGTGAGGGTTATTACTTAACCGTAGGTTTTTATTTTAAGTTTTCCTATAATTAATATTTATTTTATTGTAGCTCTTATTGTATATTTTAAATAAACGTCATATGCAAACCTGCGTGGCCAAATCACTACGACGCGCACCTGAGGACCTGATAACCCGTATCGGCGAGTACACGTTTATTAGTTATCGCATGAGAATTATTGTTTTATTTTTGAAAGTCCAACTAATTAAGTGGTTATTAATTTCTGATTGTACAAATAATGAGTTAGTTTGTGAGTTGTTAATTTGTTTGCGGAAAAGCGTGACGGTTCGAGAACATCACTAGGTTTTTGTATCCACTGAGAAATATTACTTGATCGTATCATTCAAAACACATTTACCAAAAATTTCTGTCAGAAGTTGCTCGAAGCATTAAGGAAAATTAAGTTAAGGAGTTAACTTAAGTAAAAATGTTTTCCAGAGGAAATAACACATATGACTTCTAAACACCCTACCATTGGTAAGTAGTAATTACATGATAAAACTTTGTAAGTGACTTCGTTTGCCATAATAACCCACGGTATTGCTTCAACAAACGTACGAACATCAGCGAATTGATGACTTTATATTAATATGCACTTGACTTGAACGCTCTGACTAGTGACAAATCGTACAGGCAGGTACTATTCACCAATGTTACTTTCAACATTCAAACGCAGGTAAGGTGTCCTTGAGGAACCACACAACATCTAAGGTACATTCCCTGATAATCCTTCCACAAGAATGTTTCCTTACCTATTTAATAACCTCTATAAGACAACAAGCACCTGCCAATTTCTTGTTCAAGCCCTTAGATAATTTGTTGGAAGGAAATAACAACTCTTTTAATAAATACCTCAAACCCATTTTTGACCAAGGGATGTTTCTACATAAAAAATTTTCATCTTTTAACACTAAAAGCGCGGTTATTCCTGACACCCCTAGAAGCGCGGTTGGGTCAATTTGAACCATTATTCTATTATTTCATAAAACTGCCAAAGGGTTTATGTAAAGAAACTCGTAATTATAGTGTATTTTTTTTATATAAGCTATAATATTTAGGATACAGTTTGACATATAATAGAATTAAAAATCTCAAATAAGTAATAAAAAATGTGTACCATTACGCATCCAAATCACATAATAAGCACAAGAAAAACTCTTTTGATGTGCATTTCTTGCAAACAGTTTTTTTACAGATTTGACATTTCACACACGATTTGTTTCCTGGACAAGAAGATTTTACCTGACAACGAGTACGTTTGTCTTGACGCCCAGGTATTTCATGTGGTACATTGATAACTCCCTTTTTTCTATTACTTGAGTACATCTCAGCCAGCTCTTCTCCCAGTTGCAAAATAAAATCTCTTCGGCTGATTCTTTTTTTATTAATATCACTATACAAAATCCAAGCATTTATTGCAGCTAAATCTAACAAATTATAAAAAGTGTGAACTGGCCAACGCCGAGATGGAGCTTTTACAGAATACTTGCGAGCCATCTGATCAAGAATGTCTACCCCATATTTCGTGCTATTGTAAAATGATACTACATCTGGTTTCTTTTTGAACCAGCCTCCGTTTGGATGTCTGGATGCATCGTACTAAGGAGAAGAACATTTTTTGTGCTTCCCTTGATAGACTGTCAAAGTGACGTCATCTTTTTTAGTACTACCGTACTATATAACTCTTCTTTTGCTTGCTTGACGCAAACCGGTATTTCCCGACGAGATTTATTTATAGTACCAACAATGCTGGTATTCTTTGATTTTAGAGTTTCGGCAAGAGACAAAGACGTGAAAAATTATCACACGTAACATTTCTTCCTTTGTTTACGTATGGTTGCATCAACTTTTTGACTACGTAATCCCCAAGACGTTCGTCATTGGGTCTGACGTCATCTTTGCCTAGGTACGGAAAGGCATTTACTAGATACTTTGAGTCCTTGTCTACAGCCAACCAGAACTTTTGTCCGTATTTATCGGGTTTTGTTGCTATAAATTGAGTAAATCTGCATCGACATTTGGAAGGGAAAAGTTGTTCATCAATTGTTATAAAAGGTCCTGGCACATAACAAGTTTGGGCATTGGAAATAAAGTTGTACCACACTTCGGACATCAAAGCAAACTTGTCAGTTTTCAGTCGTTGCGTTCTCGCAGATCTTACGTCAAACCTCAAAAATTTCATAATTTCTCGAAATCTATCCGAGACATCGTTTCCTTTATAAAATTGTTACCCCATTTCATTGACCATAAAGAATCTAAATCTAAAGATTTTGCGCCTATGGCCCCACGTACATAAATCACAGCTAGAAAAGCTTCGAGCTCTTCAATTGTTAGAACCCAGTCAGGTGAGTGTTTACGCGCTTCGGTTATGGTGCAAGACAAAACATGTTTCAAAGTTTTTCATCAACCATAAGACGCCAAGCACTGATGCATGTCTCATCTACATAACGTTTTGCATATGCAGTGGGGCCAGCACGATCTCTGAATACGTTTTGTTGACCTCTTCTACCTGGTTGTGCCTGGTTCGTTGCATTCACTCTCCATGCCGTGCCATCAGGTGCTGTAATTTCAGTTCCTTCAGGAATTTCGTTCAAACAACGATGTGTTTCATTCAGTAACGGTTGGCCCCGGCTTCGACCTCGACTGCGTGCACCACGACCTCTAGTTTTTCCACGACCTCTGAACTGTCGAAAAGCACCGTTTTCGTCTACAGTGGGTGACGTTATGTGTTCATCTAAAAATTATTATCACTTATTATTTGCACAAACAGTATAAAAGTGATAGTAAAGGCACAGTGCTACAACGGATACTATGCCAAATATAATTTTTTATTTACCATTTTCTAATACATGTAGAATAAGAATATTTACCTGAACTTCCATCATCGGACGATAGGTCGCTGTCTGTTGGTAACTGTTCCCACTCTTCTTCAGACGATTGCAACGGTTTGCCCTCCGAGTTGTCTTCATCGATATCTTGCATAATTTCCTCATATTTTAGATTACGAGCAGCCATAATGCGCGCAAATATTTTGCTTTTCTGTTTTCGTACTTGCAACGTGTCAGAGCGAAAATCCGTGCTATGTTCACATCAATAGTTCGCAAGGTACTAATGCAGCGATTTCTTTCTTTACCACACACCCCACCATCCCTCCTACTAAAACGAATATTCAAATCGGCGCATGAGTAACTAATGACGATTTCATCGATATTTCGACTAATTCAGTAATAAAAATATGAGAAAATTTAGTTAACTTTGTATATACGTGATTGGGTCAAATTAACCCAACCTGCGCTTTAAGGTAAAATCAAATACAAAAATTTATGTGATGCAATTATGTAATTGAAATTTTGCTTAAACAATAATGATCACACTTCATAAAAAAGTCATAAAAAATGAGGTGGCTACGTATAATAATACATATATTAGAGCATAAACGACAATGAACTGGGTCAAATTTGGATCGACCGCGCTTCTAGTGTTAATGTAGACGCAAAAGACTTAACTCGCTTTTAGAAAGCACGTCGATTTAAATATAAATTATTGGAGAAAGCTCACAACTCATATTAAACTACATTATAGGTTTATCTATTTATCAATATAAAATCAATAATTTCTAAAAATTTAAATAATCATTTTTTTATTAATTGAGTAAATCTTTATTAGAAAATAAGCTTAAAATAATGCAAGTGGATTAAAAATACAATGTAGAGGAAATTGACGAAAAATCTAAAAATATAAAACAAAAACGGTTAACATATTACAACTTGTTAATTGCAAATTAAAAGTATAATATGACGAAAGTGGAGTTGTAGCCTCTAGACCGTATTACCTACAAGAGAGCAAGTAATCGATGCATGAATGTTTACCAGAATTTTTGCCCTACTATTTGTTAAATTCTAAATAATGTACGAAGGACAGGTTACTAATTTTTAAAGTAGATATACGAAACCCGCTCATGATATAGAAATTTTTGATTTTTACAAGCGGTGTACACCACAAACAATACGTACAAGCAAACTTTTATTCGGTAAAAAGTGTAGATGGTTCAGAATATTACTTTACGTAGATATTTTTTCAATTTTAGTCAGTATTTCAAAAGGTTTCATTATGGAACGTGTGCATTGTCGATATTCATTTTTCAAGGAAATGGTGCTATAAAAGTTGATAAATACGTAATCGATTGAACTACTGTGACGGAACCTAACGACTTGTAACATATGAATCACTACTGAATGTAGGTTTATAGTCGTCATTTAGTTGCGTTTTATTTCTTGATCAATAAAATGAGAGATAACCTCTAGACTGAGCCATAACACCACTACATTATTTTTTACCAACCTTTTTTTGTTATTAGGTGAGTAAAAAACCAATCTGAACAATTAATTTGAGCGGTTCCAACAATGAAACGTTGTCAGTATATTTATGTACCTACGTACTAAATAAACTACATTACTTTGTAGAATTTAAGCTTTGTATACACACACGTGCAATTGTAAAATAATGAATCTAGTATGAAGTAATTTACTGGCATGGAGAATACAGAAATTATAAATGCTTGCTTAACCGTCTTTCCATAACAGAAACCTTCTCTGAACTGAAATAATACAGCACACAAACATAGTTTAATTCCCAGGGCAAACATACCGTTAAATTTGATATTTAATTTGTATTTGAAGTAGACGTAAATCTTAACATAAATAAGTCAGATTTTTGCAACAGCTTTAGTAGTCCTCCAAAACTTACAATGGGTTGCGTATATAGTTATGGTAATTATTATATTTAAGCAATTTGTATTCTATTTTTCAATTTCTATGGTACTTACATTTTAATTAAACAGTTTTGTTGGAAGTAACTAACCTGAATTTGATTTTTACTGCCATTTTTTGGTTGGCATTCAAACTACATTTTTCCACCCTTTTGATTAGAGTAAACCACAAATTTTTATTTGAATCTAATCGGTTTCTCATTTCGCATCTGTCTAAATTCATAGTAAATAATACAGTTGATTGAAAAATTGGAAAACAACAATGTCTCATTAGTTCATAAAGAGGCTTTGGATTGAACAGCAACAAAACCGACAGATTTTACCGAACCTCTAGTCATCCATCCATGTAAATATCAATCGGTGTATAGATATTGATTGAAGCATTATCCCATGTAAGCAAATCGTAGAAAATAAGTATTGACTCGGACACAACCAAAAAGTAAAAAAACCGTAAAAAATACTGTAAAAAACACAAAAATGTCCACTTGTTTGACCGAAAAGCTGTCGAAATGATTGCGCTCTAAAAAGATAATTTGTACTGAAGATGGCTTTGTAAAAAAAGATAAAGAAACTCAGTAGGTAAAACCCCTTTCCATCTCAATTACTCTAACGTCGTTTTTCAAACATTCATTTCTAATGATATAATTTGAGACTAGGTACTCATTGAACGTACTTTTTATTTTTGTACATCTTTGGAATTTCTAGTTAAGGTTAAAGTAGGTTAAATTACTAAAACTGATAATAAATAACAAACGAAAATATATATAAATTAATAAAATAAATGCCAAAATTTTTACGGAATAAATTTGGAAATTTACCCATATTTCTTGAAGTCTGCTTTAATTTAGGGATTGTTCGAGGGGTGTGTTTACAGCACCTTTTTCATCTCGTGCCAAGTGTTTATTGGGGACGAGTAAGAACTGTTAAATATCCATCTCAAAAGTAGTCTATCGTTTTCCAGCCATTTTAAACCTCTTTTCTAAATATTACATGTTGTGCAGTTCTGTTGGAAAATAAAATCTTGCCCTCATGTCAATTGTTCTTCCATAACACTAAAAGGGATTCTTCCACTGTCTTAAACACACTTCAAATTTAGACTTATCCTATCAAATGATATTTTCAAAGTTATGGCTCATCGTCTAAGGATCCAAAATAACGTAAACTTTATGTTTTGTCATAGTAGTTACACTTCCTAGAGCTCTATTTACGAACTTCAAAATAATTTCTAGCAATTTTCGTCTCTCACTTTATTTATAAGGATGTTTTTTCTGAAATCGCTAGACTTTACAATTTTGAGATACAGCCGCTCCTCACACTTATCTGAACACCTTGAATATCTTATTCATGAGATTGGTTGGTGGAGTACAGACACGGTACGAAAGGTGACACCATGTTTATTTTTTGATGGATTCTTGTAAGGCATATTTTTTCTTTGTACAACAACTTAATAAATTATACAGTTGCATTATAAGTTTTTTTGAAAAATGTATAAATAATTAAATATTTATCTTAATCCGAATTTTTACTATTAGGATCAGTTAGCTATAAAATAAAATAAAATAAAATATTTAGAATTGTGTCAAATAACAATTAGAGTTATTTGCGTTGACAATTTGTTTTCTAAATGAATTTTGAAATCTTACACACCAAAACAGTTTATTCCAAAAAAGAAAAATGGTCTCCTGAATCTTTCGACCTTACCCTCATTAACAAACGGAAAAAAATTGCAACAAAAAACTTTACTCGTTTTTAAATACCTAAGCTATCATCATCAGCGAACCGATACTGTATTAAAATACGTGTCCGAGTAAAGTTTTTTGTTGCAGTTTTTGGTGTTTTTGTTTGTTAAATAGACGTTGCAGTTTAGTGTTCTATTCCTTTGACCTATACCTTCATTAATTTTTTCCTGTTGACCATATTTAAAGAAAAAGTTTATTTTTTAGAATTCCATGACGAAAATTTAAATACAAGAATTCGTAAATGAGTGTACACGTTTGAATCTAAAAGTGATTTTTACTTAATAACAATTACGACAAGTACTGGACCGTGGCCGATTATTTAAATAAGTTCAAAGCGCATATAATTAATTGTACTTAAAAGATCCTTCGAGTTTACATAAGGACAAGAATAGGCGCCAAAAAGGTACGTTGTTAAACTTTCAACCACGATACAAATACATATAACGCGACAAAATTAATTAATGGCATGCATAAAGAATTAACTTAACTCGTGTAACTAGGAAGTCTTCCGTGTTCAACAGTTTATCGGTAGAGATAACAGCTATCGTATCTAAATCTAGTATTTCAATATCCACGAAGAAAAGCAAACCAAACTGGACTCCATTGATAACTGTTGCTGGGCTGCACCAATGTTGTTCCTGAGAATCACCATTTTGATTTCCGGACCTGGTCATCAAGACCCTCCCGGATAATAGAATTGCACACGGTTTCGTCACCCCACTGTACAGGTTTATTCTGATCTTCTGGGACACCATACACTAACACTTACATCACAATACAATATTTAAAATGTACCATACGATTAAATAAACAAACAAATCATTAGATAACCGGCTTATCTTGAGTGGTGGCCTTGACTCGACGATGGCCTCCATGGAAGTTGATTAAGCATATAAGTATAGTTGACTTTGTAATTAGTTTACTAAGTTTTCCAGTAAATTCTAACGGTGGTATGATATCCAGTTCGATAGGTTATAATTTTTAGATTATTAATATTGCCAGTACAACCCTCATCCAATATTAATCGACTAATTAAAACGGAGTACGTCAACCGAACGACCAAAACGAAAGGAAACACAAAAAAAAGGTGCTTAAAATTAATAAAACCCGTAAAAACAAATATTTCATCAAAACAAACGAAAGTAAAAGAAAGAAAGGTACTTACACTTGAATCGTAACCGAAAATTTATTTCCTAATTAAAATGGGACGATTTTACTTCACTTGCTATTATTAAGCACGTGTTTAATTGTTCAACTTTTAGACAGCATTTTCTAAGTACACCCTTTCACAATGAAGATTTAATAGGAAAAAAACGTATCATTTTTGCGAGCCGACGAGGTGTCAGTTTCAGAATACACAAATACCAAATCGAACAGGCAACTCTAAACAGGTAAAATCCCCAAACTGCCCAATATAGGAATGCATATTCGGACGCATTAGTGTAAACACGACGGCCTATACTGTAGGGAGAAAATTTCTCAATAAACCAATTATTTATGAAATAATCCCGTGACAAGATGATGACATTAGCATAAATTAATTCACTATGAATTTAAGCTACAAATTTACATTTTTTACAATTTTCCAAAGCTCTCCTGATAAAGGAAATTATTTATAGAAGTCCTGTACTTTTCTTAAAATATAAAAAATAAAAAGCCGCAAACACCAAACTGAATCACCCAGTATAGAGACAGTTGAAAACATTTAGAGCGTATGTTCTTTATAAACATATGATCTCATAGGAAATACCCATTACGTTTTTGTTATTGCTTTGAAATAGAAGTTATCTGAAAGAGAAGTAACAATTGACTTGGTAGACTAGTACACCTCTAAACATCAAGTACAAACGTCGCAATGTAAGGTGAGGTAACATAAGTTGATGTAGTTATATTTTATTTATATTTTTGTCAATTATGTTTAAATATGCTCTTTTATAAAATTTTTAAATACCATACCTTCGTTTGTAGATTACCTTTTTTTATATGTATGATTTTGAAACAACTGTCCGAGTAAAGTTTTTGGTGCAGTTTTGGTGTTTTTCTGTTGGTTACAAGATAGATTTTCTTAATTTATTATTTTTAGTTGAAACTATTTGTTTTCATTTTGTAATCATTGAATTAATTTTTTTCTAATTGGAGACAATTAATTGGGCATTTATATCTAGGTTCAATAACAATTTATGAATAATAAATGAAACATAATTAACTGAAGCCGTTATTGTTACTTGCGTGAGAAGACTTCTTCTATTTTAAGACCGGACTTTTACTCAAAGAAAAGTAGTTTCTTTTTTTTTATTGATGGTAAGAAAGTGAAGTGAATCTACTAACATTGCTACTAACGATTGTTCAGTGATTACAATGGCATGATTTCCCTTCTCTTTGTCAAATTCTTTTGGTGAAAAATTGTTTTTTTTTGTAAGCGCAGATGATTTTGGTCCGGTTATGCTCTTTTGAATTGAATTAGACTATAGTTATAACGAATTTCATTTGCATTAAATTGCACGTGTGTTCAGGGTCAAATTTGGTGGAATATTGTTTTTAGTCACGTTTGAGCAATTAGGTTGTGCCGATTTCATAGTTCTCACCAGTCGATTTCTTGGAATTGTACCTCGCATTTTGCGTTTAGTATGCTGGATCAAGAGTGTCTTTGTTTTTGTTCTACGAATTACTGTCGGTGTGGCCGGCGTTATCAACTAAATGAACAATATGTTTGTTTAAAAAAGAACTAACACTCGGCTTTGCGCCCACGGTCGACAGTTCTAGGTAAGCGGTTTCGTTTGTTAATTCTAAGAAAATTGTAACGCAGTAATTTTTTGTAACGTTGGTGGTGTGGAAATAACTAATGAGTGGGATGACGTTATCTTTCCCGATGTTAGTTTTTTTAGTTAGTTCTTAAGTAGACTCACGCCGAGCGACATGTAGCCAAATAGTGCGGATTAATGTTGTTTAATTAAAATTAATACAACTGCCTAAGTATCTTTAAACGCCGAATAATGTAAGTTTAAACGCAAACTTTTCGAGGGCGCGAGTGAAAATTACGTTTGATGTGTATCCACAAAAGGACCTCCGTTCGTAACCGTGAAAGAGAATAACGTTTGATTAATGTTGAAATCAAGTAACCGCTCTGCGGTGAATTTTCTCTTTTATTTCCGCAAGTGCTTGCTTTTCTCCCTGGTGCTCCCTTTAGTGAGCATTTGTCTACACAAAGAAAAATTTGGGTGGCGCCTGGCAACACCGATCGTGACCTAAGGGATGGACTTTTAGCTTTCGAAGGTTAGTGAGAGACAAGTCCTAATCCACCCCATGCCGCTAACTAGCCGGCATATTAGTTTGCTACAAATTTGGTTTTTCAAATTTCGTGGTGTAACATCTTTTAGTGAGTGCTTGGTGTCTTCTGCACTGGGATCAGACGTGCTCTTTTGTGCCCTCTCTTGTATAACTCAGAAGAGATGTATAATCTTGATAAAGTTAGTCAGTCCCCTGGTTGGTAGTAATTCTTTCTCCTTAGTAAGGATATATCCCAGATATATACGTGTGTCATCAGGTGGCATTCCCATATGTCTCAGGTGATATCTGAATTGGATGTGATTTTTACTTCACTTTTCCTCAACTCAACTTCACCTCCTTCCTACTTTGTTTATTTGGGATGAGGAACTCCTTTGAATGTTTGAAAGCAGCGGTTTGTATTCCAGATTCTATTGATTTTTTTTTGCCAGGTTGGTAATAACCTTCTGAAAGTTCCTTTGGCAAAAACAGTACGTGGTCCAATAGAAGGTTTGAAAAAAGAGTTTAGTTTGCTGATCGTTGCCTATTATTCCTTTATGCCCTGGTAGTCAGACAATCTCAACTCTATTCTTGTCCACCAGCTGATTTAGGAATTGATTGAATTCAGGGAAGCTTTTGATTTTAGGCTATTGTTTTGCAAAGCTTTTAATGTCGCTTAGTTGTCCGACGTATTGCTTATTCTCTGCCTGCATCGGTTAGGAGGCAGTAATAGAATTAAAACAAAAGTTCATGGCGTGGCGGTTTCACCTCGAGGTAAGCACCACGTATTATATTTTAACGCATTGTTATTTAGAAGTCACCGGTTTTTACCATTACTTAGACAACCACATTTTCATTTGAATTCTATATGTTGGAATTACGTTTGTTGCAAAAGTGAAGTTTTCTACTTGAAAACCGCAGTAAGAACAAACACTTTTAATTTTTGATCCGGTCAGCTAAGTCCAGATGATAATTTTACTGTCCCAAGAGAAAATATATTCAATACTGGTTTGTTAAATTCTTGACTTCTGTTAGAAGTGATTTTCGACTGCAATGTTTTCGGGGTTTCCATATGATTTGACAAATCCTGTTAATGCGTGCTTTAATTTGTAATGGAAAAACATAAAACGACTTATTTGCTACAAAAGCTATACACGTAAGCCATGATAAAAAAACAAAAAACAGACTAGGATTAATAATGAAATTAATGATAAGTAAATATTTAATTTTAGTTATAGGAAAACGTGTTTCTAATTTAATGTCTAACAGCAACAAAAAGGTATTAAATAAAAAATAGGGCAATCAAATAAAATATTTAGAATAAAAAACGAACGGTTCATTATTATTTAACAATCAGATTACAATTATGTGGTGGTTAGAGAAATACTTAATAATAATAATGTAGTTCTTTATTTATATTTAGTGTTAATATCGAAAACTATTCTAATTTCGAATACATAAAATTTCAATAATTTAGGAATTTATTAAAATCGCGTCGTTAATAATACTTGAAGCCTTCTTTTCATTTTGTCGTTCCCAATTTTTAGACTAATTAAGTATGTGTGCTCTTAATAAACAGAAGGGTTCGGAATTCCGTTGCGTGGTTTTATACACACAACTGAATATATGACAAAAAGGCTTTTTAAAATAAATTTGAATAATCCCATTGGTAGAATTATAGAGATTTTCTTTAATTAAATGCAAATACAATCATGATTTAAATCAAACAATTTACACTTTGTGAATATACACGAATCGGCCGGGATTGAAGTCGGTGCCTACTTTATTTTGCAGAGTAGATTACTACAACCATTTATAAATTCATAGGCAAAATCGATGTTTATTAAACTTGCTATCGGTAGTTTTAAATTGCCATTCAAAATTATAATTAATTCGTAATCAATTTGTCGCATATAACAAGTTAATTTATTCGATTGCTACTCAAAATGTTACACGGGAATCAATAATATTTGAAACATGTAAACTAGTAAATGCATTGGTGTTATTACTTGATTCTACTTTAATTTATAATATTTATTTATTATTTTTTATAAGTTACTGTAACGAGATATCAATAATAAAACCAATTAGGGTGGCCAGAAAAATGGAATTGTTTTGGACTTGAACTCTGGCCACATCCACATACTGTCATTTCCGGCATGAATATTTCAAACTGAACGCTCTTGTGAAATTATGTATGTATATTAAACATAGTTTCAATAGACATAACAGGTATAACATTTGTTTTTTTGTTTTCTATATTCTGAAAAGAATTCTTTCATGAACTACCAGCAACCGACCAAAAAACCTCCCCGTCCTCGTAGCATTTGCCATAACGGTATTTCACATAGTTGTAATTACTTCAAATATCACAAGAAAATAAATTAAATATAAATATAACAAACAATACGTTCAAACAACTAAAGAACTAGAAAAATAGTACAATTACTAGAATAAAATGTAAATATATACATCCTGTCCGTGTAATACGTGGACCTTCGATATTGCCTTTAAAAAGTAGTTTTCTTCGAAATCGGTTTCTTCTATTATTTTAGGTTTCTCACTGGCTACAATTTGAAAATATTTGTAATTATACTGGGTGTCCTACTTTTGTGGGCCACCTCTCAACTTTGACATTTTTTAAATAGAAACATATATTTTTTAGTTTTGATTCAGAATCTACGTGAAAAACTA
Organism: Abscondita cerata; assembly: GCA_030710515.1. Classification (NCBI taxonomy): domain Eukaryota; kingdom Metazoa; phylum Arthropoda; class Insecta; order Coleoptera; family Lampyridae; genus Abscondita; species Abscondita cerata. Next base: position 96,793 of record JALBCR010001426.1, on the reverse strand, counting down.
TGGTGACTTTATGTATTGTATACGAATCTTACACAAAAAATGATACTTTTCGAGACATTGATTTGAAACATTTAATTGGTTCAATATCGATCATCAGATATTTCATGTTTTTTAGGTTATTACTAGAAATATCATTTCAAATTTTATGTACACTGATGGTGGTAACGACCCAAAATGTCCATTATTTAAAAGTTGACATTGATTATACAGGGTATGAGAAAAAAAAATCTCAAACTTTGTAATCGAAAATAATGATTAACTTAATAAAATCAAATGGAACATCGTGTATATTTTTTGCCAGATCGTTTTAGAATTAAATTCTCTACAATTTATACATGTTTGTATACCAAAATGCACAGTAACTCGTTTTTATTAAAAATTAACATCGAAAAATTAAGTAGGCGATGAAATGCGAACGTCAAAAATTTATTGTTGTCATGGTTGTGTTAGTAATTGCCCAATCAGTGACAATTTAATTGTATTTTTGTATTGTTAGTAATAATGAGCGAGTTTTCGAAAGTGGAAGTAAGAATGGTTTATTCCACCAAGCAAATAATCAAGAACTACAACAGTATCACCGAGCTAAGAAACAAAAAATTACTATGGCCAAGTATTAGAAAAATTCTAGAAAACATGTATGAATGTAAGCTTTCCGCTGTTGTCACTAAGATTATTATCTTCCGGGTTGAGCCGTGTTCGTGATTGAGAGAGAACGTAGGAAGGAAGGACAAACACGGCTCAACCCGGAAGATAATAATCTAGAAAACATGTTTGTACTGAAGAGGATATACAATTTGACATGCATTTTGACAGATAAATTATTTGAAATATCAAAGTCAAATTTTGTCTACTATTAGGGTTTTAACGATCTTAACTGTCCATGGTTTAAAAGTTTACATTGGTTATACAGGATATCAGAGAAAAAAAAGTCAAACTCGGTAATCGAAAATGATGAATAACTTGGTAAAATCAAATAGAATACCCGGTATATTATTCCCATATCGATGTAGAATTAACTTCTCTACAACTTTGCTATGAATATCTGTCTACCAAAACTCAACCGTTACCCATGATAATCGTTTTTTTATCAAAAGTACAGGGTTATTCACGCAACGGGTGCATTAGAAGGATAGACAGATGTAGTGCAAATATTTTTCTGAACATTTGGTTACCGAGGTAGTCCAGTACGGACTTTTCAATGAAAACATTTTTAAAACAATAACACTTCCGGTTATACCGAAGTAGTCTTCAACTTTGTTATCTTAAATGGAATACCCTGTCTTTTATTGCATTTTTAAATTCTACGTTAAATTTTAATGTGCATTTGTTATATCTGAGATAAATGGTTTTCGAAATATTTAGATTTTTTTGAAAAATAGAACTTAACATAGCTGTTTTTCTAAAATTCATATTTCAGAAACGATGATAGTTGGAACCTCTATTCTTGGGTCAACTAAAGTCGAAATATTGGACTTCATATTGGTATATTAATAATTAGCCAGCCATATACAGGGCCCTCAAAATTAGTTGACAAACCCGAGGAAATTCAAACGTGTAAAAATCAATTTTTTTAAATGGAACGCCCTGTATATTTTTCCATATTTGAATTTTCCGGAAAATTTTGCGTTTGTACATATAAGGGTTGTTTAGGTTATTTTTAATAGTTTTTGAGTTATTACGGTTTTATATGTAAAATGTTAAAAATCTTGGTTTGTTTGTTGATAATTCATAGATATATCTATAAAAGGCACTTTAGGACTCTTTTCTTCATTTCAGTAATAGTGGCTTTTTCAATTTGGTCATTCTGCAATTCTTGAAAACTTAACCTAATTCTATTTGAAAGTTCATCAACGGTATTCACAGATCGAGAATATACTTGACTTTTTATATGCCCCTACAAATAAAAGTCTAGCGGTGTCAAGTCGGGAGATCTGGGCGGCCAACTCCATGGTCCGTTACAACCGGTCTAGAAACATTCCTGACGCCTTATGATAAACTTCGCGTGTCGAATGCGCTGGGGCAAATACGTTCTTACCAAAAGATCTTTGGAAGTGTGCTTCTTTGACAGAAAGTTTTTGTCTTCTTGAATTTTTACGAGTAAAAATTCACAAAAGTCCATTCTTTTTCAATCATCTCCCTGGCGGAAAGCTTGTAAAATTTAATAAAAGTAACGATGCATATATTGTGTTTACTTAATATTCGTTGAATTTAAGAATATGATAAAACTATGAAAAAAAATTATATTTGTAAGACGGGTATAATTATATAAGAAGGAATAATTACCTAAATCTATTGACGCTGTTGGTATAAAACTATTTGGGTGAGCATAAAAATAACCCAAGAAATTTCTTCTTTGTCATTGCTGGTAAATAAGGAAATCTTACATTAAAAGTACGGCGTGTCCTGTTTAGTATTTTGTTATATTCACCATGAATAAAGAACAAATTTAAAATATCAGTGTTTGAATAATTAATCATTTCATTATTCATTTTTATGAAAATACCAAACTTACAAATGACTAAACTTCAATCATATTGTTGACAGTATAGTTTTTTTTGTTTTCATAGATTTCTATGAAGTATCAACAAACAAAAACCAAGATTTTTAACGTTTTACATATAAAACCGTAATAACTCAAAAACTATTAAAAATAACCTAAACAACCCTTATATGTACTAACGCAAAATTTTTTGGAGAATTCAAATATGAAAAAATATACAAAGCAATTCATTTAAAAAAATTGATTTTTACACGTTTAAATTTCCTCGGGTTTGTCAACTAATTCTGAAGGCCTTGTATATGGTGTTTTAATTATTAATATACCAATATGAAGCCCAATCGTTTCTGAAATATGAATTTTAAAAACAGGTATGTTAAGTTCTATTTTAAAAAAATCAAAATGTCTCGAAAATTATTTGTCTTAGATATGACAAATGCACAATAAAATTACACACACAATAAAAGTCCGTACTGGAATACCTCAGTAACCAAAATATTTGCACTACATCTGTCTATCCTTCTAATGAACCCGTTGCGTGAATATCCCTGTACTTTTGATAAAAAAAAAACGATTATGATGGGTAACGGTTGAGTTTTGGTAGACAGATAATCATAGCAAAGTTGTAGAGAATTTAATTTTACATCAATATGGGAATAATATACCGGGTATTCTATTTGATTTTATCAAGTTATTCATCATTTTCGATTACCGAATTTGACTTTTTTTTTCTGATACCCTGTATAACCAATGTTAACCTTTAAACCATGGACAGTTAAGGTCGTTACCACCCTAAGAGTAGACAAAATTTGAGTTTAATATTTTAAATAGTAATAACCTGAAAAACCTGAAACATCTGAAAGTCGATATTGACTCAAGAAAGGGTTTAAATATCAATATCTCAAAAAGTATTACTTATTGAGTAAAACTCATACACATAAAGTCCCCATAGTTTATTACGTAGATTACAATAAAAAATAAAAAAATGTGTGTTTCTATTTAAAATGTTAAAGTTGACAAGTGGTCGATGAAAATGAGGCACCCTGTATATTTGAAAATATTTTTATACTGTAGCCATTAAGGAACCCAAAAATTGGTCAAAACTGATTTTGAATAAATCTACTTTTTAAAGGCAATATCAAAAGTCCGCGTACTACACGGACAGGCTGTATAATACATAAATACCAGTACTCTTACTATACAGTCACAGCCTTCTATCTACTTTATGGTTTCTTGCTTTTGTCTTTCCATTCCTGTTTTTACCATAATTTTCTCTATCATTTGAGACAATACCTCTTATTTTTTGCTAACCCTTATTTCTTCCCTAAACCAGTTACTGATCTCTCAGTTTAAGCTGTACTCCAAAAATATCATTATAATCTAACAAAACTCCAAGATGTTTAACAGTTTTTTTATACCTATTCTATGACGTTCTATGTTAAGTACAACTAATTATCGTTTACAGAGGCTCTTCATAACAACTGACTATACGTCATGTGAAGCTAACTTTAATTCATGAAATTATTTTCAAAGTCTCATTCGCTGTATTCCTATCATCGCAGCAACTATCAACGCAAAATCGTCTGGATACGGCAATGTCTCCGCATTTTGAAGAATAATAAGTCGCAAGACACCATCATATAGCAGATTTCACAAATCTGATACTAGAACCAAACATCTACAGCTATATTTAATCAGTTTTTACTTAAGTAACTATTTAAAATGTTTTTAGGCATTCCGGGATTTTAGCCAACTTACTTAAAATTACTTATATTTAGAGAAGGCTTTCAGTTCCATAACAGTGGCCAAAGCGTTTTTTGTGCCCATTCCTTTTTAGACACCAAATTGGTTAGTAGGCAGAATGCCACTCCTGCTTAGAGCTTCGTGGAACCTTTCTCGGATTAATCTTTCTAGAAGTTTATTTTATAAACATATTGGACTATATGCAGACACGTCTTCTCAATTTTGGTATAAAAACTACCTTTGGTTTTTACAAATTTTTGTAAACCTTTGTGTTTTTATAATTTTATAAATAAATTGCGAACAATTTATTTTGTATAGTGTTTTTCTTTTTTTCTACCGTTAGCCTTAATTGTAGGTTTTTAATAAATTTTCCGGTTACTATCTTACACCCTAATCTCCATTTATCATTTTCTACTTCTTAGCATACTTTTTTCCACCACTGCTTTCGAGATTTTTTCCGGGATTTACTTTTGTTTTTTTATTATTCTATAAGTAAATCTTCTTAATAATTTTGTTTCGATTTTTGCAACCTTTCTTCTTGTTTTAAAACATTCTAATCTACATTGTTCAATATGGTAATTTCACCAGTACGGTTAGTTTATTTTTAAGCAACCTTATGAGACCTCTTTGTTTCTGTCACTATTCCACCTACCTTGATGTGAAAAATTATATGCCGATAGTCGCTTCCACCTCACCAACTTTCTGTTTTATTGTTCTTGTTTTATTGTAGGTCGGAACTCGGTGCACAGCAACTACAGTATTTTCTTTCAGTTCCAGCCCGATAGCTTGTCCAACGTCGTGCAAAATACTCTTCACGTCTTCGCCTATGGTTTTGGTATCCCGCTTATTTCTATATTCTCTCGACGCGAGAACTGCTCAATTTCACGTACTTTTTTTCTAGATTTATTACTTTCTGATTTAATTGCACATTTTGAGCTTTATATTCTTGATTTTCGCGAATAATTTGTTTATATTGACTTTAATTTCATCGACAGCCTTGTTAGCTTCGTCAATTTTTGTAGACAAGAATTCCAGAGCTGATTTGAATTCTTGTAACTGGTTTGAATGTGACTTCAATTCATTGAATACTTCCTTTTTAAATGTGTCTATAAGATTAACCAAGAACTCTTTAGTGAGCGTTGTAGTATCATTTTCCTCAGGTTGGCTGAATGTGCTTGGGCCTTTATTTTGTTTGCAATCATTACAATACCATTTTTTCTTTTGGTCACGAGTTTTCAATGCGTCGTGAAATTTGTTCACAACGCACTTTAAATGAAAAATTTTTTCACATGTACCCGCGCATTTAATTAAGTCACTAGTGCCTTCACAATGCCCGTTACACACGCCACAGTTTGCCGACATTATATTTTAATTAAAATTTTAATATTTTATAGCCAATACACACAAAATGAAAGTTATAATGTGTATATATTTCTATTGCATATGTCGATAAGCGATACGCGCTAATCAGAACCGCTCGATACGACTGTCTGCGGAAGAATGTAGACTGAGTCCGATAACTTTGACTTTGAATTCAGGTTTCCTAGAATAATTTGTTTTTTTTTCTTCTTTTCATGGCCCTATTTATTATTTTTTGTACTCTTCTTTACTCAAATTAGAGTATGCTATTTTAAGCACTACATCTGCTACCTGAAACTTTCTTCTTTTAGTACATGCTTATCTTTATAAGATATTCTAAAACATAAAAAGAAATTCCTTTAAGATGGGGCATGTGTAACATTAGGGAATCAAAGACACCATTGCACAGATGCTTTAAATGCTTAGAATTTGGCCATTATCAAAGAAGATGGGTTGTAAAGCAGAGACAAAATACGTAATGTGCAAAAAAAAGTCACCGTTTGGAAAATACAGAATGTTTAAGATTCCGACAATTATTGCAAAAGAAACGACATAGAAGGCAGTTAAGCAATTAAAATTCGATATTAATATGAATAAACAAACTAGTATTAGGGTAGTGTAAGCTAATTTGATGAGATCAAAAGCAGCAATGACATGGTAGCAATTGCTATGACAAATCATAAGGGTATATAGCGGTGGTCTCTGAATCTAATAAAAAAAGAATTACAGAGGGAAATCAGATTAACGATAAAAGAAGAGATATTATATCATTTTTCTGGTTAAATTCTTAGTTTTTGTTTAATTTTCTTTAAAAAAATTATTGTTATCATTTTAATAAATATTTTTAATTGATTAACTTTTTACAATTCTGTATTGATATAAAATTTTTTTGAATGTGATTTATTCGACTAGGATTTTCATTTTTGTTGACATAATATTAAGAATACCTGCTTTCCATATACTGATAGGTTTTTTTGATTTGACAATAAAGTGGTCCGAAGAAGCATTGATTTACGATCCAAAAGAAAGTTTTTCTATTCATCCTCCTATTGGAAGAGTCCGTAGACAATTCTTACGACAAAACAACTATAAAATTATAAAGTTTTATTTTCTTCACTTTCGTCTTTACGTAGCTTTGTTTTTAATGAATATGTTATCATCGCATACTTCGTTTAAAATTTCTTTAAATTTTTCTATTTTTGTTTAAACTGTTGTCTTTGTTCTTCGAATGGCGTTTCGAATGATTTCTTTGTCACCTTTTTCACTGTCTTCAAACTCCGTCTAGCATACCTCGGCCATAAAGATCTTTTCTATAAGTACGTATTTACTTTCTCTAAAAAGTCTTAAATTGAAGACTTTTCCAGTTCAAGAGTTTCTTTTTCTCAATAAATTCACCTGCACTTTCTTATTTTTACACTCGTTAGGTATTCAGTTATTGATCAATGAAATTTTCTTTAATGTAGGTACTATTAAAAATTTTATTAAATAACTTAATTTTATTATCTTCTTCTAAAACGGTTTTCAATTTTAGAAATTCTAGACTAGTGCATTACGTAAATGAAAAGAAAATATCTATTCCTCTTTCTCTGTCGTTTTGAAACCTTGTTTCGTTCGAATTCTGTCTTATTCGGGCTCATTTGATATTCGTAGTAGTTTTCTTTTATTTTGATCGATTTCTTTATTTATATTTGTTTTAAAATTATTTTGTGTTTACATTGTTTCTTCTGCCATTTTTTATTTTGTTAACCATTTGATTAACCAAGAGTATGTAATTTTTCTGTTCGTGTTTTTACTTTCATTGAATTATATAGAGTTGGACATTATCATTTGCGTTACTAACTTGATTTTTATTTTTTATGATCCTTTATCTGTTCCTTAGCTTTTCTAAATTAATTTTCACGTTTTTATCCGTATATTAGATTTCTTTTCTATTTTTTTGATTTAATTCATTAATTTACAATTTTCGTACTCTAATTTTATTACTATTTATGTATTATTAAACTTTACAAATTTTCAAGTTAACTCTTCTTTAGTTGTTATTCCAATTCCAAATCAACCGTTGCTAAAATCTCAACTACATGAAGATTTAACGTTTTAGCAGTATTTTATGTGGAATATTTTTTATTGAATTATAATCATTCTAAAACATAGAAACTAAAATAAGAAAAAAAGAATGAAATTCACAAAATATTTTTTATTCAACAGATTTTGTACGCTTTGTTAGATCCAACATATTCGACGACGTATCGTGACACATTTTGATCTTAAATTTTTACTTCGATAAATCAATTATTTAGTTTTGACGGTTAATAAAAAGATGTAAATTCTTCGTATTTTATACACGAATTGCTTAATTTTTCAACGCATTTATTATAATTATGACAAGTAAATATTGCCAAAATAATTCTGTTAGTAAATAAAATCAAATTAAAATTACTTAAGCTTAAATTTACATTTCTGTTAATTATATTTTAGAAATCTCGCACAAATCGTATTAAATATTTCACATCCCATCAAAAACATTGTTTTACAGAACTGTTCTACTGAATATTTAATGTTAATACGCGTTTTAAAAAGACTACTAAAATTGCTTTACTCTGTAAACTGAATTTTTTTCTCTTCTGCCACGCTACCACATTAAACTTTATTGCTGAAGCTACATTATTTTTTAAAGATTTTTATTAAATGCGCGTCTTTGTCTCCTCTAAATGTAATTGCATTTTGAGTATATTCAATTTTTGGTTTCATCTTACAGAGTGGTAAATTTGTTTATGAAAATCTAAAACAACTCGAAGTGATAGGGACAGATGAATGCTTTCTGGAAACATTTCACTGCTACATTAAGTTCTGTCAGTTTTAATAAAGACAATGAAAGCGAATCTTCCCTCTGCTCTTTAAATAATTTTAATGTCAATGTTTAAACTTTCTTAATTTTACAAATAGCAAAATTTACGTAACATATTTAATAAGTGATAACGAAAATAAATTGTAAACTTTATTAACACTATTTTACGCTATATAATTTTTAATACTTTTATTGTTGGCGAATATGCTTAATTTAAACCAGCAACTCCCTTTATTTTATGTTTAACGACCACATAAAAGCCAAATAAGTTTGTTAACTTTGTCCTTATAATCCATGGCAAAGTATAATTTATATCTTATGCATATTTAATAACAGTAATGTTACCAGCCCAATTAATTTATGTGTGAATAAACTGATAAAAAAGTATTGCACGTGCAGATAAACGGATAAACAATGATTACCCCTATACGGATGGTATTAAACATGGGGAAGTATTTCCTTTATGAGGTTTGTTAATGGATTAGTTGTTTGTTAGAAAAAACTTACCCTAGATTGTACATTTAAATTAAATATTAGAAATACTTACGCATTTGAAACTTCATTAAACTTTAACTATTAGAACAAAAATAATTGGATTAATTTAAATCTATCAATCAAATGTCCTGCAGATGATATGTTTTAAAGGGTATTCTGATGTTTAATTTGACCTGGTGTCGACTTAAAGTTGTAATTACATGAGAAGGGTTCGTTAGGTCGTTTATCGATTAATGAACACTTTTCTCTTACAACTGAACCGTAATAGTTCACAAACGCAAGCACCCCTTGTCTAAACGCGACCCTTTTTTAACGTGACTCATTTAGGGGTAATGATATTAAAGAAAGATCTACATTTAATTGAGTTAACAAAACTTTAAGCTACAAAAAGAAGTTATATAAATTAAAGAAAATGTTCTCTAAACAATACTAAATATTTATGTATATATGCACTGCTCAAAATTTCCCATTAAAATGAATTAAAAGCAGGTAATAATTTTCAAGGAATTATAAGCACTTTAAGAGCAATTAATTCAAAACGAATGGCTTAAGGAGTGGAGAAATTATTGCTTCGTAAGTTTCATTACCCTGAATTGTACTATATAAGGTACGAACTTTGTAAGAATAAAGTTTGATATTTCAATTACTGCTTTGATTAATATAGAGAAGGTTTAATAAATAAAAGCTGGGACGTACTTCTCGTAACTTTGCTGTACAGACTAAACTCCGAAAAGATATAAGACAAACGGATTTTTGGCAAAACTTTGCCCTTAATAAACTATACAATGTAATTTTGTTAAAGTAATTTACTTAGAATGTAGTGCTACTCTATTATTTTGAATAGTTGGATTACCGCCAATAACAACAATTATCCTTTAAAATGCTTTTAAATCTAAAAATTAATTGTAGAAATTTTTCAATTTATTTCGCCCATTTATCATTTTGATGCTTTTTCATTTTGTTCGGATGGCGATGTATAAGATTATTATCGCAATGCTAATCCCATATATTACACAAATATTAAAGAATATATTTTATCAATACGATTTTGATAATACTCGGTCTGTAGTTCGATTAGATTTTGAGGGAAATTGGATAGGAAGTTTTGTCTAATTTTCTTTTCTTTAAGAAATACATTTAGTTTAAGTATTAGTTTACTATGTAACGCAAATAATTTATAGAATGATTTAATTTATTTTCAGTTTGTTTAAAGAGTTGTCTGTAAGTGGTAAGAAAGCATTCGTCTAGATTTAGTAACACAGAATCTAGTAAATTTATGATTAAAGACCATCATAACGATAAATAAAAATCTACGTTTGGTGTTGGGTCAAATTGGATGAAGTTAAAAGGTAAATTTTATTGAAGATGTGGTGGAAGGGTTTTGTGAGTGAAAATATGTGGTTTGTGTTTTATAGGTGTGGGTAAAGGTTTGAAGATGATATTTATAGAAGGTTTATTGGTTGTATTTGGAATGAGAAATTGTGAAATGGTAAATGTTGATGTTGAAAGGTGAGGGTAGATGGTTGTGGTGTTTGAAAAGTGTAGATTTTAACCGAATTGTTATATGGTGTTGGGTACATTTTAGATCGAAACAAAGAACTAATCGATGGAATGGGACATGGTTTCCAAGACCTAAGTTTGTGTCAAAATGGGAAAGTGTTCGTTTTTGGGTTGTGGGAATTGTTGTTTTTGGTAAGGGTAAACAATAACTGGGTTACTTTGACATTACTGCATTACAGGAAAATATTAAAGAAAAGGGGAAGCTATCAAAGGTGTTTTGTTTTGAGGAAACGCTGAAAAATCTATGTTGATGAAAATTGTGTTTAGGGTTTGATTACTAGAAATTATTGTTTGGTGTGCTTATCTTTTAACGAAAAAGTTAAAGGTGTACATTTTCTTCAACAAGGGGTAATAGAAGTGTGGGGTCTGGTTTGGGAGAGATTTTTTGAAGGTTAGGTTGGGTTGTGTTAAATGTTAATTAAGGGGAATATGTTGGTAATAAAATATTTTGAATGAAATTTTGTTTGGTTTTTGGCTAAGAATTTTCAATATATCCTTGTATCTACTTTACCGCATTAATTTAAAAGTTCACTGTAGTAGTTTTAACCCCCACCGTGTTATCTTGTCAATTTATTCTTTTGCATGTTGTAATCACAACAATTTACAATTAGTGTAAAAGGACAAATGGTCGAAATTTCTCGATCCAAAGAGTTACAGACAGACATTCTCTTTCTGTTAACATATAACTTTTTGCAGAACAACTTACAGACCAACTTGTAAATGCAATTACATTTTCTCTTTCTGGACACTTTTGAGTTGAAACACAGCTGAAGTGAAATTTTTTACTAATACCATAAATGCGGATTAAAATATGTTTGACATTGACCCCAAATTTTGCCAAGACAAAAAAACGTAAGCGATTAGACTAGTGACACTTTTTTACAAACATTTATAACTTTGTTGTCAAAGTTTTATGTTGCAAATTAATTGTTTTTGACATAAAGCGCTCTGTTGATGCTTATGTTTTGAGAATTTGTCGTAACGGCCCTATCCACTATATGTTTGGACTGTCAAATTCCTTAATAAATTATTTATTATTATGATTCACATAATTTTTTTTCTATGAAATTTATTTTCTCCTTAATGTAGGAGAACTAATTACATATCTTGTACCATTGCTTTGGTATTTTAACAATATTTAACGTAGTCTGCATGAAATAATAAGGAACATATCGAAGGTATCAATTGAAAACATTGTAACGTTTCTTTTCTAAAAGCACCTCGTATAATAATTTTAAATTACATTTAATTAAATGTAATAAGTAAACTCGCGCTTTGCGAGCTGGGGAATGCGATGGCGATATGAGGTATTGAAAGGAGAACGCTTTTGTAAACGTATGAAAGCAGACGTAAAATTCTGTTCATCGTTATTATTAACGGATTTGTTAAATTAATTAATTTAAATTTGGAACGCTAATTATACAGAAAATAAAGAAATACCACTAAAATTGGGGTGCATTTAGTGTGGAAACCGTTTTTAGCGGTTTCTTTGAATACTTGATTTTCTTTGTTTTCTAATTTTTTAATTTAATCTTTGTTTGTGCTCAGCAAAGACAAACGGATTATTTGGTTAATCAGAGACCTAACTGCTTATCCATTTGATAGAAAATACCAACAACGGCATCAGGACGTTTTGTGCTGCAAATTCAGATAAGTGGTTATTGATTGTAATTGTTTTTTTTGTTTAATTATTATATTAAAATTGCGGCAATATATGTATATATTAGTTTTAAGATTGGTATCTGTTTCAAACGTTTCGTCCAAGCGCACACATGCAAATTAAAACTCGTAGCGCCCATATGTTTTTATGCAATTTAGCTTTTGTTTTATTTGGTTATTTGAAATATATTTGTTTGTTATACTTGAAAGCAATCGTTATAGTTTAATTTGTGGTATACACCCACCTACCAAGCTCTACCAAATTTTCAAGCTGCCGGTGCAATAAAGTAATTTTTTTAAAATTTATAAAAAATTTTAAAATAAAAAAAAATAAATAAATTATTTTTTATTAATTAATCAAATTTTTTAATTTTTTTTTTTTTTTTTTTTTTTACTTCTTTTTTTTTTTTTTTCTAATTTATACAAAAAGTTTTAGTACAGCGGGTTACCTCTCTTAGTCAGACACATGATACATACTTCGCACTAATTTAATTTATTTAATTATTATTTTAATGTATTTAATTATTACTATTGAATAATATAACGACGTTTTGGCAAAGTCTCACTTGCTAGTTTCATATTGCGATGTTATTGCATTTGAGCCAGTCCCATAGTCCTCGAAAAGTCCTTAAAATGCTGTTCCAGATTGATTAAAAACCCATTTAAGGCAATAAATTCATACTTCTTGTAAATCGGCTATGTTCGGAAAGATCATTAAATCCTGCTGGATATTGGATAATTGATCCTAGGTAATGATGATCTTCAATCATTATTAAGTGTCCCGCAGCATCAGTAGTCTTCCCAGCCAAAGAAAACCTGTATAAAATGTAGTATTAGTTGTGTAATTAAGGTAGAAATAATAGGTCAAGGTCATTTGCCAGGACACAAAATGTGAGGTCAGAGTAATAAAAAGGACAAAGTGTTATAAATAAAAGTGAGTGATAGACAATGTAAACCATAAACAAGGACGTAAATGGTGAAAATGAGTGGTTTTAACGAATTTAATCATAAAAAGTTGGGTTATGAATCCAAACAAAATTTAAAGACAAATTCTATCTTTACAAATCAGCTCATTTCTTAATTTATGGTAGTTTTAATTTTGGTTCTTTTATTTTTTTATTGTTGAGCCATCCTTCTTCAATATAAATTTTAACTTGACTAAGGATATTATCTTCTTGCGTCTTTTTAACAATTTCTTCTATTCTTACTACTAAAATTGGCAATTCTACATCAAGGCAGTGTAGTACTTCTAACATTTCATCATCGTCTACTTTATTTTTTAGATGAGTTCTTGACAATAGATCCTACATACATTTCTTTCCTGGTAAGTATTCATTGTAAAATTATATTTTAAAGATTTCAGTTTCATCCTTTATAATTTGCTCAGATCTTTTTGTTGTATTTGCACCAAAGGCTTGTGAGCTGACTGTACAATTATTTGTTTTCCGTATATAAAATGGTGGAATTTGTTTAAACAAAATGATATTGCTAAATATTCGATCTCTATCTGTACATATCTTGTCGCTGTATCTGTTAGACTGTCTGCCTTTTTGTAAGAAGCATCCCCCCATTCCTGATTTATTGGCATCTGTTTGTACCGTAATCTGATCTAAAGGATTATAAATTTCTAATGCAGGTACATTTGCAATGGTATTTTAGTAACACAAATACTTTACTTTGTTCTAAATCCCAACTAAATTCAACAGCTTATTTTGTAAGCTTTCTAAGAGGGTTACTGATTTCAGACAGTTTTGGTATAAATTTAATAAGGTAATTTATCATCCCTAAAACTCGCAACAAATCACTTTTGTTATTAGGTTCATCCATTTTTAAAACAGCCTCTACATATGATTGATCAGGTTTTATTCCTTCTTCTGAAAATTCATTTCCAATATATTTAATTTTATTTACTTTGTACTGCAATTTTTCATGTTTAAATTTTATATTAAATTCTCTGGGTCTGCTTACAAACTTTTGCATTAAAATTTCATGTTCATTTTCATCCTTTCCTGCTATTATATAGTCATCAAAATAAATTCCCACACCTAAATTCCCAAATATTTTTTCGTTTGTTCGTTAAAAATCTTTGGACTTAAAAATCTATATTTACCAAAATGACTTATAAATGTATACAATTCGCTACTTTTCTGATCTAACAGTATGTGGTAGAACCCATCCTTCATATCAATCACACTGAAAACTGATTTATCTCTTAGTTTAAGAGCTATTTCTTCTACCGCAGGTATAGGATATTGTTCCTGACATATACTGGGTGATTCATAACTATTGGGACATAGGCTAAGGGCGGGTTATCTAGACCAAAATATGACAATAGGACACAATATGCCTTAATAAAATATTGCTGAGGAATACAAGGCGTTAGATAAAATTATTATTTTTGTTAATAATTTCACTGAAAATGTATCAATTCTTATCAAAATCTACAGAGAAGCATAATTATCTGACAGTCCAAAACGTTCCCTTAATAAATAAGTAATATTTAGAATCCCCTACCGACACTGCAGGATTGTTCAACTGCGTTTTCTCTGAAACAGATGAAATTATCGTATTTAAACAGGATTATAATATTGTGTAGAAATGATGTTTACGTCATATTCTCTAATCAAAATCACTAAACAGTTTTTTTCAAAAAAAAGTTACCAGTCGATTTCATCATCAGGAATCATTCACGTGGCGCCCCCTCACAACAAATTGTAAAATAGTACATAAAATAATGTTCTTGGTCTAAACAAAGTTCTGCCGAATTTGATAAGAATTGATAAATTTACAGTGAAATTATTAACAAAACATAAAATAAAAAAAATTTATTTTAGCCTAAATAACCCGCTCTTAGCCTATGTCCCAATAGTTATAAATCACCCTGTATTTTTATTTAAATGTAGTGGATCTAAACAGACCATCAGTTTTCCATTTAGTTTTTTTACAATTACAATGTTGTTAACCCATTCTGTGGGATCTTCTACTTTTTATTATACTGTTTCTCTCCATTTCATTAAGTTATTTTAATTTGTTTTTATGTATCTGCATTGTCTTGCAGAACTTGTATATGGTACATAGTTTACTTTTAACTTGACTGAATACTCAAAGAGGACTTGACCTATTCCATAAAACAAATCTTTATTTTCTTCAATAAACTTTTTTTTATTTTCTTGAACACAATTTGTTTTATTGTCAAACGTTAATTCATTGGCTCTTTTTATCAGGTTTAATTTAATACACGCATTAAGTCCTAAAATTGGCTTACTTTCAACATCAACAACAAGAAATTTTAACCCTACCGCCTTGTTTTTTACTTTACAATTTAATTTTACATTACTTTTAGTTTTTAGTTTGTTTTGACCATAAGTTATAATAGACTGTTTCTTTTAATTGATTTATAATACCTAATCTATGGATATACTTTAGAGGCAAAACATTGCATTGTGCTCCTGTGTCGAGCTTAAATTTCATGTTATAGTTATTAATTTTTATTGGTTCCTCCCATAACTTATAATTTACCATATTTAACTTGACATATCACCAACACTTTAGATTGCCTTGAAAAAGACTGGCCATTGCTAGTCGAAACGTCGGCATTATTTAAGGACATGGTGTGTCATTGACGATTCCTATTCCTGTTGTTACTCCTATAAGAAGGCCCAAATCATTGGGATTTTCCTCACTTATAATTCACATTAGAATTAACATTATCTAATTCTATAAAATCAATGAAAGTATCATCTGAGCTTTCACTTTCCAAATTCAAATCATGTACTTTCTTAGTTTCATTTCTTGTTTTAATTTTACTTGAACTTGCAAAACTGCCATCCAAAGATTTTTTATGGTTATTATTTAAATTGTACTTTTTATTTCTAAATCTACACCCGATTGCAAAATAATGAAAACTACCACTTTTACACTTTTGTACGTAAGCGTAGCACCCACTGTTTTTATGTTTTCGTCCACATTTGTAACATTCATACACTCCTGCATTACAGTCTTGGGTGCTTCTCCCTGTAGACCCTTAACTTCATTCTTAGTGACCTCGAACAACTTGCATTGCTTTTCCGCTTCATTTAACCTAAGTTTCCATTCTCTTAATAAACGCTCTTGTTAACCCACATCTTGAATATCTAAAATTAGTCTGTCACGTATTAGAAATTCTTCTTGATCTTAAAAATTGCACTGTTTTGCCAATATTTTAAGATCTTTGATAAAACTGTTATATGTTTCATCATTATTTTTGGTACGATTGAAAAATTTATACCGGTTGTATGTTTCATTACTACGTGGTGTGCAATAATCCTTAAACGCCTTTTATACTTGTTCAAACTTAATCTCTTCTCCATCTACTTCTGATTATAATATAAATGTAGAATACACTTCTTACGCTTCTTCCCCCGCAATATTTAGAAAAATGGCAATTTTTCTTTTCTCAGATTTCTGATTTAATTCAGTAGCTACCGTATATATATACAGGGTGTCTCAAAATTGACGCCCGTCCTTTCAGAATATGAATCGGGGGGCTAAAACGAATTAAAACGTAAGAATAAAAAATTGCGTTATGTCCATGGTTACAGAGTTATTGACAAAAAACAAAGATCTAACATTCAGTGTTTAAACTTTATTAAAAACGAATATTTGTTACAAAACCATCATGTTGGAACCAACAATTCAATCTAGTTGCTAATGGGACTTGATCGAGCAATGGCAGTGGTAAATTGTCGTTTAAAAATGAAAATACGATGCTGAATTAAGTCGGTTAGGTAACATATTTGGGCCGATTACATTATTATTTAATAATCCAGCCCAAATGTTTACTGACCATCGTCTTTGGTGACATCTTTTACGTATTAAATAAGGGTTTTCATCTCTCCATTCGTGCAAATTATGAGTATTTCTAATCCCTGTCTGGGTAAATGTACACTCATCAGTAAACATCAAACGACTTTTTGAATTTTTCATAATTACTTGATAAATTTTCATCAAATTCTAAATGGTTAGTCGCTTTAAATTTTGCATTTTCTTTTTTAACTATTATTATCTGCTTAACCTGGTTTTTGCTTCCACACCTTGTGAGTTACTATTCTTATTTGTATACATCTGATACCATGTTTTGATATGTAACATAAATATTTATTTTTAAAGACTGATTACTATCATTAACATAAATCAAAATCAACAATAACAATTGTTTTCTAACTAACTAAAAATTACAAATATAACACATTTTCACATTGATAACTCCGAAGAACTCGTATACGTCT
The DNA here is from genome assembly GCA_030710515.1 of Abscondita cerata. Lineage (NCBI taxonomy): Eukaryota > Metazoa > Arthropoda > Insecta > Coleoptera > Lampyridae > Abscondita > Abscondita cerata. The sequence continues at coordinate 79,368 of JALBCR010001426.1, read as the reverse complement.
AAAAATGTATAATTAATGTCACTATAATCGGCTATAGACATTGAACTATATACTACTACGTAGTAACTGGAAGGGCAACTACGTAAGAAGAAAGTGAGGCAGGTGTGAAGTTATGCAACCTACAAAGCGTAGGGGTTGCTATCCTTTTCTAGCAAACGCAAAGTATATGTCTTTATTCGTTATTGATAAACATTTTATTCGTTTATGTAATTACAATTGAAAAAAAATCAATATTACGTATATTTAAATGTACTATATTTAATTTACTACATTCTTATACTATTTAACATTTTTTTACATTTTAATTTTGTTCAAATAACATTTATAATCACAATATATATGTCATTTATTCTATTTCTATACATTTTAAAAAGAACTATTTTATTTAATTTGTGACGCACACTTGCTGAATTTCCTCGAAGTTTTTCATTTTCTCTTATTGCATAGGCATTCATTCGACACTTTAGATATAGTTCTACTATTTTTGTAATGATTTGGAATTCGTGGATATTTTCTGAAATATATTCTTCAATTGTTGGATGTTGCGGCATAAATAAATGTAGTTTAGTAGAAAAATGAAATAATATTTTATTTTTTATTATTAATCGAAATTTCAGTTTTTAGAAATGTCCTTCAGGCTTGTAAATAATTGTTCACACATTTTTACAATATCGACTACTACATCAGAAGCAAATACTAAACCTCCCCGAGTTACACATTTTACAAAAGTGTCGTGTGCTCTGTTTATGGAATAGTTGTGACAATTCCTATTACTTTTATAAAATAAAATATCTTTACAATAGACACAAGTGGTTTTTTTTAAAGATTTCTAGCAATGTATCCCGCTATATATGTTAGAATGTTACATTTGTATTCTGATAATCGGGTCAAATTATCGAACAAACTTTCAAAATCATCACAGTCATCACAATCATCTTCAATAACTTGACGCTTTCTAGACCGGAATTCAAATGCAGGAGTGCATATACTTCCAAAATCGACACAATTAGAATTTAAAGAAGGTGTCACTGTGTTTTGAAAAAGCAAGGCTCGTAAAGTCCACTGTACTTGTAAAACATTGGGATTGTTATTCCACCCACCCCGTCCTCTAATGCAACTAAAAAACAATTCAAGATGATCTTGAGAAAATTTGTAACACAGTAAGAATTTGTTGGGATTATTTTCTTTACTAAACAAATCTTTTGCAAGCATTACTGCACTTTTCATAGTAATAAGAAATCCTAAGGCAAATGTTTTTTGGGTGTATCATTATATTAATTCCATCTATGGTTAGTGTATTTAAATACCTACTTGTTTTTCAAAAATTTCCTCAAAATAGGCAATAGTTTGAGGTCTTATGGGTGCTTTAAACCCTTTTCCATAAGGATTTCTTGAATTTAACATATCAAAGATTTTGTCAATACATCTAATAAACATGATTGTTGCTTCAGTTCCTGCGAATTGTTCGTTACCAGTTTTATTTAAGTAATCTAAAGCATCTGCAACACCGCTGCTAATTGCCTGAACAGCTAATTTAACGTTCATTATTTTATTTTTATAATTAATGTGCGATGATGATAAAGAATTAGCAAGCTTAAATCCTTCGAAATTTTGTAAATTATTTAATTTAACTAAATAATCCCAACTGATTATTCCTTCGGATGACTTCATGTTTTTTCAGCTAGAGCATTACGTGCTAATTTGACCATATGACAAGGATCTAATATCGAATATATATATGTATTCGTACAAGGATGTTTAAAATACGGTTTTAAAATATTTGCCTTTAAAGTGCAACCTAGCATACTTAATGTGGAAAAGTTTGTAACTGTTCCATCGCATGTAATGGATCGAACTACAACACCAACATCAAATAAGTTTTTATGCAACAGTGTAATAATTGCCCTTGCAAATTGGCATCTATTTTATTAATAAAAAAAACCAACCGGAAGTTTAAAATTTTTGCTAAAACTAACAATTTGAAAAATTAAAACTTCCGTTGCTTCGGCCTCAGAATCTACATCTATAATACCACCATAATTACAAAATCCAGTAAATTTACCCTCTTTTTGATCCCAAAGTATTTGCTTTCTTATCGACATAGCATCAAAAATTAAAGCACAATCTGAAATGGACTGAGTTGTAACGTACTCCTTCAGAAATTTAAACACTTCACTTAAAAAACCTGGCCTGCAATTATATGAAGACAACCAATACCTAATTGTCCGTGGGTGTGGTAATATAAAATGCTCTCTTACAAATTTATACGCTTTTGGTGAATAAAAAAATAAGGTGAGAGCAAAATTTTTTATAGCATCTGGGTATTTCCTCGAATTTTTATGTACCTTTGCATTTATAGCGTAATTTTTAAAAAATTCCTTCGGAAATTCAGCAAAATGGTTATTTAAAACAACCTCTAAATTCTCGGTGCTTTTATAATTCTTCCTAAGTTGCACTATTAATGTCTTCATCGATGAAATTTTTAAATTTCTACGACGAACTTTTGATGCAGCGATTTTATTTTTCGTTTCAACATTTTTGTTTTCACATCATTCAAAGTATTTCCTGCAGTCGGTAATGAAATGGGTGGGTCAACTTCCTAAGAAAATTTTGATTCATAAAATTATAACATAAATTATACATTTTTCTTACCATGCACTGATAATTCGGTTCCTGTATGTTGGATGTAGAAGGATTATCTCGAATTAGTCTTCTACGAAATGTATTTTTTCTTGCAAGATGAGCAGGATAATTAAAAACAGAAGGCACAGCATCAAGTTTTAACAATCGAACTTTACACCCAGGTCGTAATTGATAGTCGGATTCTATGAAATGCTGACTGCATACTTTACTAGTACGACTTGGTGTCCATTGTTCTCTCCTTATGGCATTTAACCATAAATTAAAAACTTCAGGACGTTTAAATGGGAATCTAAGAAAATACTTGAAATAATCACGATGTAATATTTAACCTTAAAATTTTACCCATGAAATTGAGTATTTTTCGTTTTATGATGTTCATTTGAACATCCAAACACAACACAATTCATCACCATATTGTCTATTAGATAATACAAAAACTAGAAAACTTTCACAACAAATATTAATATTATAAAATAAACAAATAAAATTCACGAGCTTTCACCGTATACTCACACAGGCGCAAATGAGATAGCAACACCTACTTATTGCTATCTCTCTCGGCCTCAAATTTTACCACTTCAGGGTACGGTCGTAGCCCTTCCAGTTACTACGTAAAGTAGTATATAGTTCAATGGCTATAGATGATCACAATTGTCTGATTGTGCGATGTCATTTCAACATCCCCGTGATTAACGTGTATATTGCATCCGATTTAGATAAAATTAAAATATACTTTAGTAGACGTCAAAAACACATTCATTTTTTTACCTGTATAAAACGTCCAATTTCGATTACAGTTTTACCTGCTTGATTAGATTACAAATAGACGTCTATATCTGTATACACTTATTACGTATAAAAAAATCAATTTGTTATCACTTTTAATAGAAGTCATAAATTAATAATTTTTTTGACTCTATAAAACATAAAAAATAGATTGCTATTTGATATCACTATGTAGATTAAATTTAGACATCAATGTATTTAATAATTTAATATGCATTTTATTAAACAAAAGTTATACGGACTTAAGTTAAATGATTTACAGAACAAACCAAAATGAAATATTACACAAAAATATCATTTATTATTGATAAAGTACAAAACAAGTGTAAAATATACTGACTTCCAAAAGTCACCTAGAAGTTGTTGAACGATTTTAATGAAATTTTCAGGAAACGTCTATTTTCATTAAACAAAGTGATTAAAATTTAAAAACAAAAGAACAAAAGCTTAAAAAAATGTTTTAAATCGCTTACACCGGATTTGCACCATAGCGAGTCTGACGAGTCTTTAGAAAATAATAAACAAACAAAACAGTAAAATACGTTTGATACTTCACAACCACATATCCAGTCAGCTAAATCGTACATTACCTTGCTAAAGTTTCGATGAACATCTTTATTTTTGTCTTTGCTAGTTTGTCGTAAACTTAGTTCTGGCAAAGAACGACCATTTGCCTTGAACTCAACTAATTTTGTAAAATTAAGTTTGTTAGCACTTTTTAGTTGTTTAATTTTTTGCAATACCGACATTTTCTATAATAGCGCATTCACACGCAAACCAAAAATAGTATTTTTACAAAACAACACAACAACAGTAAAAAATATCAATATAAATTCTTAAATTTATTTAAAACACGCGAAAATCGAATCAAAGATCGAGCGTAGATGTACATCCTATTTGAAGCCAACGTAAACTGCCGGACCCAAAGTTGATTATTGCTTCGGACGTTCGCGTTTATTCGGGCGCTGCACGTTTTTTGAGTTTTTCCGGGTAGATCTAATTCAATGAGGACAATTCGCACCGCCAGCCCAAGGTTAAGGAGGATGAATTACGAACGACGGCCAATAAATATTAAGTTATTATACTTGCGACTTGCGACTTTTGCGAGTAAACTACCTATTTTAATAAAACACGTAATAATTAATATTTTTTTATATATTGTCAACATTTTTGGGAGGTCATTGACCAAATGACCCTATGGACAAGCCGCCACTGCTTGGTAATAAGGTTACCTACCTAAGCTCAAAAAATGATTAATATCTATGCAATTCTAAATAAGAACGCGGTTTTTGTGACCAGATTTAGATGTTGGATGAGTTTATGCTTCATAATCATAAATCGCCAACCAAAAACAAAAATCCATCGAAAGTGCAAGTAGTTATGCAAGTAATTTTTAATGAGTTTGGAAAATTAATACAAAAAACTTACCTTTAAAACAAAGACACAAACAGCACACTCAATCAATGACCACAGTAAATCGTTGAATCGTTGAATGATTCAAGCAGATTCTAAATTAAAAAGCACGTATATAAACAAAACAAACAGAGGCGACTCAACTAATTTGCGGTGTATGTCATATATTCCATCGCGTAGGATTACTTCACACGTTTGCAAAACAAGCAAGTTATCGCAGTTAATATTTGTTAATATTTGTTAATTTTTTTACTGCTTTATTAGCGTTCACGTGTACTTTACTAAAGGAATCATTTGGGTTACCTCAAAACTTCCAAAGACACGGCAAATTATTTATAATATATTAAACAATTACAGCCTTTTAGATTCATTTTACAATTAGCCGTATGTAAATTGTAGTTTTCTAAATATAATTGAAACAGAAAACATAAATAACAGTGTAAGTCATACTATCAACTTTGTTTCTAAAATGTGTATTGTTTAACAAAATTTTTACTATCTAAATCTTATCTTAACCTTATTTTGACTAAAATTCAAATTACATCTAAATTACAAATCAATTAGACCATTTTCTAGTAGGTAAATCATTATGTATACAATATATCACATTTCTGATGTCTAACATACATCTATATTGAATCTAATACCGAACATCATATTTCTAACATTCTAACATACGTCTTAATTACATCTATCTTACCCAAATCTAAATAACATCATTTAATTTACATCTTTTATATTTCATTTTTTATCCATAGACGAGTTTAGATGTTTTCTGACATCTTTTAAATGCGATTTATACCGACTCGTGTTGCTTGGGATATTTGTATCATATAGTTTTCATCAGTTTTGTTTAAAATAAATCTTTCTTTTTTTTCTTCAAACATGTTTTAGTACGTACTTTTGTTGGTTTAAAAATAGCCAGTTCCTTTTAATGCTTAAATTGCATTCCATCGTTTCATTTATTTTTAAGAAGCATGACAGAGATGGTTTTTATTTTTATTTCATCTGTGTGTTTGATCATGAAATGTTTCAAAAAAGGTCAATAAAACTATAAAAAAAGTTTTGAATTTTCATCTTTGTGGATTCCTATTCCCCATCTTTAAGTTTGAACAAATCAGCACCGATCTTAACAATCCGTGAATTTATCTAAACTTATTTAGAATCTGGCTTGGTTGACAAGTTGATTATCTGACTTTTAGCGGCCTAACTCAAAATGTATTTTAATTGTTCAAAGTTGCTCTTCACTTACCGTAGTGGGCAAAACGTTGGCAAGTACGGTTACCATTTCGACACAGTCCAATTCCGGTAGGCGTTTTTGTTTCAATAATGACTCTGACCGAGAAAGCATCTTACTATCCATTGGTTACGTCTCTTAATAATAATAATACCTACAATGTTATCATCTTAGAATACAGCTAATTTATGTGAAATTCTAGAACAATTTACATTTATCGGATTGGAGTTAATTAAAAACTAGAAAGTCAAAAGTGAAAGTGGCACTTACCAATATTTTGACAAAAGATGAAAACAACGATTTATAATCGTTAAAATTTGTGATCACTTGTTTACCTATGGGCCAAAACAACTATCTGATATGTATTTTGTTTTACTAGAACTTACTAGAAATAGTGTAACAATGTATGCATCTATAATTGTACGAGATGCTGTTTTGGAATTAAGAGTGAAAATTTGGTGTTAACAACTCTGTGTTTTAGTTGAACACATAGCTTAGAATCTCATGATGTTTTTGCTAACAATAAAGCAAAATTCTTATTACTAAACTTTACTACTTATTGATTATACACTAATGGAAAATTTACTTGTGCGAAAATATAGGTGCTTTATGTGAAAGAAAATATCAATAGTAATGTTGGTTAGTTTTAACCACTATACTTCAAATACGTGTTCAAACTTTTAATTGCAGTTTGTATGTAATTTAAAGTTCTACAATAATTGATTAGTGTGGAATATAATGTTAAAAGAATCTGTTATTTTATATTTAAATTTATAAATAATTACAATTTGATTATTTGCAACTAATTAGAGTTTTAGAAAAACAATCAACTTTAAAAAAAATTGATCGCATTAAAATAAAGAAGTAAAAACATTGAAAAATTTAATTTACGTAAAGGAAGCGCCATTAATAATTCACGCTATTTAATCAAGTATTCCTCGCAAAAACTAAGCAAGAAGCATCAAAAGCTCGTGAAGGGCGAACTTAATAGTGAAGTACACTTGATGCTGCCTTTTTTTCGTTCTCATCCATCGCACAAAACCAAGCAGCCTAGTAATGTAGTAACTAACTCCCTTACAAATCGAACGTGCACGGAATTTTGCATGCACGTTATCAGTTCAATAACTTAGACCTCGCTTTGTATATATTGTTAAATAATAATAAATCTTTTACTAACGGACACGTTAATTTACTCTAATTCTGCGGCAAGCAACTTTGTTCTAAATATAGTTTGGCTCGATTAAAATAGAAACAAGTAATTAACATGGCAGTTTCATTTTGAACACAAAAACGTTTTTATTTATTCTTAACAATTGAGCAAAACATTTTTGAATATGAAAACGAACAAAGGAAGGAACGACGTCTCTAAAGATCAAATGAAAATTTATAAAGGTTGACATCATTTATTCTAGTATTTACCTTAATAAAGCAATAAACCCTCTCGATTTTTTTTATTCAGCAGTAAATATAACGAATTGTACTTTTTAGTGGATATGTTGTTAAATGAACATAATCAAAACGTTAAACACCTAAGTTAATTGCTGTTTAATTCAAAAGTCGAACGATGTAATCAGATACGTTTTGAATTTATTGTGGGTTAGGAACTAACTTAATTGAGGGTTCGTGTGAACAATGGCCTAAGTTTACTTTAAAATTTTTAATTGATTTTAATTGGGAACTTAATATATGCATTTTATATTTTATGATCAAAATGTGTTTATTTATAACCCCTATTCACGTAAATGATGATATTTTAACTAATCTTCATTAAATACGCACGCATAGTAAAAATGTCAAACAAGAAATTTGTATTCTTGAAAATTTTACGAGTTTAATTAATTTAGTAATAAACAACTAAATGAAGAGCTACCGTTTACACACCTTAAAAGATGGCTTTATATTACATTACTCTTATAGACGTGAACTTTTATTCATCTATCACGAAAACATCGTAAATTATTGTTCGTTTTACGGCACTTGGGTTGTAGAACCCTAAATAACGTCATAATAAATTTTCAACTACGCATTTTGTTTTTTTTATAATAACTTTTTTTGGATAATAATAATTTAAAAAGAAGTGAGAAAAAAAGTTTATATTATTCATATGGAATAATCAAAAATTATATTCGTTAAGTAATAAATTCCAGTTATGACTTCACATTAGCTTTATTAAAAATGGCGAGCTTACAACAACCACAAAATTTACAAAAAAATAAAAAAAGAAGAACAACGGTCTAATTAACTAAGTAATTATAAACTTTATTGATCAATGTAAAAATTTCACAACGTTATTTTTTTCTTTCATAAAAATACTTTCCTTTTTGTTTTAAATTTTTCATTAAAAAAAAGTTACTATAAAATAAATTAGAACTACCCCAACTCAATTCAAAAATCTTAACATTTGTTTATATTGTTTACCACTTGTGTAAATTGAAGTTATTTATAAATTAATTATAATCATGCATTATTAGAAAGATCTAATTAACACGATTTAAGAAAATGTCGTACAAGGCTCAAATTGGGTTTCTTATTATTAGTCGCTAGCGTTTTATAATGGCCGACTCGTCTGTGAATGGACCCAATTTATGAAAAAAACACATTGAAAAACTATTATTTCTTACGAATGTATTCGCGTGTTGATCTTATTTTTATAAGTGAAACTCTGTTGTGAATATTGTTTGAAAATGACAACAATAATTCTATTTCAGGTTTTTCAAAAGAAAGATTTCTTCATAACAATAAGAAAATTACCAATGAAGGTCTTTGCTAAATTGCGTCGAGGAATAATTCTGGTAAAACGGACGATCGCGGTGATCCCCTTGATTTATAATATTGGTTATTAAAAGTAAAAAATAAATTATTTAGCCAAAAACTTTTACAATGTCTCCTACAATTAAGTAATGAAAACTTTGTATTCAAAAACATTTAGATGATGAGAAACTATCAGACTACTTATTAGAATCGCAAGGCACGGTAAAACAATACGCCAGAGTGCTGTAGAGAAAAGACGCATAATTTAGTTAAATATTATATTATTATTAAACTTTCCGTTTATAGTGCTTTGTTTAGAAATATTTAGTTTTTAGTTTTTCAGGTATTTCAAGCAATTTTATAGTATGTCCAACTAAAAAATATTAATATTAACAGTAAATATTAGTTAGTTAACAAAATAAAAAAAGGTAAAGGTATGGAATCAGTGCCCCCTAAGCTTTTTTGGCCATAAAAGTTTTAATTTTTAGGTAAAATATACAACATGAAGGTAAATAGCTAGTAAACGGAATACTGAACAAAATATTTTTTATTAAAAGTAATTTAATTTAGAATTGAAATGAAAAAAAATATATAAGGAAAAGTGCTATTACCCTCCACAGTTTGGTAATAACGACCGCGGCCGCATCAACTGTAAAAATCACAAATAAAGTGTCATTTCAGACGTACAATTTTTCGCTCTTTCTAAATCCGGTGTGAAAAATAGGGTTTCCTATTTAAAAAAACCGATTTGACCTTAAAAAACCTTTAAGATAAAGTTGAAGGTCAATTTCCAAACCCAATAACTTTTGTCTCAAACATATTTTCTGAAAAAGTCAAATTCAGAAGTTAATTGCGTGGATTGATTAAAATGGGACCCCTGGTATGTCTGATTCTACTTTTTTGTCATCACCTGAACCTTTCTCTTCTGATAATGAACCGCCATCTTATTTGTTTCTTGAAATAACTGTTTCCTTCCATTTCTCATAGGGTTTACTCTTTTTGTCGGCAGATCTTCATTAGTGTATTCTCCTTCCAATCTTCGTCGTTTCGTACCTTTCTTTACAAGCAGTTTCTTGTTGTTTCTTGTTTCTGCCCATTCTTTTCTAAAGTATTTTTCATTGGGGTAGAAATAAATATTCCAGACTGTTGCTTCCGATTATCCTGTTTTTCTTTGATGTCCCAATTTTAAAGGTTCAATTCAGTAAATGAAAATGTTTTTGCTGATCACTGTTGACTTGGTCTTCTGCAGTATGAAAGTGAGGTTGAATTATTGGAACACTTTCTTTTTGACTACTGTTTGCGTTCACAGAACCATTCGTTTCGGATGTCAAAGCTTCAACACTAGGCTCCATGATAGAAAGAAACATAGTTGCAGGAGCAAAATTTTCTATACGAAATATGTTGTCATTTACTGTTGACGCAAATTCTGTAATAACTTTTTTCGTTCTCACGGGAGAATGGATGACTTCTAAGTAGTTGATGCATTTGGCGTTCTACACAGTTTTTAATGGAAAGTAAAAGGACACATCACGGTTGTGACCTATGAGATGTGTGTGGTGGAATAGTATAAAAATGCAATTAGTTCTGCAGAATGTGTAGTTTTTAAGCTTGATTATTAACAACTATGAACAACACTAAATCTTCTTTTGATGTCTTAACAAAGTTTTGAAAATGTTGCAGCAATTCTAAGAATAAAGTTTCATTCATCCACCCTTTATCAGAACAACAGTAATTGGCACCGGGAGGGCCATTATTTGAAAGTGTTGTGCTATTCATTTACCAGCGTATATGAATAACGAAGGAACATAAATTCCGAATGCACTTACTGCACACATTATAGTTGTAGTTCTTCCTTTTTCATAAATCCAACCTTTTATGTTGTCTTTTTTTTACATAAATGTTGACTGGTTTCTGAACTGGTATGTCCCATTGACGTTATATTTTGTGGGTGGGAATTTATATCTATCAAAAAAAAAATCGGTTGAGTTAATTTTTGTTAAAGACTGTTAAACAAATAATGCTGGCTCTTTCTGGTTTTCTCAGTGTCAGTTAACAAAACATCTCAGCCACAATTTCCCAGCACTCTGAAAATCAAAACGAAATGGATTTTTTAGATTATTTTCTTTTACGTACGCAAAACCACATCGTTTAGTTTCGGTTGGCGATACCCCTTAAAATAATTTAAATAGTTTTAAATTTGCTCCACAAGAAGGTCTTCTTTATTGTTCGAATAATAATAATAATAATGTTCCTTCATTAGCTTTTTTTTGTATAAATATACATTAGCGTCGTCCGAAGTTCAACTACAGGTATCTAATTAATTTACACATAATATAAAAAATATCACAGTTAAACTATATCACAGATTATCACAAAATTGTACAAATTCTTTAGTTGAATAGAAAGCATTAAAAGTTAAGAGCTTCTTTAATTATAATTTAAATATTAATAACGGTAATCTTTATACATTTTGGTATGATGTTATACAACTTAGAGCCTGAATAATAAGATATTTTTTATACAAACTATACGTATGTTTACTTAAGAGTATCAAATCATTATTTCTAGTGGAGTAGTTATGTACATCGAATAACACCGTTAGTTTTTGTATATTTGAATGTACATAAGTTAGTAATTTATACAGGGTGGTAAAAAAGAGTGTAAAATATTTCAGGAGGTAATAGTATGAACCAAAATAAGCAGAAAAGTCTTAATAAACATGGTTCCACAAAGTAACGGTTGCGGAGATATGAACCACTATTCGTTTTTCAAACATTTTATTTTATTAGGAATAAACCGACCAAGGAAGCTTTCAAGAAACAAAAAACAAAGTTACAGAAGATGTTCAAAATGTCTTTCGTCCATTTCCAAGCAGGCACGATATCTTCGTCTCAACGATATTCGAACTCTTTCGAAAACACCCTCATTGGTTTGAATTTCTTGACACTTTTGATTAATCCGTAACTGCAACTCTTCTAGGCTATTTACAGGAGACTAATGTCTTCAAATATCCCTAAACAAAAAAATCTAGAAGGTTCAGATTAGGCGATCTTGGAGGCCATAAAACAGGACCCGCCCTTCCTACCCACCTATGGTGTAAATGCTCTCTAACGGCCATGGAAGAATGAGCTGAAGCACCATCATGCTGGAACCACATTTGTTGCCTCTGATTCAAAGGAATGTCTTTCAAAAACTTATACAGTGTGTTCTGCAGAAAATTGAGGTAAGCAGCGCCTGTTAATCGGTTTGGTAAAACAACAGGACCTAGAAAGAGAAACCTGTCACCTACAATACCCATCCAAATGTTAAATGAAAAACGTGCCTGATGTCCAGATTCTATTAGAGCATGAAGATTTTCGTAAGCTCAAATATGCGTATTGTGAAAATTAAACACTCCATTTCTTGTGAACCCGGCGTCATCAGTAAAAAGAATGTTTGCAAAAAAAACGAGGGTCTTCAATATCATGACGTAGAAACTAGCGGCAAAAAACCAAACGTGCTTGATGATCATTTATTGGATTTAAGGCCTGTACTCGTTGCACATGATACGGATAAAGCAGTTGTTCGTGAAGGATTCTCTAAACAAGAGGACAACTAATTCCTACCTCGGCTGATATTCTTTGCACACTCGTACCTGGATTCTGCTCTACTAGTGCTAGAATTTCTTCTTCTGCTCTAGGAGTGGATGCCGACTTTGGTCTTCCGGATAAATAGCACTGTTTGCTCAAAGAACCAGTATCACGCAATCTTTAGTGAATTCTTCCAAACATGCGTTGTGAAGGAATCTGGCGATTTGGATAAGCGTCAACATAAAGTCGTCGCGCTTCGGTGGCGTTCCCATTAGCACGCCCATACATAAAATGCATATCTGTTAATTCTGCGTTAGAGTAACCAGCCATAGCGAAAGAAAACTTATGCACTGAGAACAACTGTCAAATGCGTACTGTTTATTTCAATAAACAGCAAGCTACGACGTGTTTGCAAAATAACAAAAGGTGCTAAAAAACATACAACATTCCATATCTCCGCAACCGTTACTTTGCGGACCTATGTTTATTAAGACTTTTCTGCTTATTTTTGGTTCATACTATTTACCTTCTGAAATATTTTACACTCTGTTTTTAACACCATGTATAAGTATATACCATAGAATGTTAAAATATTATGATTTACACATCTACCTTCTTAGACGGCAGTTAATGCGGTTTTCATTGTTTCGGAAGTCCATGAAGCCTTTTGAGTTTTTTGGACATACTTGGTGTTGGCTTCTGTTAACAACAAATAATATGTAGTTTAGAACACGTATTCAGTTAAAGTCCTGTCAACTTCGGAAATGTAATCAAAGGTAACGTAATTTTCGATGAACAAAAGTTCATCTTATGAATTCACAAAGTCTGTCTGTCTGGATGTCCATAGCTTTTTTTCTGTTGACATCAAAATCTAAGACATTTTTGCTTCGATCATTTTTTGTCTATCTCATCGGCAAAGTGGTCAAATCGGCTCCCGAAAAAAAATTTTACAAGTCCAGTCAAATTTTTCGAACAAATTTTTTTTCCAAATTTGCTTTAGAAATAAGCAGTTCTTTTGTTCATCCCGGCAATGCAAGCTTGCGCATTCCCAACTGGTTTTAAATGTAACTTTCTATATATTATTATATTTTCATTATTTTAACTGAAGTAATAGAAAATTCTCAGGTTAGTACGCGATAACTGGAGACTCATAATCACATTCAACACCAACAAGAGCTTAAATAAATTGATTTTCAAAACAGAAATAATTTTTGTAATTGAATAAGTGACAATGAACTTTTTTTGATAGTTCCATGTATACAACGATTGAACATTTTTCCGCAATGAATTTGGTAACTGGCACAATTATTATTACTTCTCTGATAAATCATCATTTCAGAGTTCACGGTCAACATAAATGGTCTGGACAAGCATATTGGGTACTTCTCTCATTGGTACAACTTTTTTCAATGGTGTTCTAAATTTGAACACATAGTTACTTAAATTTCCTCAACAATTATTTATTTCAACTTCTTGAAGATGTCCTATTGCTCAAATTAGAAACACGTGTTTTCATCTGTTGTGAATTATTGCCTTAGTAGTATATTTAGCGAAAAAACAATTAATTTTATTATGAAGACATGTAATTTCCACAAAAAATGCTAAACCGGGTTAATTGTGGGGTCTTCATTTTAAACATTTATTATAATTTTATTTTTACGATTTGTCTTTTTTTTGTATTTGTCTTCTAACTGGTACATGGTTTGTAAATACAAGGTGTTTCAGTACTACGGGACCAAACTTTTAGGGGTTATTCAGTGCATCAGTAGAAAACATTTGAGTAGAGGGACCCATGTCCGGAAAAGTGTCACTACGGCAGTACGGCCCTAAGACGCGTTAAAATTTAGAAAAACGATGAACGATTAACAGGACCTATTTACCGGCGTTTCTTGGAGAAAGTTCTTCCAGAACTTCTTGAAAATGTTCCAATAGACATTTGACAGCAAATGTGGTTTCAGTATGATGGAGCGCCGGTTCACTTTGCTGTACAAGTACGTGAGGATTTGGCTCAGCGGTTTGGGCACCGTTGGATTGCCAGAGGTGGAGCAGTTTCTTGGCCTCCTAGGTCACCCGATTTAACGCCGCCTGATTTTTTCCTGTGGGGACATGTAAAGTCTTTAGTCTACAAAACTCCAGTAGAAACGTTTAAACCAGTGTATTCAGCTTGGAGGAAGATATTTTGAACACTTGTTGTGAAGATATCATATACAAAAGGCAAAAATTAAATGCGTTTAGGCAATTCATCGTCTTTTTTTTTTTTTTTTTTTTTTTTTTTTTTTTTTTTTTTTTTTTTTTTTTTTTTTTTTTTTTTTTTTTTTTTTTTTTTTTTTTTTTTTTTTTTTTTTTTTTTTTTTTTTTTTTTTTTTTTTTTTTTTTTTTTTTTTTTTTTTTTTTAATTTTTTTTTTTTTTTTTTTTTTTTACTTTTTTTACTTTTTTTTTTCTTTTTATTTTCACTTCTTCAGGTCGATCCAGAATAGGTCTCGAACGTTTGACCGCGAAATTTACCACTTTCTAGCCGTTTTTCGTCGCACAATGGGTGTGCATATTTCTGAGGAGGTCGAAATGTATGGAGCAAAGGTAGCCAAAATATGTACCTTTCCAACAAAAAAAAAATTTGCGATCGGATGCATACTTTCGGTTTTTTGAAAATCAGTGATGCTTTTTCGCTTCTCTTCGGGAGAATAACAGATAACTGCTAACAATTCTTTTATTTGGCTTAGCGAAGCGCGCCGTAACAGCTAGTGTTTTACAATTTGGATTGTTTATTTCCAATGCCTACCTACTCTTCACTCCTTCACATTATTCAAAAGATGTGAAATTAAGAAAATACTCCTAGTACAAATAACAATATAATCAATTTCTTTAAAACCAATTTTTTACCTAAACTCCCATATATGAGGTTTCATTTGAAAAATTAAGTTATCTTTGATTGAATTTACAGAGCGATTTCTTCAAAGACAAAATATTCAAAGTTGAACTTCCGGTTCAAAGTGACAACCATCTAAGTTCTATGGTCACTCCATGTTTAATTTTTTTATAAAATAAATCCAGACACACAATAATTTTCCGTCCCTCTAGGGCTTTAGTCTTATTTAGTCTAGTCTAGGGTCTAGTTTTAGGGTTTTAGTTTCATCTTGGGTCGTGAAACATTCCTAATCTTTTTACAATATTGAAATAAAATATTTGCTGCAAAAGCTTCTCCGAATAGATTAATACTTTCTAAACCAAATTCTTTAGTTTAAAAGAAAATGCAATATTTATAAATTCCAAGAAGTGGAACATTTTACTTTGGAGCAATACCTTTTGCTCCAAGTCTAAATGATTTTCCTCTTTTTTCTTAATGCATAGAATATGTATTAGAAGCAAATTTTTTTTTATAAATACGGTCTAATGGATCTTAACTGAAACAGTGATGCCATCATTTGTTTTGTGCTTTTACTTCAAAATGATGAGTTGAAAAATTAAAAATTTTTGATATTCGTTGGATAAAAATTTAGAAATTTGAAAATTAGGTGAACTGCTTAAATTAACTATTGGTCTAAGCTGGTGTTCTAATATTTTTAGGATTAGGAATTCTGAAATTTTGTGTTATAATATTAAGAAAGGTTAGAATTTTAAAAAAGTAAATAAATGTAAAATAAAAATTTTCAACTTTAGTAATAATTAAATTGTTTATCGATTTTTTTGTTTGATTGATTTATTTAAATAAATTGGTATAGTTTTATATATTAATAATAATTTGAGATCTGATTGAATACATAACTTTTTGAATTCTGTATTAACATTTGAATAAGTTTCATATACATTTTCTAATGTATGTACTTTAAAATTATTAAATAGGAATTTATTGAGATTAAGTTGAGGAGTACATCTCAAACTTTTATTTAATAAGGGAAACTCAAAATCTGCGAAAATCATGTCATTTTTATTTAAGATACTTTTATGAAATTTAAAATTTGTGAAATTATTAAATCCTATTAATTAAATAATTATTAATTATTAAATACTATACAGGTTTATAATGATCTCCTGGGGCGCCATACATAACACTTACATCACAATACAATAATAAAAATGTACCATATAAATAATAAATAAAAAAAAATTCTATTTTAATCAATATAGTTATTCTAATAAACAATATGTAATACATGTATGATTCAATCTACTTTTACGAAATATTCCTTTCTCATTCGGTTATTATTAAATGAAAAATCGTCACGTAAACATTTGAAAAAAAAACGAATTTGTTGGTAAAATTGATTAATATTGTATGAAGTAACAAGGGACTAAAGTGCTTTGTTAATTCCGACGGTGTAGTTAATTCACCTGAACGACCCGAGGTCCAACAACTTTTCTCTCATAAACATAACTTTTTTTGTGTAATTATTATTATTACTAAAAATATTATTATATTAGATCAGCACTATTCCATAATCACACTGTAATTGAGAATCTGAACAAAAAATTGTTTAAAAAAATGTATAATTATAGGTATCAGAAACAGCTTGTATTTGAAAATAAAAAGAGTGTAACTAATTCTTATTTAGGAAAGTAGGTTAAGCCCTTTTTTGAATATTTAGAGTATGCCTAAAATCCAATAAAATCTCCGATAATAGATATAAACTCGTTTGCCATTTTATTGTGATGTTTACGCAATGACCAAAAAATGCATAATAAGACTTAACCCACAACAATTATTTCGTAGTACAAGTAAAATAAAGAAGTGTATTGTGATTCTCTCAAAGGTCTCCTTAATTTTTAGAAACTACAAAAATTTTAAACTTTCTTGATAGCCTATCGACATTAAATTCTTCTTCGTCATCTTCGTCAGGGAATGGATTCTCTTTCTCTCTTTTTCTTGAATATCAACGTTGTCGTAGGGCAAAACTTCTAATAAGATCTCGTGTTTGGTAAGGAAATTTTGACGTGTATGCCCTTTGCAATGAACACGTTGTTACGGTCAATTGTTAGGAAAGTATGCCCCTCAGTGGAGAGTAGGGTGCGGGTTAGGAAAGTCAACGTAATTCCTAGAACCTATAGAAAAAAAATTAAAAAGGTAGAGCGCCAGGTTCGAGTAACGCTGGAGAGAAGAATCTGACCCAGAACCAAAGGTCAGCAGCTAACTGTCCGCAGCAGAATATACAGAAAAAGGAAAACAAATCACGAAAGAATTCGACATAAAGTCAGAGAAACCTTCACACAATATTTATTCACCCCAATACACAAACGAATTTGTGATAGTTCACAGCATTAAATAGACACAGATATATTACGAATACACACGAGCTAAAACGGGTAACGTACAGCATTAAACATTCAGGTAACACGAAAATGACTAGAGCTACATAGAATTACAAGTTAAAGTAAAAAGAATTACCCAAATATTTACCACTGCTACGCCACTGTCTCGTATATGCAATTGATATTTCGCCTACTGAAGGTACGCCTATAGTGAACTTAACCTAGAATGTGTCGATTTATGGTACTGAGTAACGTTACAGATTACATGAATTTAAGGAAGACGTGTAAGGGAAGTTTTAAGACTAATTCAGTCACCGCGAAGTTTAAACGATTGTTCAATTTGGCCTGTCTGGAGACGAGCTCGTGCCGGAGGGTCAATGGAACTAAATGCGTTCGGCTTAATTAAGATTGAGGTTTAAATTTTACACGACTTATACACCACGTAGGTATTAAATACTCTTATCTATAACTAGTTAACGTTTCAGGTATATTATGCAATTACACATTCGAGCGACAAATAATCCGCAATAACTTTTCTACGTTCGCGCCTGTCAAGGGGTGACTTCTACTTGAGTGATAGGTCGACTGCAGGTTCACGCGCAATTAAAAAGATATTAAAACCTCTGACCTTCCACGCAGCAGTAGGAGTATTACTCTTGCTCTCAATGGTACTAACGGTTCGGAATGAACCTCCACCGTGGTCTGCAAATCTGACGGAGTATTCGTGGGTAGCTATTTCGGCACAACGCCTCCAAAAGCCATGAGTAGACCCGCAATAGCCGTACAAGTCGACGAAGAAACAACCGGAAGAGAATATATTCGTAATAGGGAGACATAAACCACCCTCTCTAGAATAAACATAGGGATGCTAGCAATAGATAAACCCCGAGGGCAATCGTATACCTGATACAAAGCGTCCCCTAGCCTGAAGAATGCAGGACGTGCTTATTAAACAGTTCACGTGGAGCACAACCTTTTAGCATATTTCAAAAGCCACTTTATGTGGTATCATATATTTTACCTACAAAATAAAGTTTTTAAAACGTTGAAGGGTTTCAGAATCTCTTACCATCGGCCTGATTACCCCTTCAAGCGAGGAAATTTTCAGGTGAGGGTTTATCTTCTCCCTCGTGAACGGTTGATTCAGAACAAGCTTTCCGGAAGCGTTCAAATGCAGCGGACCAACCGTGGACAGTGTTAAGTTATCAACGCCGGAAACCAATACAAAGTAATGCCCGCGAAATTGGGTTAAGGAAGTGTGTACACAGGAGGAGCGTTTACACTTCGAACGTTACAACGTACATTTACTCCCGATTTCATGCAGGGGCAGGCGGTTTTGCATTCTTTAGTACAGTAGCAGGAAATTGTATTGTGTAGTTCTTAGTGTTGGGGGTACACGAATCAGACCATTTCGAGTTGTCCCCAGTGCTGTTAATTTAGAGAATTATTTTCCCATGCTTGCTTCTGTAACTAAACCCTTAGGCAGTGCTGGCGAACAGCCACTTTAGTGGGAGGCAATCATGCGAAATTGCATTGATTAGCGTTTTTTACCACTGCCCGTGTACATTGTATACCCAACAAACTTGATTCCTGATTTATCAAACTGTTAAAGTGTTGCATCATGGATTGAAAACAGGCTATTGAATTTTGAAGGCTGCCGTATTTGCAGTTTTGTAACAAATTTAATTTTATCTTATCGGAAAAAAAGATGTACTGTCACTCCCACTGAAAGCATTTGGACCCCAATTCTTGACAACAAGGGAGTGAATGTTTTTCAGGAGAAAATATAAAATTATTTTACTTGAAAATCCTTCACATTCTCGTAGTTCAGAAAACCAGTATTGTTGAAGGAAGTGTCATGTTTGAATTTCACTTTGTTGCCGCTTGTTGAACGTTGCTTTTTAACCAATTAAAATAGACATAGGTGTCACCTGTCATTTTAATATTTGTTGTTATACCATAGAAAATAATATTGTTACACTGTCAATGTGACTGCCAATGTCTAGTAAGATTTTTACTTGCCAAATTTTTTTAAAAATTTAGCTATTGCAGTACTTCACTCTCATAACTTACTTGCTCTTGTGCATCTTTCAAATCTTGAATCAGTACATGAACCATACGGATTTGATCTAGATCCATTATGAAAGTCTTATATAGTAATAATATACAGAAAATTGTCACGTCAATTTTGTTTTTTTCTACTACGACTAATAGAAACTAATTTCTTACGACGTTGAAGGAATGGGATGTGAGAAATTATCAAAATATCAACGTTATGTTTTCATGAGGATTTTCGACTTTCTCAGGAGAACATTATTCCCCACAATTCAAGAATAAGGGTCCTGAAAACTTACAGTCCCTGGGACGTAAATCATGGTATCGCGATTTTTTTTACAAGGTTTTAAGAAATAGATGTTGCAGAATTGTGACTTTGTAGATCAGAGAGCTACATAGTCAGTCAACACCGCCAATGAATGCCCTCCTCAACAATAAATACATTTTCTCCTTGTGTATACGTTTTCAATTCAGTTGCTACAATCAATACATCTGCGTCCTCGATGGCTTGCTTGACCCGAAAACCTTCAATAGTCAATTTATCTGCTATCATGGATATTAGACGTTTTTTATTATTTTCGTTTGTTAAGAAACAATCTTTTGACGAGCTATTAGGATATGTTCAGCTGACTTTATGCTTATGTATATAATGATTTATATAAATTCGAGTAACTAAACCAATGTGGTAATTGTTGCTTAAATTTATTTGAGCTAGCGTTATTTGAAATACAGGCGTTAAACCCTCTTTTCCGCTAAGTCAAAAAACTGACCCCAATGACGTAAACCGAATTTAACATTTAAGAAGGCATTAGTCGTAAAATTGTATGTTATATAATTTTGAATTCTTGATAGAATGCATGGTTTTTAGTTATACGCAAAAAATTAAACTTAAAGTTGCTACACTAAGTGGATTAAAATTATTTCCAGTTCAACCATATTTTATGGACAGCATGACCTTGTTTTGGTCATTCTTGCCTGAGCTATTTGAAGAAGTGCAGCAAATCAAATAGCGTTTTCTCCCGATTTTATTAATTTTGCTGATTTATTCATGTATAATTTTTATACTTGATGAAAAGGTGACTGATTTTAGTATGTGTTGGCCTCAGAACTCTGTATTTCTCAATTTACTCTAACTTGGAAACTGCAAAAGTGCGGTCTCTATGAATTTTTTGTGACAACTACTTTTACAACTAATATACAACATATATCTTTGATTTTTTCAGGTTAATCAATTTCTGTCTGACTTGATAAGCGCCATAGACTCCCAAAATTAGTACGACCTACAAACATAAAATATAAATTTTGTCAAATTGAATTTGGCTTCATCACCAAATAATTTTGATCGTTTTAGTTTTCTAGTATAAAACACTGAAAACCAAGATTTATCTCCTGTTTTACATTCCATGTAGCCTTCAACACTGAGGAGAAAGACGAAAATGTAGATGGTTTTATCTACCTTGATCTTTAGTTCCAAATATGCTAGTATATCCTCTTCCGTGTTTTTTTAAAAATTATCTTTATATGACACTAGTCTTTAAATTCACTATATATTTTTTTTACATTTAATTTTGCTGGAAATAAATTTTCAATTGCTGCTTTTGCATCCTGTAGGAATTCAGTAGGAATCTCAGTCTTGATCCGTGCTACTGATTTGTTAAACCAAATTCACAAGACATTTTATAATAACCTAAAATTTTGACAAATATCAATAATAAATTCAGTTGTAGAAGAAAAAAGTATTTTGTGCTTCAAGCTGTTTTTAGCTTAACTATTTCGTTAATTGTAAAGAATTCAGTAAAAGTGAAAAAAGGTTTTAACATTTTTAGTTTGAAGCCATCGCATAACTTCACATCTTATTTATAACACCCCTTACTGTACGTTTTTGACTTAATTTTTAAAACGCCTTACGAATGGGCTTCGTCATTGACTTTGGGCGTACTAGACATAGATTTCTTTTTTATTTGGTGCAATATTGACAATAATTTAAAATTCAACAATTTTAATTTATTTCTATAATACCAGTATATTTGATTTTTTCAAAAACCGATCCTTTTTAATTAAATTGTAACAATTCTGGTATAGTTATTGCCCAATATTTTAGTATTCTAGAAAGAAATCTTGACCTAAACATGCATTTTATTTAAGAATTTGCTATACAGGGTAATTCTTTTCGATGGCCTATTAGGAGTATTGGTGAAACCATTTTATATATTTTTCAGATTTTTTGTTCATCGTCTTAATTCAATGTGCTCTAGTTAATAAAAATATTTTCAATTGTATGGTACTTTCGCTTATACCGGAAGTATATGTCAACTTCGTTATTTTAAATGGAACTATTTTTCCAATTTTGACTTTCTCGATAAATTTTAATGTTTTTTGTTAAATACGTTAATATGTTAAATGTCCAAACGTTTTGGAGTAATTAAGTATTTTTTTTTAAATAGAGGTTTTTTACTATTTTCAAAATATGGTAATATTTCTAAAACTAAGAAAGCAATAAAATTACAATTTTTAGTGTTACATTGCGCACAATAAAATGCCATCACATTAACTTAACAAAATTAAATTTTGATGTTGTCATGCTTTCCTAATCTGTTTTTTCAAATTTGATCATTTTCAAACCTGAATTTAATGGAACCTTACATCAATTTTTAAATTATCGGATGCAGAATTAAATTTTATTTTGATTTTATTAAGGTATTGTCGCTTCGCTTCGCCTCTCCTTTCGAACGTGGTTTAACACAATTTATTTACAAATTTACCTATTAAACAGCAATAAATATAATATTATTCTACAGAACTGTGGTGTTCAATGTGTCCTCCGTTAACATCTAGACATTTTAAAATTCGGGATTTAACTCCAGCTGTTGTGATTCTTTGATGAAGGTTTTGCCGGTTGTTAATAGGGGTGGTGTAAACTTTAGATTTTAAATAACCTAACAGAAAAAAATGTAGTGAGGTCAAGTCTGGAGATCTGGGTGACCATTTCCATGGCCTATTGTTTTCAAACCACAGATCTTGAAAGAGTTCCGTCAATTTTCTATCTACAGCACGTGTACTATGTGCTGGAGCTCTATCCATTTGATAACAACTCGTATTGGTTAAATAAAGCAAGATCGTCCAAGAAATCTTGTACTATTTCATTTAAAATATTAAGGTATTTATCATATTTTAAATTGTCCTCATAGATATGAAATGCTACCTAATTTCCCATTAAAATTAAAAAAAACATTAAATGAAAACTTTTGCTGAAAATTTTACGGTCGTGTAGCACGAGGATTTTCAATGGCCCAATAATATGAACTTCATCGGTTAAAAATTCCTTCGCGACAAAATACTACTCACGTCTGTCCAAATAATTTTAAAATATTTAAAAAGCGAGGATCTTGTTGTAGTTTCAACAGAATTGTTTCACAAAACTGGATTCGTGCAGTTACAGAAATTGAATTGTACAAATCTTGTAATTATGATTACACAAAATTCTCTGAATCGACGCATAAGAAATGCCCAATTCAATTCTGCACTTCTAATTAATCCATTAGGATTTGCATTGAAATATGCTAGCACATTAATTTCATTTTCTTCATTACGAGTAACAGGCAGATTCCTTCTGGATGCTGGTCCATTATAAAATTGTATGAAATTTGATTGAATTCTTCTAAATTTCTTAGGATTCATGAGCGGTACATCAGGGTATTTTCTGTTAAAATTTCTACTTGTCCTAGTTATTAATAGATTATGTTCTCTGTAAATAATAAACAGATCGAGAATTTTGAAGTTTGAATATTGGTTTTCTATTTGCACTAAATATGAAATTCTTAAAACTTGTATATTTACTGAATGCACAATATCTTACGAAAATGTCAAAAAATCACAGCCTACTTTTAAAATTACTGAATATATATGCTTTCAATTTTGATCGCGATTGTACGCTAATAACAATTGCAATTCTTAGAATTATGAAAAGAATTGCGAATAACTCAAAAATGAACGACACTAGACTAAACCATACCTTAATAAAATTGAAATAAAATTTAATTTTGCATCTCAAAATCTAAAAATTGATGTAGGGTTCCATTTAAAAAATTACGTAATTCATGTTTGAGAATGATCAAGTTTGAAAAAATAGTATGAAAACATAAAAAATTAATATTAATTGAATGTGCAAGCTATTTTTAGACTTAATGCAACAAGTGAAAACCGCAATAGTACAAACCTCTTTTTAACAAAAAAACTTAATTATTCCAAAACGGTTGGACATAGGTATATGAAGTATTTAACAAAGTGACATTAAAAAGTATCGAGAAAGTCAAATTTGCAAAAAAATATACAGAGCGTTCCATTTAAAATAACAAAGTTAACATCTACTTCCGGTATAAGCAAAAGTACTATAAAATTGAAAATATCATTAAATAGAGCACATCTAATTAAACCGATGAAAAGAAAATCAAAAAAATATACTAATTGGTTCTCCTAATACTTTTAATAGTCCATCGAAAACAATCACTCTGTATACATACATAATTTTTATGATTTGTTTAAAAACTTTATTGCACACTTTATTAAAGAAAAGTCCGAAAGTGTGAGAACACCTTGGTGATTGTAATTATTTTATGTATAGAGAATTAAATACGAACAAGTTAAATTATAGCAATTTATTGGATACCGATAAAAGTCTTACAAGTGCTGTAAAATTGATCGTAAGCTGGCAATAAAATCGTAAACCGTGTCCAGTTGTGTATAAAATAAAAACATCAAATATTGTACAATAGATAAAGAAGAATTGGTCGTAAACACATATAATGGGAAATCAACTGAAGCCGCTTAAGAAGTGGGTATTGTAAAATACTAAATCGCTTCCTCACGCCTTTAGTTTACGACGTGGATTGGTAAGATGTAAAATACGTATCAACCGGTTCATGTAAACTACATTATTACAGCTTATGGGTTGCTATCGATTACGGAATGTGGTAATCGGTTATTAGAGACCGATGTACACTAGAGCATCGTTCATTTAAACAATACTTTTATCACTCAATTCTAGTTTACCTAAGAAGCCATTTGAACTTTTATAACAATATTGTTATACACCTAGAAAAGTGCAACCCAAAAGCGTTACAACAGCAAACATATTTTACTCAATTTATTTTTATAGAATTTTCCATTGTAAGTCTTACTGTAATTAGAAGATTCATAGTGAGATTCTATTTTAATTCGTTGAGAAATTCGCAAAATATCTGCTTGGGTGTATTAGTAATGATTAAATTGGGTACAATAAACATTTTTAACTGTTCATGTGTGTTTGTGCTTTTGTTATTAAATTGCAAAGGCACTTACCTACGAATTTATTTTGTATTAAAAAAAGTACATACACTATTGTTTGTATTCTTCGAGAAATGTTTTATATTTTGTTATCTTTAAAACAAACTTAGATAAACGAGTTATCATTCCTAAAAGTATTTCAAACTGAATTTATTTTAAAGTCGTATTTAAGTCGGATGTAAGTTTAAATTGATTCTATTTGTTAACATCTAACTTAATTTACAATATCGTTAAAACGCGAATTCATACTGGAATTAAATCCAATTATGTAAACACCGTATTTCAAGTTACGCAAATTGTAATCTGTAGTTGTAAAATTCTCATTATTTTTCTCTTTGGTGTTAAATAAAAGTTAAATTAATTTAATACTTACTTACGATTTATTATTGTATTGTTCTTTCTTTCTTTTTTTATATTCTTATTTTACTTCTTTGTCTTTCACGAATTTGTTGATGGTTGATTTGTTTTTGTAAAAATACAGTGTTCTAATAAATGTGGCAGAAACGCCAATAAGCAATCGATAAATTCGTCAAAAATCGGTAGGGCGCCAAACAAGGACACGTTCACCAGAAGCTAGTCTAGTAGGTAGTACTTTAGACTTAAGGGAATACCGAAAAAATCTGTAAACGTTGACACAAAAAACTAAACTTAGGCGAAAAACGATAAAGAGCTTTGTTATAGTACAAAATTGTCCAAATTTATTACATTAAACAAACAAAAAAAAATACACTCTACAAAGGGAAAACTT
Source organism: Abscondita cerata (assembly GCA_030710515.1). NCBI lineage: Eukaryota > Metazoa > Arthropoda > Insecta > Coleoptera > Lampyridae > Abscondita > Abscondita cerata. The sequence continues at coordinate 53,599 of JALBCR010001426.1, read as the reverse complement.
TGATGAAATAGTTTATACTAAAATGAAAATAAAATTACTATAATAATTGAACGGAACGAATCACGTGATCCGATATTAATTGCCCTACATTATGGAAACACACAAAATCAAAACGAAATGATTTTAAACGATGAGTCTTGCACTTTGAACTAAACGTAGAATCAAACGCACTCTAAATAACACTTTATGCCAATTTATTCAATTTAAAGCCTTTATGTATGTTTCTATAACTTTACCAAAAGCTTTATGAATACCTGATGCCGCTTATCTGTGAATCGAGGCTGGAATTTGTGGGTCAGATGATGGAGATGCAGAACGAGGTGTCGGTAATCGCAAAGACGAAATGATCGTATTAAATTAATTTTTTTAATATCACCAAAAACTGACAAATTTGAAAACTAAAATATTCTTGTTAATACAAACTCCTCATAAAAAGTTTATGGTACGGGATCGTCACGAAAATTTGCAAAACTTTTCTTTCCTTTCAAGATTCGTTTCCTTTCAAGATCCTTCAAATCGAAACGATATAATTAAGGTAATGAAATTAACAAAAATGAAACGAAAAAAATTAAGACGCCATATTTTGAACTCTAAACTGAGAATTGCAACATGCTAACTCAACAAAATAACGGATTGAAAAAACAAATAATTTACTAAAATTTCAAACGAAGGGTACAAATTCTGGTGAGATAATCCCATTTTGTGCCTTCAACTTTTTTCCTTAAAAACCTGTTTATCTATAGGGTAATAAGTCGTGCATGCACTTATATAATTTCATTTATTTCAATATTTGACAACAGAATTTTTATTTTGACTTTAGATAAGTCCATAGAGTGAGAATGTATCAACTGTAATAATTTTTAATACAATTAACAAGAAAAATGCCAAATTTATGGCAGTTTAAAATTTTGTTGGCAATATTTCAATAAACAAAATATAGATAGCATCAACCAGTGCGTCAATTTACACTATTTCCCATTTGAACTAGTATTTGATTACCTTCTGACGTGCTACGGTAGCAAGTCGGTTCTGGTTTAAAGTTCCTAGATGTAATTCACTATACTGATGTAGAATAATTGGTAGAAGGTAACCAAAGGCCATCGTCTTGTTCTTGTTCTGGTTGAGTACAGTGTGTACTTGTAGTGGAGTGCATCAATTCTCCCATTAAATAGATTGTAAAAAAGCAACTGTTTCTTGTTTTCCGTGCCGTGGTCTATAAAAGACAACAAGAGTCAACTTTGTTCTGTTTGGACACAAACGATTGTAAGTTTAAGTCACTTGTAAATGCGTATGAAGCAGTACCTACTCCTTTTCTTTGGGTATTTAAGAACTCATGGTGCTTATTATTTTTTGAAAAATTACAATCAGAAGGATTTTTATGTAAAGAAACAAAAAAATATGTAAATGCTGACATAATTAAAACCTCGATAGAAATATTAGTAAAATTGTCGTAGTTGTTGGTTATGATATTTATTCATTTTTGCATTGTTTTTCTGGTTGCGATACAATTTCTGGACTTTCCGGGAAAGGAAAGAAAAACATAGTAAATTCTTTATTAGACGATAACAATTGGTCAAATTTGGGCAATATTTTTATAAAAATGGATCACAATTAATCAGATCAATTTATAAATGTAAAAATGCAAATATAACACTAAATAAATAAATTTCAGAAATATCAGTTAGCAAGAATAAACATCTTCTTTGGCAAATCTCTCACCATCAAGTGAAGGTGCAGTAAAACAACATTGTTACAGTGCATATTATGAACTTTAAACTTGGTTGGGTTACAAACTGATAGAAACAGATTGGGACTGGATGCAATATCAACCTGTTATTATGCCCAAATTGACAGATAAAGAATTAATTCCTGAAATATTCCTCAAAACTATTTGCTACAGATATGAAACAGGATGTAATAGTCTAGAATATGGCTACCGAAAACATGGGTTGAAATGTTCAAATTGTCATGGTTTTTAAAAATGCCACAATGTTGAAGAAAAAACCTACGAGAAAGTTAATAATCCATATAAATTTGTTAATAAAGAACCACTTCAGGCTGGACCAAATATGGAAGATATAGACGATAATGACCTTAAAGATTTGAAAAATCCACTAGAATCGAAAAGAATCCGACTATGAAGAAATACCATCAAACAGGCAAAAACTAATGGATTACTGATCAGAATTCTAAGTAAAGTAATAAATGTGTTTTAAAATATGATAATTAATAACTTCATAAGTATTTAAATTGAATTGTACAATTTTAAGCATAATTTTTTTAACTGAAATGCCTAACAAATGTATTTATATATTATAAGGTTTCTAGTAAACAGAAAAACACCAAAAACTGCACCAAAAAACTTCAACCGATCGGTTCGCTGATGATGATAGCTTAGCTATTGAAACACGTGTCCGGTTAAAGTTTTTTTGTGCAGTTTTTGGTGTTTTTCTGTTTGTTAAATAGGCGCTGCAGTTTAGTGTTCCATTCCTTTATGGTTCTCTATTCCTTAACTGTAAATAAAAATACCAGTCACATTTTTTAGATTAAATCCGCTTCCAATACCATCTTCAATATTTAGAAAACTAACTATTTTTGCATGTTTATAACAAACTTTATGTTTGATGGATTTGCAATTTAGTTTATTAATGTAACATGGAATCTAACGTTTTCCAAGTAATTAAAACGTAAATTTCAATCAATAGCACGAAATTGTAAACAATGATAAAAATCGATGTTTTTTAATTTTTTGCATTTTCTGAAAAAAATTTCCATAGTAATGTATATATTTTTTACAGTATATTGGAAAGTAGAGGTTTCAACGAACAAAAAGCGTATACCTGGTTTTTTAAATCAACTTTTTGATGTAAGATTTTTAATTGAAGAAAGGGTTACTTTTTCGATATAATATGAGAATAAGATGAAAAACAAATATTATTAAGAAGATAAGTTTTACCAAATTTCGTAAATTCTTTTTGTGGAAGATAAAAATAAAAAGTCAAAAAGTGTTTTTTTTATTTTTAGGTCATGTGAAAAAATTGTAAATTCCAAAGTTGCAGATTTTTAATTACCTACCTACAACTTGCCGGAAATTGCAATAAACCGTTTTTCACCCTTAAAACTCACACTCTTTTGCAATGGGTGTCATCCTCCTAAACTTTATTGGTCCCAAAAATTAACGACCCTAGTCTAAAAAATCCAGTTCAAATTCAACAACTGCAAAAGATCAAATGTTGTACTCTCGCCGAACTCTCTACATTGTTTATGGCATTATATAAATATAGTTTTAAAATGTCCAAAAATATATAATTACCAAATATTCCCTTAAAATATTTTGCTAATATTTACCCCAAATATTTTTGCAATATCTACTCAAAATAATTTCCTAATATAAAATATTGTTATAATATTATATCTTACAAGACTATTGGATTAAATGTCAAACAGTAACCTTAATTTCATGTTAAAAAATATGTATCTTAAAGTATCTAATTGATCTATACAAGTAGATAAATCAATTTCCTTTAATTAAACACGAGTGTTACACTTAATTGCGTCTATAGTTTCCTGTACGCCTTTGATATTAGCATATTGTGCAATTGATGTAATGTATGTTAAACAACAGCAAGTTTCATTCCATTGGCATGTATTTATAATTATGAACAACCGATAACACGAGATAATGAGAAATTGAGTTTTTGTCGCATATTAATTGGCTGTATGTTAAACAAGGGTTTTAATTTGTTCTATTTATATCTTTTATTTGATATAATTAAAGCAAATATTTAGGGTGTCCCATTTGATTTGATACTTTGGAAGATAATCCGAAGGCTTATAAGAATTTAAAAGATGAATAATAAAATGCTACATGCCATGTTTACTTAAAACCTTAGGGTACTTAAATTTCTAATTTCAAAACTGTAATTCATTAGTAATGTAATGCTTTTTCAGGCACTCTTAAAAACGTCTCTTAATGGTTCTTATTATGTAATCATAACATTTTGAATGTCTTTTGCTGTTTACTGTTTTTGTAATTAAAAGTGTAAGACTTTCGTGCTACATTTGTCTCTTACAGATTAATAAAATCTTTTATTAAGACAAAATTATAATGAACATTTTAAGTACAACGTTAATAAAAGTTTTATGTATTTTTCCTTAAAGAGATAAAAAGGTGGAGTGCCTACAAGTAACAAAATTGTAAAACTTATTTAATTAGGTCTTATTAATAAGTAAGTGAATTACATAATTAATTGAAACGCCATGATGGAAGAGACTATTGCATTAAAATTAAGGGTTACGTTCAACATGCGTGAAGGCATCTTTTATTGCACATTCATATTTAGAACAGAAACAAATTATAGAATTCTGCAACGATTCTGTATAAGTTTGCATCAAACACTCAAGCTAGCGCATTTGATGCATTAAATACAAACTAAGCTCTATTTCAAAATGTTTTCTTTTGTACTTCATTAATATACGTCTGTTGCACAAATACAAATTCTACTTATTGAATAAACAAACGAGAAAATAGAACTTCTCTAAAGATTTTGCTTTGCAAAAAGAACTTTTGTTCGCCTAAATTGGTAATCCAATTATTTTTCGATATAACAAGACAAAAAATATATACATTTGTTCTTGTTAAATTTTGGTGTCATGTGGCCTAAATGGTTCTTTTAACGGTTTTATTTTTTATCGGAAATGACCCCCTTAAATAACATCTCTAAACTTAACACTAAATGTAAAACTGTTAGAAACTGTACTACCCTAACATTTATTTTAACGAGGGTGTCAGCATTTGATAAAAAATACAAGATATTTTAGATAATAAAAAAAAGCATAATGTTTTTTTAAATATACTTTTGCTTTCTTATTAGATAGTTACATGCACCCTAAAATTTATAAACATTATACGTATATACTAGATTTAGGTATTTTGTTTCAAACACATATTAGTAATTGCATTTTAAATATTAGACAGTCTGGTTAAGCTAGAAACTTTCAAAATAATACGTTGGTGAGTTGTGTTTGTGGTTATCTTGCGTAAATGTTGATGATTACTTTCGTAAAGTTATTTAAACCAAATTAAACTTTCTTCAAGTTTTATTCTGAGTACAGCGTGAAACCTAATAAAACGTGAACAATGTTAAAGGTCAAAAGTACTAGTAAATTATGTTGCAAATTTATTTTTGAAGTTTTAGTAATTATTTACATTTATGACTCGTAGATGTAACGTAAAATTCCGAAAACGATTACGAGAATGCATTCACACAATTAAAACCAAGCACCGTGAACAACAACACCATGTTCGTAGATAAAATAAAATTTAGATTTAATTTAATGTTATGTTGGATCAAAGAAACATTGAGTGATTTCTTGGATAAAAATTTGCTTCTTTTATCTTAATTTTTCAATTATTTTTCTGAAATTGTTGGCTATATAATTCAGTCAATATTTTACAATAATGGTGCAGTGATATTTTACTATCAGGAAAAGAGACTTAAATTAAACAAATATATGAATTAGAGTCAAAATTAAAAAAATAACTGTAATCTATGGCAAGCCGTTTTAGTATTTAATGTCACAAAAAAGCTCCATTCATTATAAACACCAATATTTTAAATGCTCAAATATTATTTTGAAAAAATTAATTTTGTTGTAGATAATGTTATTCAATTTTAATATTTACAGAATTTTATAAGCTTCCTTAAAATTAATAATTTTTAAAGTACTTTTAAATATTATGACACTATGACATTTAGGAAACAAAACAGAAACAGGAAAAAAGTAAATATTACTATTCATTATTCATTTTAACTCATATTATGCACAGTTCCATTTTCCTTTAAAAGTTAAACGTTAATTTTTGTACAAATTATTTCATTTCAATTATATACATAATTTTAACTTAATAAATAAAAATGATTTGAATTTTCATTATGTACATAATTTTAAATCTTAAAAAATTGTTGAATTTTTTATTTTAATTCGAATTAAATTTATTACTAGATTCTATGAAGTTTATGGTTTATCGTCATATGCACTTAAAACCGAAACTTCTTAGATGCTAGTGCAAAATTTAATTTTTCCAAACTTATAAGCCATAGCTCCAAATTGATATTGATGAGGATCACATAGCTTAGATCTAAGTCTCAATGAGACTGCGTTGTTCCGCGGGGCCTTGATGGAATAGCATTAAGCCAGGCACTTGATTCCCTTGCAGAAATAGCAGTGCATCTAGCAGCACTCTCCTCAGTTTCAAAGGAGAATTTTAATGATTTATCCTTTAGGAAAATTTCGTCTTAGTTACACTGTACTTGCTTCTTTATGGAGATGCTCTAAACCAGAGTAATTAACGGATCCAATAGAGTAATTTTTTTGTAAGTTCTAAGGTTTTCCTCCCATTTTATTAAAATATCATCAAATCTCTACGTGGAACTATCGAGATCTTCGTCGTAATTGATATACAATGTTTTAGCAAGAAAAAAGTGATATAAGATTTGAGATTGGAAAGTCGACCGTATAGCTGCTCAATTTCTACTGATTAAGTACACCTGGTGTGATTCATCCGTTAAGGGGGCACCTAGTATTTCCAGGTTTGTTTTGTCTATTGTTTTGATCCTTGAAGATATTTAATCGTAGACATCCTGATCATTTGCTGAGCAAACATAGATTTTGCATTTATAAGAGTTAATCTCAAGTTTTAACTCCTTGCTACGTTTGACTAGTAGGTTAAAATTATTTAATATTGTTTTTGAATCACTGCCCAGAGTTTCATCGTCGAGGTACAAGGTATTCAATTCTGACTTTAACGACCACGATTGGGCGGATAGATAAACTGAAAAGTAAGGGTCAGCAAGAATCTCTTTGTAGTGCTCTGAGTTGAAAAAGGACGCAAGTATTGTATTGTCCAATATCATTTGCATAAACTTTGCAACACATTTTGGTCTCCTATAAATGTTTTCTACTGCTATCGGCCTGACTCCGTCATTTTTCTAAAGAATTTGCACAAGTTTGCTTCGTAAAGAATTTTCCCACGGTTGGGTTTTTTTGTTACTATTGCTGACGATAGTAGGAATTAGTGAAAAACAGTCCTTTATTTACATTGACGTTTCGGATGACTGACACCAGTCTTTTTCAAGATACTCCAAAAGAATCAGTGTTCAGTCAAAACTCCCATACAGAGTACCTCTTTGGTCCATACTATCAAATTTTGTTAAAATCAATCAATGTCATTGGTAAATAGGTACACAAAATTTTATAAATAGATGTAGGTACATGCCTCATCCAGTCGAAAAGTCAATATAAATAAACAACTGTGATTCACTGACTTCTACTAGCGTCCGCATTTCGAAGAAAAAGGCCTAACGGTGGGACTTCACTTAGTTTGTCTAACCTTTTCGGACAACATCAGACTGTCAAAGATTTTATTAATCTAGTTCCACATTCTCCCTAGGGTTAGATGTCGAGCCTTTGAGATGCTGTGCCAAATACTATCCATTTTGCTAGAATAATTTGGAAACAAAGGATTGCTTAATGCAAATCAGTTGAAGTTACTACTAGATGATTTAACTCTGGGGAGGGTTAAGACTGAAAGTCCAAATCACCAGGTGGGGATGGCAATAATAGTGAGATAAGGATAGCAACGGTATTTTTCTAAATTAAAACCAATTATCAGTAGCGTGTAGCAGCTTTCGGCAGTTGAAAATGCGATTAGTTGATTGCCATTTTTTCTGGAAACTTGACAAATATTCTATTTATTTCATTTTATTTCACTTTATTTCACCTTTTTGAAAAACAGCTCCACAAATAAGTAACAAAAATGTTGAATTTTCAAAAAACGCATGTTTTTTCACGATATCAACTAACGCAACAAGAGCAATATTCTCTCACGTAACGAATCTTGCTGTACATAAAACCAAAAATTTGCGTTGTTATACCCCAACCTTTCCCTGACTTAGTTTAGACGAGCACAAAGTTTGATATACGACACACACGTCTACGCGTACCTACGATAAATCCAAATAACAATTTATTATTAACAAATAAATAAATGTAATTTTTAAATTAAAAAACAACAGAGATAACCCACCACTTAATAACTCTCGAGGTTGATAGATAGATGGCGTTTCTAAAGAAAAACCTGTATGATTTTTATGAAGTACAACCCTTTGAAAGATAGGTGTGAAAATTTCATATAAATTGTAGCATTAGTTTTCAAATGGTTTTAGTCGTGATTGTCCAAACAATAGAGACAAAGGAATGTCGTGTGTTGATCAAACATTGTTTTTATGGAAAAAAAGCTTGTGAAGTGCCAGGAGGACTCTGCTCCATGGAAACGATAGTTAGATATGAGTTTGAACATAGTCAAATACACGGATGATGCCAGAACGCTTTGGTCACTCCCATACGTCAATTGTTTCAGAAAACATAAAAAAGGGCACAAAATTGTTTTTGAAGTCCCAAAAGTCAAGTTGCAGGACATATCTGACGCAAGGATCTTAAAAGTAGCGTGTACACTCTTTTGATGAACATTTGTTTGTAATCAAAATAGGTGCCGCGAAAGCTCATAGTGGACCAAAAACAGCAACGCGTCAATGATTCGAACCCTTGTTAGGAGCTGGTTAACCGTTTTTTGTTGGTGCGTCACCATGGATGAAACGTGGATCCACCATTGTACTCCGTAATGACATTGGCAGTCAGTTCAGTGATAGCAGCCGATAAAAACCGTCCAAAGCGACCAAAAATGCAAAAATTGACTCGGTCTCCATATTTTAGAATTCGATATAGTATTTTATTTGTTAACTACTTTGAGAGAGGCGAGACCATGAACAGTCAATATTACATTTAATTATTGCTGCGTTTCAGGAAAGAAATGATAAAAAGGCCCAAAAAAAATGTGCTCTTTTACCAGGACAATGCACCGTATCTCAAGTCGTTAGACACCATGTCAAAACAGAACAAATTGAAATACATTCTCCGGATCTAGCCCGCAACGACTATTATTTCTTCGCAGGCCTTTGAAATTTAACATTTTTAATAAAAAAAAATTTCTTAGCAGTCAGTGTTGTGAGTTATTGAATGATTTGGCAAAATGATCATTTTGGTAACAGTATTTGTTTTTTTATAAAGTTTTGGTATAATTTTTTTTATTTTGTAACCGATTTGAAAAGTAAAATCTGATTCGACTGAACATAAACTGACAACATCTTATACAAATTATTAAGAAAACTTAAAAGAACCACCGCAACCTTATAATCCACATTGATCTAATAAACTAGTTTAGCGTCTATGTATATCTTTACTTGTGGCATCGAATCGTCGTATTAGAGGTGCGAAACAAGTCACCACCGACACGTTTTATGGATCAAAGAGCAACCCCAACAAACATTGACATGCTGGTTTAGTAGCTGGTACAGCTTTTAGTCTGGCTAAAAGCTGTACAAGTGTTTCTTTTGCTGGTTAAGCTAATATCCTGAATTATATGGTGAATAAGTTCTTCTTAAGCTTAAATGTATACCTTTATACAGCCCTATTTACTTTAATTTGTCTAGCTGAATAATAAGCCAAATAACAGTTTCTTCAGCTTAGTTATTCATCATTGTACAGCTATTCCAGGCATCTTTTGAATTTGCTGAATTAGAAGCTGGAAAACTTCTTCAGCTTAACTATATATCTTTGAACAGCTTATTTTACTTCAGTTTTTTAGGTGAACGATAAGCTGAATAAAAGCTTCTTCAGCTTAAATGGATACCTTTATACAGCTTTCTTGAGTTCAAATTACCTAGCTGCATAATAAGCTTATTAAGAGTTTGTTCAGTTTAGATGCAACTCATTGGACAGCTTTTCCAGTCGTCATTTACATTTGCTAAACTACAAGCTGAAGAAGAGTTTTTTCAGCTTAAATATACATCACTGTAGAGCTAGATTCCAGTCTTCATTTGCATTTGCTGAGCTATAAGCTGAACAATTATTCTACTTGCACAGAAGTTCCATTTTGTATTTTTGTCGGTAGTTTATTTTTTCCACGTTAAATGGATTTAGATAGAATTAAAAAGTTTAAAAAAATAAATATAGTGGAACGTATCACCAAAGAATGAAGAAAAATCGCGAAAAGTGTGAAGAGTATTTGAAGAAGCTATATTCAGATAGCACACAGGTTATAACACAATCGAGTCTAATTTATTCAGGTGTGTGAGTGTTATATTAATACAGGAGTTGCTATTGCTGTAAATTTTGATAGTTTCTAATAATTTTTAATTTTAGATTCTACGGATTCGGAAACTGGTCCAACAACGACACGACCCAATGATTCTGAAACTTATCTGATAATATCGGGTGGTTTATTAACTGAAACAGAAAATGATATTATGTGCCAACCAGCTAGAACGTCTGATTATGGTAATAATGTTGATAATTTTCTAGATAAAAATGATGTTTTGTCAGATGAAGATGCTCAGGTATATCTTCCGAAAGAAGATTCGTGTGAACAGTTGCGAAAATGGGCTATAGAAAATAATATTACACATTGTTCATTAGGAAAGTTATTACGTATTATCAAACAACAATATGGTGATGATAGTTTACCTATAGATGGTAGAACGTTACTAAAAACACCGAATGACACCAGAAAAATATGTGAAACTATAGCTGGTGTACGTTTTTGGCATCAAGGACTTGATGTGTGCTTAACAAAATGTTTTAAGAATTTGACCGAAAATGTTTCGATTCAGTTAAACATTAATATTGATGGGTTGCCCCTCCATAAAAGTTCGAAAAAACAATTCTGGCCCATTATGTTCAATATTTTTGAAATGCCACAGATAAAACCAATACATATTAGTATTTTTTTTTGGAAATAGAAAACCAACTTATTATTTATTTATTTTATTTAATCGTATGGTACATTTCAAATATTGTATTGTGATGTAAGTGTTATGTATGGTGCCTCAGAATAAACCATACTGTACGTATGGTGACGAAACCGTGTGCAATTGTGGATTGGTTCGTCTTGGCAAAGCATTTACTTCAAGGTTTACGAAAACCACTAAAACCTAAACATGCCAACCCTTACCCACCCTAGTATTCACATGTAATAATATTAATTAAGTGTGTATGTGATTGTGTTTTTATTTACAAGCATTGCTGACTCCATTTGTCAAAGATCCAATGTGCTTTGGTCACACAGACAGTCAATCACCGTTGCCAAGTATATCAAATTTAGATCACAAATCGTTTTTCTACTAGATATTGTGTTTCATTCACAGAGAATGTTCCATTTTTTCCATCTTCATTGTCATGATTGAATGCATGTTAAAATGTTAATAAAACTTCTAATTCTAATTGTGTAATTTGCATTGTTGTTTTATCTCTTTTGCTCAACTGATGTTGTCCCATGCACTATCGTTTTACAAGGTTTTACGCATATATCGCGGTTGTAGGGGAGCTAACTAAATCTAATTAAAACATTTGTTCAAAAATTTTAATGTTATTTCAAAAAGGATTAAGTATTTTTGGATCGGGCAATTAAGAAAAAGAAAAAAGAAAAGAAAAAGAAATGGTATTGTTGTCTATTCAATAGTGCAAAGTACATGTAAAAATTACGAATTTTGGGTAATGCTTAATCCTTAAAGTACGTTGTAAAAGTGTTTTTGACAACAAGAAATGTATAACATACAAATCCAAATAGTCAGAATATAATAAAAATTACATTTACAATTTATTATATTACTATGAGAAATACCATTCGTTTTTGTAATAAAATGTGATTGAATATGATTATAATTTCGCGTCTATCAACTACTATAACCATTGCTTTAGATAAGGCAAACACGTTCTCAGTGGTTTACAAGTAGGGGTAAGAGTTAGTGAATCTAGTATGACCACCCAAATAAGAATGCATGTGTTTAAAATTGCAGCCACAACCACCGACTAATATTAACCATCCTGTGTGACTGCGGCCTTACAGGTGTTATTAGCTTAAATGGTGTTCATGGTTGCCTAAAATGCACAACAGAAGGTGAATCAGTTGAGCACACGGTTGTCTTCCCTAATAACAATTGTCCAAAAAATTTTCATAAAAAAAAAAAAAAATAAAAAAAAAAAATTTTAAATTCATAAAAAAAAAAAAACAAAACAAAAAAACGCCATCTGAAATCCATTGATAAATGAGAGCAATGGATTGTTTACCATTTTGGAAGGCTGTCAAATGGCCTAGTTTTCTAAACTATGTTGATATTGTTGTCTTAAAGAATGTGCTGGATGAGAATATATACAATCATTTTTGAGTCTTTTTGTTGCCGTTACTATTTGTTCATGTAATGTTTATGCACCATACCTTAAAATAGCTCAATTGACGTTTGAGCGAGGACTACAAAATATTTACGAACATAAATACACTGCGCAACTTATTCAACGCACAACCCAAAAGTTACCTCAAACTTGATGATCCAAGAAGCATGCGTATTTCACGTAGCGTTGTACATACCTTACTCTGCTTTTGTTCAGCTTATTTATATTGATAATGTATAGAAGTTTTGAAAGACTTTCAACGTAGGTTCCCAATTGGAGTGGTTGGATACGCGTTGGGCTACGGATCAAGAGGTTTTGATGGATCGAATCCTAAGCTGGTAAATATAAATAAAATATAATAAATATTATATAATTGATTATTGAAATTAATTGATTTCCGATTTGCACTGTACTGTAGACATACAAAAAAAAACAAAATTAAGGACCTACAAAAAATTAAAAAGTGATCTAAATGAACTTTTTTTAAAAAAAAGCTAAACTAATTAAAAGCTTAACAAGAAACTACTTCAGTTCCTTTTCAGCCAGTAGACTTAAGCTGGACAATGTTTCCACTTACGCTCTTAAGCAGCGTGATTTAAGCGGCATCTTATTCAGCTAATCAGCAGTTCATAAACTGTTAGCTGAACATATATAATTAAAAAAACTAGCTGAAAACGCTATTTCCTCTTCGCTGATGAGCCTGAATACTGGAAGTGGCTGAACTGGTTCTCCAAATCTGCCTGTTTAAAAGCTGAACAAACGTTACATCGGCTATTACTCGACAATAATTCAGCTTGTAGCTGAACTGCTTAAGCTGCTTAAACTTTTATTCAAACATTAGGCAGCCTATTTTGTTTGTTGGGACGGCTTAGTTGACATATGATACGCTACACGTTATCCTGCATGGCGTTACATTGATTAGCCAAAAATTATTTATAATATTCCAGAATAGAAAAAGACACTGGTTGTAGGTTGTAGAAGACGTATAGTAACTTCAATACTTACCATCTTTTTACACTAAACGTTTTTCATTGCTCATCAGCCTCCTTCCTGAAAACAGAGATATACGCATAAAATTGTTATCAAACAATGGTATTTAAATTTTTGTAGTGGTAATAAAATTTTACTTTCTAATTTTGTTTTGTCTCAAAACTTCGATGTTTTTTTTTAAATTGATGACTGGTTGTGTAACTTGAATCAATTATATTTAATTAATTGAATCCGATTTTTTATACCTATGCACATGTCTCCAAGGAAATATTTCTTATTGTCTCCCTTCCAAATGATTAGTACTATAGGGCTGTGCGAAATAGAGGAATCGTACGTAAGGGTTAGAGCGAGAGAACGTACTTGAACAGGGGTTCCATTATTACGTTTAAGAAGCTTGAGACACTAAGGTGAAGCATACAATAATTTAACAGCAATTAATTTGCAAGAACAAACAAGAGCAGATTGGATTAAGCTACATTGATTTTAAATGAGAATTACGAACATACAATATTAGAAAGATAAAGAAGCTAAATAATTGAATATTTAATTAAACGTAATTGCTTTAGGTATATTGAATTTCGTACAACACCGGAGAGCATTAGTAGTATAAGAACTAACAATTAATATGTATGAATATATCCTTTAAAGACGCTGTCGCTAAAACATTATATTTCTAACGTTAGATTTACAAATTATAATTTAGATTGCTTCGTCATGGTTGTACTAAGGGAAAAGTAATTTCTTAACCACAAACGTGCCCTATCTGCACTCGGAACACGGAATAAATACGGAGATATAGAAAGTGTGGTACGTGATAAAGACGAGCGCACAAGCTATGATAAATAATACAAGGATCCGTGCTTTGGACGGGAATTGTGTGAAATGAGTAGTTGAGTTTCTGAACCACGAATCCTCGCGGTCCTATAAATGTAGATGATAGCGTCATATTTGTTGGATATTGTTAGTTGATAAAGAAAATTGATAGGTTCCAAAGCTAAAAGTCCAAATATAAGTATGGACACACTGTTTTAAAAACAAAGGAGATGATGCTTGCAAAGGCGATATATGAAGTAATGAAGGCGCTGGCTCTGTCGGTTGATATTCGATGAGTTTGATTATAAAGCTTTACTGAAGATCTTTTTATCAGAACTGTTGACAATGGCAAACTCAACGCGTTCATATTCACGGTTAAAGCATTTCAAAGCCAAAGTTTATAGATATATATGATTCTCTGTGGAATTGAGCTGTTTGTTGTGGTCTAATTCCAAATCAATTAAACACGATTCATGAATAAAATTACAAAATTCGAAATCTCTATATTGAAAAATTGGAGGCAAAAGTTTCTATATAGCATATACTATATGTATTGAAATCATACATAATATGTGTAGATTAATTTTCCTAAAAATACCATCTTAATTACAAATCTTCTCGTCTTTTTGACTTATACGGCCAATTAGAATTTTGCTAAAGGCAATCTGTGTAAACATAACTTTTAAAGATATTTAAAAGTAACTTGTTGCTGAAAATTCTTAATAAATTTCTAATACTTTTGGTAATAATAAAACCCTTGAAATGTTTTCTCAAGAAATCGGATATTAATTATTTCGTTCTTTGGTTAGAATATTTTTATTACGTTAAAAAACTGTTAAATTTATATAAAATTCTATAAACATTTTTAAATTTTGCAGTTCAATAAAAACAAACTTATTAATCTAAACATAACAGAATCAGTTATGTTGCAGCTGATAAAACAACGGTATGTTAAAAACATTTCGTTTATTGATTAATATTCCAACAGAAATTAATTTTAATTGGTAATGAGTATGCCAGGGATCTGAAATTACATGAGTATTGTAGGGTGAACTATTGATTGAATAAAGGTCAAAGCTCACAATAGTTTTATATAATTTGTTGTCTTAAAATGCAATCACGTCGACAATGTGTACCAGATGCATTTTATAAATTTAGGTAAATACGTAAAGGGTGTTCAAATAAAAAAACAGGAGCTAGCCTGTCCTGTTCAGTTTTTTTTAAATATATTAAAAATCTTTATAGTATAATAATTATATAGTAAAATAACGGGTGGCGGCATGGAAGTCTGTTTTAAAATGTGAAATAAATAAAACCTAAATATGAACGTAAATTAATGTTTTTGTTGATTTTTACAGAATTACAAATTCTTGATTAACGTTTGTTAAATTAATTCTTGTTTTTGTGAGCCAGAAGATTATTCACCCATATATTTAACAAAATAAGTTATGTTCAACTCATTCAGTACTTTAATTTAAAAAAAAACTTTGTTTTAGCTATACATTATAAAAATTCAAGATTAAAATTTATTTACTTTGCAACACCGAACAAAACTTACAACATCCACGTCCTTCACTTAAAAATGTACATTGGATACGAATCAACTGCTACGTAGTCTAGTCCTTTAGATTGCATTCGTCGAAAATAGATAAATGTGAATTAAAAATTTAATCAAAACTTGCACAAACAATTATTTTAAGCAACTAATAGTTTGTTAATTTTGCAATTTGCGACAAAAGTTCACATTTTGATGTTGTTATTTAATACACACGTTTAATAAAACTTTTTACAACAATTCTTTAAAGTCTCTACCACCTAGTTGTAAACATAATTCAATTCTTTTTCTGACACCACTCGAAAAATTTTGAAGAATTTCAAGATTTTCATTAACTGTCTACAATTCTGTTTTGAAGTTCTTGAAAACTGGGGTCCGGTAAATGGTGTTTTCACACGTGACCATAAGAAGAAATCACATGACGTAAGATTGCAAGATTAAGGCGGCCAAATGTTTTCTGAATTTAGACTAATTGTTTGATCAGCATGAAATTCTGCCCCATCTTGTTGAAAACTAGCCCCATCGTTAAAATAGCCATGCTATTTATCGTTTAATAGTTCATTTAAAAATTGAGTCAAAATTTCTTCGCAGTATCTAACATGATTGATGGTTCTTATAAATTAATTTGTTAGTGAAATGTGTGTATAACGACATCTCGTGTAATCAGAGACACGTATGAATAGTAACAAACTAAGTAATGCCAACAGATAACTGTAACGACAAGTTGAATGTTTTAAATGAAAATCGTTATCTAAGCGATAACTTAGAATGCAAAAAAAACTCGTGTCGATAAAGTCAAGTATTTCTGTACAGTAGCATACACGCACGAAAGAACACCTGATGCGCATTTCGCTCTTATTATGAGCTCTTTAGAGGTGTAACTTAAGTGCGGTATACATGTGCACATTTGCATTTGCATTTAAAACATTCAACTTGTCGTTACAATTATCTGTTGGCATTACTTAATTTGTTAGATTTGTCAATTGTGGCAGACAGTTGCTTTTTATCGTAAAAAAATATGGCCCGATAATCCTACGTTTGCTGTTCTGCGAACAGCGGTTACCCGATATGAATACCTATCCAAATTGCTTTGTTAGAACTGAATAATAAGTACCAATACAGAACTTTGTTTGTAGAAAGAAAAAAAATTGAAATTTCTGATTTTTGTTTCTATTTTTTTCTGACTTTGTTTGAAGATATATCAAAAAATATATCTCGCATTTTCATTACCACTTTTCTAGCTCATCTAATTTTTGATACAAGGTTTCGTTTTTTTAGCTATCATCAATTTTATTCTCTTAAATAAACAAAAAAATTATTTTTGCCGTATTTAATTCTCTACTTTTTTTCAAATTCAGCGATTCATACTCTATATGTTTGATGTTTTAGATGAGAAAATTTATATTCAATGTAAAACTTTAAAAATCTACAGTTAAAATTAATACTAGAAGCATTAGATACCTGTAAAATTATTATAAAAGTAATCGTTTTGAGGAAAATTTTGAGCACTACAAGTTTAGTCCTCTCAATAAAACTCGAAAAATTGATATTTTTTGAGATTAAGCTTGAAAATGTGTTTTTCAGAAACAAATAGACTTGGGAATCTATGAGTCCAGGAGTGTTTATTAGAAGAGACCAATTTTGCTCAGTTTTGACGTTTGACATTTTAATCTTATTTTTTAATTTTTTCGAGTTAATTTTTGAAATTTTCTATTCGTAGGCCATTCCCGCGCGGAAAAACGACAGAATGTTATGCTAGAGCAATTTTCCTACTTCCTCCAGCCCCAAATCTCATCTCCATATATTATTATACACTTTTAACTAATTTTTCGAACACCAATGCCATCGAAAAAGAAGAGAGGTAAAGTAAACTGACGACGATGGTTGGGAAAGAGAACTCGCGGAAGGCCACAGATGCAATAGTTCTAATTGCCGTTCTAAATTGGAATCGAATTGCCCAGGGGTCCCATTCTCGAATCATAAGACGAATTCGTTGGGCAACTTCCTATCGATAGAACTTTGCATGAAAAGTTTGTATACGATATGTAATTGGTATTCTCGAGTTTCACACGATGTGCAAAACATCATGTGAACTCGATTCGACTAAAAAGTTTAACAACATTGTAATATTTCAGTTTTTGACGTTTTTGTGTTGGTTAATTTAGTATTTTTTATTATTTTTAATACATATATCAACCAAACTTACAGTTTGCTTACTAGGATCGCTATTCTGTGTGTGGTCGTTGCCGTCGTCGTTGTCCGTTGCAGGGTGTCTGTTGCAGAATTCCCGTTGTGATGAATTAAATTTGACATGTGATTCTTATGTAATTGTTAACGCTGATTCCGAATATGTCTTTCACTTTTTGATATCTCAAACAGTTTTCGAGATACCTATTCGACTTTAAAATTCTAAAATTCCCGAAAACTCAGATTTATATTCAGTAAACCCCCTATAAGGCTCTAATCGTTTGCGTTATTATTTCCCAGTCAAATAAAATTTCCCTGGCCAGTTAAGGTTTTGAAAAGAAATAGATCTAGAACAACAAAAGTGTTATCAAAGTAAGAGAATTTTCAGTCTAATAAACCAAATGACACAGTTACAACAAATGTACCCGAAACAGGAATAACAAAGTAATACCAAAACCTTAAAATGTAACCAAGATACACACAGAAGGTTTTACAGAATCAATGATCAAAATTACTTTAATTTTTGTTTCAAATATTAGAAGAAACTTGTCCATAATCTTGTATTTCTTAAGAGTAACAATTTCTTTTAATTAATTAAATTATATCTTTTTTTTTTTTCTTTTCCTCGAAATAAATTTATAAGAATAATGTGATTCATAATTTAGCCAAAGAATTGTTAATAATTGATGAAATTTGGTAATTCTGTATTTATGGAAAGCCCAATCCAGTAAGGAACTTAGATTTTTTGAAAAAAAATGCTAATACAATTTTTTTCATTTTTATCCCTTGGTTTTTGTAAGAAAAATGTGATAATTTATTTTTTAGAAGACTACTCTCGAAAGTAACCATATTATAACACAAAGTTGTGTCCGAAAATGCAAAATATCATAACTCTTTCAAAACTGTTGTGATAAAAACTCAACAGTTAATAGTTTACACTCATTTCGTCTTAGTTACGCTTAGCAACGACTTTCGCATACATTTTTACCATTTAATTCAAAAAATCAAGTAGGTGAACATCTACCGAATTTGACACGTTAATTATTTGAAGTACAGTTATATAAAAACTAAAATTTTTTTGCCTTTAGTATCTTCAAATTATTGAAAATGTCGAGCAGTAGCGATGAATATAATGTCCAATTAACACTGCCCTTGTTTTGTAAGAAGCTTAAGTTACCGCACTGGAGTTGAAAAGTTGTTTCTCTTAACCCTTAACGAGTAAGAACGTAAATTTGTATTATGTGTATAGTCGTCTAAAATAGTTATTTTCCTACCGAGTGTCGTGTCTAGATCTACTCGTGCTCCGCTTCGCTCCGCACTCGTGTCTCTATAGACACTCGCACGATATTTGCACTTTCGCACAAGTTATGAACAATATTTTAAATTGTTTCTTATTCTCGCTGTGAATTTCTGAATTTCTAAAAAGTGAGTTATCTCCTCTTAACTGTAAACGATAAAATATTGATAGTGATCTGTAAACTCTGAAATATGGATAATGATGAAGATAGTATTTTGGAAGCAGAAAATGAAACCAGCCTCAAGTTGTTGCCCCTAAATCCCGGCAACGCTATGAGGAAGCTTATAGCAAGTTTATGGAGTGGCAAAAGCAAAACAGGGTAAATTCTTCGTTTTCGCAAAACTTCCTGTTTGCGTATTTTGGAGAGCTGTCGAAAAAATTGCCCCAAGCACATTATGGACGCAATTTTCTATGATAAGAAGCACGCTTATTGTTTACCAGAATACTAATATTAGTCAATATCCTAAATTGAAAGCCTTTCTTAAAAGAATGTCGCAAGAATACAAACCGAAAAAATTGAGAACTTTAACTGCTGAAGAAGTTAATAAATTCATAAAAGAAGCGCCAGACGGCAAAGATTTGTTACAGAAAGTAAGTACATCCCTATAAACAAAAACCATTCATCAATTGAAGTTTCAATTTTAGGTAATTTTGGTGTTCGGAATTAGTGGAGTCATGCGAAGGAACAAATTGGTCCAATTAAAAATTGATGATTTAACTGATGTCGGTTCGGCCGTAATTGTAAAATTAGGTGACACCAAAAATAAAAAGGATCGTGTTTTCACGATAGTTGACGAGTTTTACGGTATCTATCGCAAATATGCTGCTCTTCGACCACCAAATACGTCTGAACGTCGCTTTTTTGAATTATCAGCAAGCCAAATGCACTAAACAGCCCGTTGGAATCAACAAGATAGGTAGCATCCCAAAATTGATTGCTACCTACCTTGGTTTAGAGGAACCCGCATCTTACACGAGCCACTGTATGAGGCGATCATCTTCCACCATTTTTGTGGATGCTGGTGCTACGATTGAAGATCTGAAACGCCACGGTGGATAGGATTCTTCATCAGTGGCGGAAGGTTACATAGCAGAGTCTATTGGGCACAAAATGAAAGTTGCTAAAACAATCACTTCGGCCGTTAAAAATTCGTCAGAAACTTCGTCAGAAATCTCGTCAGAAACTAATCCAATTACTGAACTTGAACTTGAACAATGAAGCGGAATCATCCATTATGACAACTTCTTCAACAATTGTCAAATCATCAAATTTGGCAAAAATGTTTGAAAATTCAAATAAAAAAGCAATACATTTCAATAACTGCACATTTAATAATGTAACTTTCTAGTTCTATTAATAAAGATTTCATTCAAATAATAATTGTGCACATTTATTTAAATCCTAATAATTCGAATTTGTGTATAAACTATAAAACTAGAAAATTGACGATCGAAATAGGACTTCATCCATTGGCCGAATTCATATCATGCACCGTGAATGATATGAATTATTTCCACACGGTCAGTGATATTTTGAAGTTTCGATCTCAGGTTGCTACTTTGATATGTGTCACTTTCGTGACAAGCTGTCTAAAAAGTTGTTTCTCTTAACCCTTAACGAGTAAGAACGTAATTTTGTATTATGTGTATAGTCGTCTAAAAAATAGTGTTCCTGACTCGTACGAAAGTGCAAATATCTGTGCTCGTGTTTACCATCACCCGCACTATATTTGCTACTTTTGACACTTGTTAGGAAAATAACTATTAAAGGATAGTTTTTAACGCTCTACAATTAAAAAGTTTGTCAAAATTGTACAATAAATATAAATCTTATGGGGGTGTTTCGCTTTCAAGTGGATCACACTGTATATTGAAAATACAAAATAATAAAGATTTAATTTTTAATTGAAATTTACATTTGGAATAGTACGTAGGTTGAAGGTTGATAGTGTTTATCGTTCATACCAAACACGTGTAAATAACCAGTGTATTTAATAGATAAAAATGACCCGCAACTACTAATTGATGATTTATTTTGATTTAGTCATGTTTTACATTTCGTGTCGGGTACTACAACATCTTGCAATGAATTGTGTTATAAAGTGTTAAATAGTTACTGACCGTAGCTTTTAAAGCAGGTATTGTCCATTTGTAGTACATTTTAAGACTTTATTTTGATTAAAACGTTTTAATTAATCGTAGGAAACGATGGCTAGTTATTTATTATTACAATCATTAGTATATGGCACGCCGTTTTAGTATTTAAGGTCATGTTAGAATTGAAATCCAATTAAGTAAAATTATGTATACATAATTGAAATACAGAAATTTAAAAATATTTTCACATGTTGCTGCGCATTTTATTAAAGTTAAACTATTGTTAATATTTTTACTTGCATAAATTGTGTGATGTATTTGAATGAAGTTTAAATTTAATCCTTAACATGAAAATGACATCGTTAAATTAATCACTAAAATCTATGGAGTAGGTATTAAAATTTTAAAACAATTTTATTTCTGTTGCAGATGGCAGTTTCATACATCCTTTACAACTAGTCGGTAAGTGATAATTAATGCAAATATAAAGTATTATGAAATTGTGTGACTTAAATATAACTTGAAGACTAGCATTTAATACCTATGGCTACCAAAATTTTTATGCCTTTATTCTATTTATTTAATCGAAAAATGTGATAAAATCGATGATTATTTCTTGTAAATTTATTGACATTTTCCTCTTCCAGATATATTATTCATAGCACCTTCGCCTTATTATAAAAACCAAATTTAATGGTACATTTTCAAATACTTAACACCATCATTATTTGTGAATATAACCATACCATTTTATCAGTTTTTTATAAGTTTACTATCAAAATGGTTTTTTCTAACTGAAAAAAACAACCGGTGAATAAATATATTCATTTTTTGCGTTTTTTGAAATACTTTATTTAATTGTCAATCAAAACCATCGGATACGTCAATTTTGTTTTTTAAAGAGCATATTTTATAAAATTTAAGATAATTTTTTACCCCCTCTACTTTTTGCAATGACTCATCGATAATTTTTATAAATGGCGTTGCCAAAATTTGTTGCAGTTTTGGGTAAATTTACGCAGTCTGAGTTCAGACATGTGTCACTTTTGACATTGACATTGACAGTTCCCGAGATATTAATTTTTAAAATAAAACAAAAACGTGAGATTGTTTATAAGTTTTTTTTGAGACAAGTGATAAAAAATCTCTGTATGTCACTTTATCAGTTGGTAACGATTATTTTTATCTTGATCTTAAAGTAAATAGTTCGTTATTTGACCGAAAACCAAAAATCATAATAAAATTTTCAATTTTTCGCTTTTCGGAATCATTTTAAACGATTGTTACCAACCGTCAAAGTATGTTACATAAAATATTTACCACTTGTTTCAAAAATACTTGTAAAATGTCTATAGTTTTTATTTTACTTTAAGAATTAATATCTTGGAAACTGTTAACGTCAATGTCTGGACTTAAATCTAACCAAAACTGTGAAAAAATTAGGTGGTGCTATTTAAAAAAATTATCAATTTAGTCATTGCAAAAAGTAGACGGGTTAAAAAATTAATTTGAATTTCAGGAAATATGCGCTTTAAAAAAACAAAATTGACGGGTCCGAGGATTTTTTGTCGTCCATTTTTCCAGACTAAACGTTTGCACTGTATACTATTTGGTGTTGCTAGGTTGGCAATTAAATAAAGTACTATGGATAAATAAATAAATTTATTACTCACCGGTAAATATTGTTTTA
Source organism: Abscondita cerata (assembly GCA_030710515.1). Lineage (NCBI taxonomy): Eukaryota > Metazoa > Arthropoda > Insecta > Coleoptera > Lampyridae > Abscondita > Abscondita cerata. The sequence goes on along the minus strand of JALBCR010001426.1, from coordinate 30,682 downwards.
TTTCAGTTACCATAAATAATAAAGAATTCTTGGAATACATTAAATAAATATCCTCCCCTAGACTACGACCTTTTGTTTAAAACATCATTTAACTAAATCTCTTATTACAATGAAAAATGACTGAGGTAACAAATTCTCTTCGGAATTTAAAACCTCTTTAGAAATTAAAAAAATTTGTGCAGATAACGACTTAACATAAGTAAGTCGGACAAAGGTAATTGTAAGTATTGAACAAACTCGACTACATCAGAATCTCCAATGTGTTCAATTGTCCAATTCAACAATATCAAGAATTACGTTAACAAATTATTCACTAACACTCCGGCTAAGTTCAATAAAGTTAAAAGACTGATTCCTACAGGTTTCACTATACTTCAACTCTACACTTTTCTTAAGATTCAGAAAATTAAAGATTTTAACAATTTTAATACGTTGTCTTTGAACTTCACTATTAACATAATTAAATATAACTAAATAGTTGAACACCACCTTCAAACAAAATTTACATTTACAAATTAATGATTTGGTTAAAAACTTGTCTGAACTTAAAGGAATCAGGAAAATTGAAGTAGTTCTCTATTAACTCATAATTAAGTACTTCTCTTGACGTTACCAACCTATTAACCAAGTACAACGAATTATAAATAATTTACTAACTAATTCCGAACTTCAGGATGATGAAGCCGTTTATTTTAAGACTTGTTAACTATTTGTTTCAAACAAAATTTCTTCAAATTTAATAACTTGATTTTTGCACAAAAAAACTGGCCTGGCTATGGGTTCCAATCTCAACCCTTTGCTTCCTGAAATCATCATGGATGATCTCGAAAATACAATACTCGAAAGAGATAATCCTTCGATTAAAAAAATACGAGGGTTGGGGCATAAGCCGTGGCAGCTATTTTTTTTCTTGTACTCTCCCAACATTTCGCCCTGTAACTTTCATCTCATACGCAAAATTATGGAACCACTACTGGTAGATGGTTTGCAACACGAGAGGACAGGTGTACTGTGTTGTCATTCTTTTGCACCGTGAAGGCCATATTGCCCTGTGTAATACCGTAATAAATTAATGTGTTATAATATTTCAGTGATTTTCATTGTTCACAGACCTTGTCCTTTCGTCTGTATATGTCACATTTTTTCAACCGGATTGGTATCTTCAAGAAAAAAAATAATTGCCATGATTTTTGCCCAAACCCCGTAGTATTTTGTAAACGCTATGAAGATGACACATCTTGATTATTTTTGATGGATCATTGAAGATACTGCAGATTTTTTCCTTCAATTCACATTAGAATTGGCTACCAACAATAAACTACCTTTTCTAGATATTTTAATCAGTTAAGAACACGGTTTCACCACTTTTCAAATTTACAAAAGGCCCACTTTCGTTGACCCTCTAATATATTTCAACTCCAACCATCTTTGGTCTCACAAACTTGCTGCCTTTCACTCGTACATTCATAGACTTCTAACTACATCTTTAAATTATAACAATTTATTAACAGAACTCAATTTTATTAGATAAACTCCATACCACCTTGTCCTCTAATAAATTAGATGATGCCAAATACACCACTTAAACTTATTAAATCACACACAGCAATTGTTTTACTACAATTTAAACATATAAAAACAACTCGCAGGACAACAAAGGCGTGTATATAAACTTTATCACTCACTCAATTATGTAGGTTCTACTAAAAGATCTTTCTTTACAAGATTCATAGAACACTACAATGCTATCTGTTTGAACCAACCCGATAAATCCAACTTTGCAGGCCATATACTTAAAATTAATCACAATCCAGAACCTTCTTCCAACCAGTATATGGTACATGTTATTAACAGCAACAGTATTATGCTAAATCTTGAAAAAGTTTACTTAATTAAACAGTTTATTATTGACAACAAATTATTAAACGTCCATTTAGATTTTCCTAACTTTATTTACACTATATTCGTTTCTGTAGGTTATCATTGTATATATGTACATCCTAATGAGGTTATGTTTGTTGTGTTGTCTTACTTATTTTTGAATACCGCTTTCTTAGTTACTTTAATAGTATTTTAATAATTTGGTACTGTTCTTACAAGATTAGGGGACACTCGGCTAAAATATAGTGATACTTCCGGTTATAGTAGATGTCAACTTCCGTATTTCAAATATTTGAACTTTTATGACAAAATTTAAGTTTCGGACCAGAAAATAATGGGACTTTTTTCTCATATACAACACATAAGTCTACTGCGTACAGCAAAACCATCCCAAGTAAACGTCTACGTGTCGCACATGTAAATATTAGATCCTTAGTTTCAAAATTTGACATATTTTCTGAATTTATTCAAGAGAGTAATCTTCAATTAATTGCAATCTTAAGAACTTGGTTAGATCCAAAGTTTCCTTCATCTTTAATAAATATTCCTGGATACGAACTATTACGATCTGACGGAATAACTAGAGGAGATGAGTTACGCTAGTATGTGCAAAACAATGTAAACTTCAAGACTGTTGATACAAATTTCCTAAACTTAATTAGTACCGAGCAACTCTGGATATCAATAAAATAGGAAAAGTAAAAGTAATTTTAGGAGCTTTATACGAGGATGTATTGATTTCTAGTTAGCCTAGACCAGTTCCTTGCATAAACAAAATATTGCGTTACCATAGCAACGAACAATAACTTATTAGAAGTGTCAGTGTAAAGTTTGACGTCAAAAAAAGTAAACCAGAGTCACGCAATAAATTAAATAAAAAAAGATGTCCACCGAAATTGTGAAAATCGAAAAATTGGAGTATCGAGCCATCATTTTTAAAAGGGTTAAGAGGTAGGGGGGTTTTAGGAAGTTTTGTTTAAAACCCTTGGAATGCAAGCTTAAAAAGGGTTAAATTTTCTATTGAAGTTGTTGACGGTTGGGAAAGAAAAATTATTTTTTTCTTTTTTTAAATTTTGTAAATTTTTTTTTTTTTTTTTTTTAAAATTTGTTTTTTTTGTAATTTTTGGTAAAAAGAATGTTTTTCCAATAACTATAAAGTTTTAAGATGTGGTTGTTATCAAGAAAAAACGGGGAAAAATGGGGTGGTGGTGCACTAGTGGCTGTACAAAACTGTATTTCAAGTGAATCAATTAACTTTTTTAAATACATAATTGATTTAGTGCCAAACATAGATATTGTTGGTTGTAAATGTAAATTAAATCATGATTTTCTTTACCTTGTGGCAGTCTATATTCCACCTATATTAAGATGATACTTTAGAACTTTATTTGATTATCTAGAACAAATGCAATGTTTTAATGATAACAAAGTGTTTTTAATTGGTGATTTTAATATACCGAATTTTAATGATACAAAATCAACCATCTTAAAAAATACTTGCGACTTTCTTGATCTAAAACAATACAATCAAGTGCCTAACGTGGATTACAAGTATCTAGATCTTGTTTTATCTAATTTTCAATGTACTGTCGTACATGAAGAGGATCCTCTAGTTAACGAGGACAAATATCACCCGGCACTAAGTATCAACTTATCATTAAATTGTAAACAACTACATAATTTTCCAACTAACCAGTTTTTAAACTACAATTTTTATAAGGTAGATTTCTCAATACTAAACCAGGCACTAAAAAGTGCCAATTGGTCTTATTTGGAAAATTATACAGATGTAAACTTAGCATGCAATTCATTTTATAAAACAATTCATACGATATTTGATACACACATACCTAAATACCATATAAAATCAAAAAAATATCCTAAGTGGTTTACCCCGCAACTAATACGTAATATCTCCCTAAAAGAGTATTATCACAGGTTATACAAACGCAATAGTTGTGACACTAACCTTCAAAATTTTCAACGTTTAAGAACTCACGTTAAAAAGCTTTTATTTGAAAATTACAATGCTTACATTTTTAATATACAAGACACTGTGATTTTGGATCCAAAAAATTCTGGTCTTTTATAAATTCTAAAAATAAATCAACACGTATTCCGATGAAAATGTACTGTGAATATAAAAGCTTTGAAACTCCATCATCCATAGTCGAAGAATTTGCTCGCTATTTTTCTAAAATCTTTTCGAATAGTAGTGCTGTTCCCGAGTATTGTAATAGCTATTACAACAATATGCCTAGTATAAGTATATCTAACATATCAGAATCTAACATAATAATATCTATTAATAAATTACAAAATAAAATTACTTCTGGCCCTGATCATATACCCAGTTATGTAATAAAAAATTGTGCAGATGCTTTTGTGAAACCTTTACATTTCATCATTAAGTTATCAATTCAAACCTCAACAATTCCCAATTCTTGGAAAAAAGCTCGAATTTGTCCTGTCTTTAAATCAGGAGATCGTTCAGATATAGGTAATTATCGACCGATAAGTATCATATCAAACTTTGCAAAAATTTATGAAATGTGCTTATTTTCTTTATTGTACCCCGCTGTTTCTCGATATATAACACCGTATCAACATGGATTCTATCGTAACCGTTCTACGATTACAAATCTAGCGTGTGTAACGGAATATATTTCAAAATATCTTGATGTACAAGGGCAGGTTGATGTTCTGTACACAGACTTTTCCAAAGTATTTGATAGAATTGACCACGGTTTGCTTTTGTTCAAACTTAATTCTTTTGGTTTCTCTCGTCCACTAATATCATTGTTTACATCTTACTTGCAAGAACGAACTCATTATGTATCTTACAACAATTTTAACTCTGCGGTATTTCAAGCTTCTTCTGGAGTCCCGCAGGGATCGAATTTAGGACCATTGCTGTTTTTAATATTTGTCAATGACTTACCTGATTGTATTAACTGCAATAAATTGATGTTTGCTGATGATTTAAAGATATTTTCAGTCATTAATAAACTAAGCGACTGCGATTTTCTTCAAGCACAACTAAATGCAGTTCAGGAATGGTGTATTGCAAATAAAATCTCGCTTAATGAATCTAAGTGCAAAGTTGTTACCTACACTCGTAAAGTAAATTGGATTATACATCCATATCGAGTTAATTCAACGATAATCGAAAGATGTACCGTTACTAAAGATTTAGGTATACTTTTTGACATCAAACTTACTTTTAGACAACATATAGATGATATTATTTCCTCTGCTATGAAGATGCTCGGTTTCTTAATACGTAATGCTCGTACCTTCCATAATATTCACGCATTGAAAGTATTATACTTTTCGTTGGTGAGATGCAAGCTTGAATATGGTTCTACTGTGTGGAATCCATATTATAAAAAGCAAATTGACGATTTGGAAGCTGTTCAAAGAAAATTTTTAAAGTTTTTATCATATCGGTGTGATGGAATATATCCGGAAGTAGGTTGTAATCATACTATGCTTCTAAATCGATTCAAAGTGCAATCTTTGGAAAACAGACGGGGTATTATAAATGTAAAATTTCTTTACAATTTATTGCACAATAAAATTGATTGTGCTGACTTAATTTCATTATTGAATTTTCATGTACCGTCTCTACCTCTTCGTAGCAATGTTACTTTTTATTGTTCTACCCCACGTACAAATATGCTTGCTAAATCACCTCTTCAAACAATTTGTAAATTGTTTAACTTAATCTCTGGACAGTGTGATATACATTTTTCGTCCTTACACTTTATTATATGCGAATTTTTAAAATTAAGTTCTTGAATTTAGTACATACATACCTTAGATTTATTATCTTAGTAATTTAACTTTACTTTATACCGTATTATTAATTTTTTGTTGTTTATTGTATTGTCCTATAATAGGATTTGGTCTGTTGGGCAATAAACATTATTATTATTATTATTATTATTATTATTATTATTATTATTATTTATTTTTATTATTATCAAGTACCTGTATTTAAAAGGGTTAAGAGGTAAGCAGATTTTACGAAGATATGCTTAATACCCTTGGTGTCCTTCGTAAGGCGTCAAAATTGGAATGCAAGCTTCAAAAGGGTAATTTTCCATTGAAGATGATGCCGATCGGGAAGGCCAGTTTCTGTGTCAGTCCCCGAAAATATCGATGCAGTTCATGACATGATTTTATCAGACCGTCGAATTGGGCTAAAACGGATATCTGAAGCACTGAATATTTCATACGAACGCGTTCATCATATGGTTCACGTCAATTTGGACATGAGAAAAATTGCTGCAAAATGGATCCCCAAATGTTTGAATGTTGACCAAAAGCGTGCAAGGGTAGAAGCATCGCGTTCGATCTGTGCTCGATTTGAAAACGATGTAGACTTCTTAAACCGAATTGTTACTATGGATGAGACTTGGGTACATTTCTACGATCCAGAAACAAAGCAACAATCGATGGAATGGCGACACTCTGGTTCTCCAAGACCTAAGAAGTTTCGTGTCCAAAAATCTGCTGGAAAAGTTCTTGCTTCAGTTTTTTGGGATTGCCATGGAGTAATCATGATTGATTTTTGGATAAGGGTAGAACAATAACTGGAGATTACTATTCGACATTACTGACCACTCTACGGGAAAATATTAAAGAGAAAAGACGCGGAAAGCTATCCAAAGGTGTTTTGTTTTTGCAGGACAACGCCCCTGCACACAAATCTCATGTTGCCATGCAAAAATTCGTGATTTAGGGTTTGAATTACTAGAACACCCCCTTATTCACCCGATTTGGCTCCGTCCGACTATCACCTCTTTCCTCAACTGAAAAAAAGTTTAAAAGGTCGTACATTTTCTTCCAACAAGGAGGTAATAGAAGCTGTGGAGGTCTGGTTTGCAGAGCAAGAAGAAACTTTTTTTTAAAGGTCTAGAGACGTTGCAGGTTCGCTGTAATAAATGTATCCAATTAAGAGGAGAATATGTTGAGTAATAAAATATTTTGACATTGAAATTTTGTTTGGTTCTATAGTAGGCTAAGAATTTTTCAATATATCCTCGTAAAACCAAACCGTCAAATTTTTTTTTTGAAAAAAAGAAAATAAAGTTTTTTGTAGAAAATAAAAAAAAAAAGAAAAAATAATTGTTGGGGACGTTAACATCGACTTGAGCAGTAGATCTGTGTTCTCTAAAAAATTTAATGATCTTTTAAAATCGTATAATCTAAAGCAAATAGTAACTTTACCCACTAGAATAACTGAATTATCGGCAACCCTTATAGATGTTATATGTGTTAATAAATTTACTGGAGTTTTGGAGCGTAATAACCTTGACTTGTATTTGGGAACGGATCATATGTTATGCTATTGTGAGTTAGACCATACAGTAACAACCCCTAAACCTAAATCGCAAACTTATCGAAATCACAAGCATTTTGACATAGAAGAGTTTGAACGGGATGCCGCTAGAACAAGCTGGGATTATGTTGAACAAATAAACAACATCGATGGCAAAGTTAATTATTTCAATTCTAATATCTTAGCCTTATTTGACACGCACGCACCTTTAACTACTTCATTATGTCGACATCGCAGTCGTCCCTATGCAACCGACACCATCAAACTTATAATAAACATGAAAGATAAAGCATATAAAAAGTATAAAAAAAAACTTGTAAGCGAATTCAACTACTACAAACAGATACGTAACTATTTAACAATTGCTATACGAAATGAGAAAACTGCTTATATTAGCAATCAATCAACTTTAAAAAAAAACCTAGAATTTTGTGGAAACACTTTGCACTATGAAATATTCACTCTAAGCGTATAATCAATGCTCTAAGCAATATTCAGAAATAGCTGATGAAACCCGAGATGCCAATTTAATTAATAGATATTTATCGAATAACGTTTTAAATGTAAACATAAACAACGACCAATTGAATTTCTATTTAAATAACAAATACAGCAACGACAGCGAAGAAACATCCATACGTACAGTTACGACAACCGAAATAGAAAAAATTGTTAACAAATTAAGTTCTCATGCATATGGCTTGGATGGTATTAATTGTAGAATGCTGAAGCTGAAGTTGCCGTTTTGCAAAAAAGATTAACAAATATTATTAACTTCTCTCTTAGAACTGCCACTGTACCAGCCTTGTGGAAGAAAGCCTTAATTAACCCGCTTCCAAAGTTGCAAACGTAAAAGAGCTCAAGGACATTTGACCTATAAGCATATTACCCATAATATCCACAGTGTTGAGTAATTATCTGACTGAGTTTATCCAAAATATCAATATTTTACCTCAAACTCAATCTGGCTTCCGGAACTATCATAGTACCACCACAGCAATGTTGAAGATAACTACCGACATCTCAAAAGGAATAGATAACCAATGGGTAACTTATCTAGCTCTATTAGACTATACAAAGGCATTTGATCTAATACATCACAAACGATTTCGATCATTTCTTAAAGATCGTTGGCAAGTTGTAAAGATAGATAACACCCTCTCTCAAGAACTAAACAGCAACTATGGCGTTTCTCAAAGAAGTGTGCTAAGTCCTATTTTATTCGCAATTTTCACAAACGATTGGAATATACACCAATAAGCTGACGATACACGAATTTACAAGTCATGTATCAGAAGACAATGGTCTACGATTAAACCCCCAAAAAACTATAGTAATAGGTATAGGTTCAAAGGTTGGAAAACAAAATCAATCAACAGTTCCATCCTCCATTATTGCTAGATGGAACTGTTATAAATGTTAGTGAATGTGCACGTGATTTAGGGTTACTTTTGGACAAATACTTAAATATCGAAAAATACGTCATAAAACAATGTAGGGAGTGTTATTTTAAATTAAAACCTCTATGGAAGTTTAAAGACATTCTACCGCAAGATGTGAAATGGAACCTAGTGAATTTAATAGTCGACTAGACTTTAACAGTTCAGTTTATTACTCTTTTTTGACAAGCAACTACAAAAACAAACTGCAAATTCTTCAAAATAACTGTTTAAGGTTTTCTTACAACATTGGTCGTAGAGAACATGTAACTCCGTACTATAAACAATTAGCAATATTAAAATTAAAATATAGATTCTTGTTGCTGCATGGAACTCTATTATTTAATATCTTTAACGTTAAGCAACCATCTTATTTGTATGACTTTTTAATTGAACGTTCAACCATTCACTTCTATCCTGTAACAAATGCAAGTGAATTAAGTATCTCCCAACATAAAACAGCTTAATTTTAATGTTGTTTTCAGTATGTGGCAACAAAATTGTTTAATGATAACTTAGAAATATTTTGCAGTAGTATGTCTAAATTACCGTTTAAGCAAAATTTAAAGAGGTACTTTCTGGCTATTCAAAGCAGTACATAACAAACAAAGAAAATATAAATTATAGGGAAAAAGTGAAAACCGGCTATGCCAATCTTTTCTCCCATTGATCACAATTTTTGTTGTATCATATATTTTGTACTAGATTAAAAGCCGGTCTACAGACGGGCGGACGACTTGATTGAGAACCCATATAGCATATAGAAAGTATGACACAATTAATTATTACAAATTGCAAATTTTCCCTGAAGGGATGCAATTTACTTGAAAAGAATTTTTGAAACAATTTTGTCATGCATATTTGAAACCGTCTTGGTCAGCCCGTCATTTTAAGGTATCATTCGATGGGTGGTCATATTTAAAAAACTGGGGCCTCCCCATGCCCCACCCACATGAGTGGGGAAAAGTGTTTTTTATTAGACGTCCTTTGGCCCGGGGCATGCCCAAGAAATCTAGCTATCACAACTAAAGGTCAGGCACACCCCACGGTGTGTATAGAAGGAGAACACCAGGTGAATTAACTCAATTAATTATTGAAAAAAATTTTTTTAAGTTTTGTTATGCATATTTGAAACCCTCTTAGTCAGCCCGTCATTTTAAGGTATCACTCGATGGGTAGTCGTATTTAAAAAACAGGCGCCCCAAGCCCCCCACCCACATGAATGGGAAAAGTGTTTTTTTATTAGACGTCCTTTGGCCCGGGGGCATGCCCAAGAAATTAGCTATCACAACTTGAAGTCAGGCACACTCCACGGTGTGTATAGAAGGAGAACACCAGGAGAATTAACTCAATTATTAATATGGATTATTATTATTATATTAACTTTTGTTTTGTTATTTTTCTACTTTTTTTTGTTTATTATGTACAATTATTATTTATTTAACATTTATTGTTTGCCCAATAAAAGGTTTTATTATTATTATTATTATTATTATTATTATTATTATTATTATTATTATTATTATTATTATTATTATTATAACTACTGTGAATGAATTAATTGAATTTATTGATTCAGAATGTTTGAAAAAGCTGTACAAAATTCAATATGAAGAAACGGCTAAAACTTATTTTTATTACTTGACCTAATTTATCATTAAGAAAATAAGAAAATTTGTGTGAGGTTGTTTATTCCAAAATGGTTGTTTTTTCGAAATACTATCAATTTTCTACTTATTCATTAAAATAGTGGATGTTTCATTTCACATTAATTGGCCACGATTTCAACTATAAGAAAAATGTTGCCTTCTTATATTTATACAAAATTTCATATTTTATCACAAGAAATGGTAAGAGGACTACAACTATAACATGTGAAGCCACTGTTTCTCAAAATATTGCAAACATAAAGAACATTTAAAATTTATTCGAACTTTTTTTTCACTATCAACGAGACGTGAATATGTAATTTTATCGCATTAATCACATTTTGATCAATTAGTTGCAGAATTTTTAGACATTAAACCAATATCTAGTTTTACTTTTCAAAACAATTGCACATCAAATTTTTGATTCAGCATCAATTTCTGATACCAATATTTTTGCGTAAAACATAATAGTAAAAGTTAAAAGGACAAAACAAAAAACGTAAGATACGAGATTGTTTTCATTTTAAAAAATGGAGAATGTCTTTAACGTCAAAAGCAAAATAATGTTACGAGCCAAAATGTATTAAAACTGTGGTAAAAACTAGGAAAAATAGAAATGTGCCATGTGGGCTGATACAAGATATAAAAGAAAGAAACTCAAACAAATCAAATGTACCTACTCTCAAGTTTACAAAATAAAAAATGTTAGTACAGTCCATTTATTTATACAATTTACATTATACAGTTACATTATTATAACTCCTACCCAAAGAATATTATACCGCAACCATGAGAATCCAAGTAATCTGTACTAAATCACACTAAAACGCCGGGATGTAACAATTCAGTTTTATAGTTGGAATACATGAGAAAAGACAATTTTGTTAACGGTTTCAAGAGGACCAAAAAAACGATTTTAGCGTATGGTCGACGTATATTTTTGTCAATTTGAGTTAACACTCAGTTTAGATAATGTGAAACAGCATGGTAAAGGTAACAAACAATTAAAGGACGTATGCTGCGTTATCACAGCTTTACAAAATACTCGGGAGGATAATCTGGTTCAACTTACGTTATATTTAAAAACATGTATTTGAATTACAAGTAATCGAAATTAGAATTAAAATTAGAAAATTGTGGTAAAACATTAAGCTAAATGCACTTTCAACAAAGGAAAAATTGTGTTAGCTCTTCTGGATTTTATGTCTTCTATAATCATCTTAAGAAGAATGCGAATGCAAAGCCCCACAACTTTTTCCGAAACTGTTAAAGCCATAAAATTGACAAAACGTGGTGGTGTAATTCTGTTACGGTTACCAACTAACCGACGGCAACCCAGATATATCAATTCTTTTATCCTTTAGCCAGATATCACCTACAAGTACATACAAGAAACTTGTCTAAAAATCTGGTAGGTTTATAAATCTGTGAGTGCAGTCAAACTGCAACATAGTGTAATGCAACAAGATTGTTCAAAAATTCTGGCATTTGACCATTAAAGAGATTTGAAGATACGGATGCTAATTTTCTACTTACAGAAGTTGACAAATATAATTCTCAAAAGATCAACCTAGCTAAATATCAAAATTATTGATCATTAATTGAAACACAAGATGCCAATACTAAGAAAGACAAAATTGAGAATTGCTAGTTTAGCACCAAAATTCTATCACAGCTCCTGTGTGCCATTCAATACCAAAAAACTAAGAGCTGAGTTAGCCTAAAAGAAACGATTTTGACTACACTTCTTACAAGGAAAACATTTATAAAATTGTCCATCTATCACTAAAAAATCAGAAACTGAAGTAAACGTTATTTAATGATTCTGAATTCTATGTGACCAAACATTATAGACATTGCGAAAAGAGGTGAGAGAATTTTTAACTCATTGTATCGAATTTCTGTCAACGGAATAAAACAGTATCCAGTCATAATTGCAGAATAATGAAAGGCACCACATACAAGTGGTTTGCACTTCAGTGAAAGGTAGCTCAACGCAAATCTAAAAATCATTGGAAATAGCTAAAAAATTTCAAGGCATTGTTTTATTATTGTTATTACTGACTACTGCTTTATTTGATTAAAAATTGTTTGTCAATGATGAAGAGTTGATAGCTAGCATCTGACATACTACAGGATATTTTAATTTAATGAATCTTAGTACATGAGGGACGAGATCACATCACTTGATTATAGAGAATATTTTACTCAAAGTCGTTTTCTTTTTTTTTTAATATGTAGTACACTAAAGCTAACAAAATTCGATGATGCTTCTAACTAAAATTTTTATAATACTCATCGGGAATTTTAAATGTTCTAAAAAAAACTAAATTGAATAAAAGCATAGAATTCGGAAATGATAACAATGCTTTCCGTGTCATAATTGTATGACGTGTTGAGCCGATTTGACGTATTTGAACATACTATTTGCTAATTAAAATTTAAAACAAAGTGAATACTTTTACAAACAAAAACTAATCTTGTAAAAGGATAAAACCATAAGAACCGTAACCGTTTTAGTTACCTTATCGTAGCGTCAGATTGGAATTGTAATTACCAAAACACGTATGAATAATTATTTCGATAGTACTAGCTACTTAATTTTAGAATTATTATAATTTATAGAAATATTAACGCAAATATCACTTTGTAAATTTCAATAAACTTTAGATTTTTAAAAGGATGTTATTTACACTCCATTAGTAAAATTGAAACATTTTCAAAAAAGTACCTACTTATGTTTTTTTTTTAAATGTTTTCAACTAATACAAATTGGTTTAAAACAGCCGATGTTAGATATATATATTTTATGGATCTGCCCAATTTACACCATAAAAATTTCACTGTAAAGCTGTCAATCCGTCTTGAAAATTGTTGACTTTAGTGTACCTTTGAAATGCAGCAATCTTAATTTTAAAAAATAAATTATTATCAATTACAAAAATTAATATATTTCTGGAGGCACTAGATAGTGGAATTTAGGAATTATCTTACAAAATTTTTTTTTAAATAAAAATGTGCATTGTAAAAACATAGTCATTTTGTTTTGAATTTAGTAGTATTAATATAAATTAATTATGTAATAAGCCGGACACTGCAAACGCTAACAATTTGCATACAAAGTTTGACGGATTATGGAGAATGAAAAAGAGTCGGATTACTCAGCGTGTCGGATTATTGAAACTAAAGCGATATTAAGTTTGTAGAATTTGTAAAAAAAATTCTTTTATTAATTTTAGATTAAGCGCTTTTAAATTTAATAGTAGTTTGATCTAAAAGACTAATCAAGAGTATCAGATAAAAAACTGTTAACTTAACCAAAAAGAGTTTGCAGTATCTACGACAATAGAGTATAATTGTTAATTTTTAATGAAATTTAAACATTTAAATGAAACTATACAAAATAATTTTATAAGTTTGGGTTTTGTATAATGAAACTTTGATTGTGTAAATTTTGTGTGTTAGAAATATATATGTTGAGTTGTACTTATTATACTTACACTTATTATATTATGTTTTGTAAAAAGCGGTTGTCGTACGTAATTAATTAAATAAATAATTGAAACCATCGTATAATATATCTGAAAAGAAAAATTAAACATTGTTTAGAAAATGTAAATAGTACAACAAAAGAACCAAATAATTCAAAGAAAAGTGAAGAAATATTTACGCTTTGTAAAACTTAATAGTTGAATAATAATGAATTTTAATGCAAGACTTAAAATCTAAAAACGGCAAACGCTTATTTTAAAAAGGTTAATGTAAAGAGAAATTGCTTTAAAACCCTCAAACAACGTTAGGCAATACAAGCAGCTTACGGCATTGAAGCCTAATCTGCATACCGCTTATTCAGTAGCACGTAGCGGGGCGTCATCCATTTAAACAATGCCTTTGAAAAGAATGCTTTCATTCTTTTCATGGGATCCATTAATATTCATACGACATTTCCCACCTTTATGTTTAATTCCCACCATCTTGTTAAATTTCACTCACCAATTAGACCTACCTGCATGTCAAGGTGTCCTCTGACCTACCAATGGTAAGAAACTTATCCAGGTGTAAATAGATGTTAGATATAAATTAGGAACTTCCGTTATATTATTACGAGGTAAAACATTTTAAAAAAGTGTATTACTTTCAAGTGGTGTTATTTGTTTTAATTAATGATGTACTTACGTACACATCAAGATTAATTAACAACTTTAATTACCGTAAAGATGACTTAAAAAATCTACCACGAACATTAATTCTCTTGAAACATACGAGTGAAATCGAATAAATGCATGTTCCACTGCACATAAAATGGATGTTAAGCGGAAGTTGCGTCTCGCTAGTGATCACTTCAAAAGGTTACTGATTTGATAAATACTTGTTACCCGAAATATGTACTAACATCCATGTAATATGATTTTAAAACCACTTATAATTATAGGGTTGTTCATAAATTACAGGAAAAAGCAGTTTTTGTCACCAACAGATAAACATCAAAATAATTATAATCCAATTAAACTGTGCATTAAACAACCACTATACAGAACCAATTTTAATTTTGCTATCACTTTAAGCATATGTATTTAAAAAAAGGAAGCAATACTCGCAGTCGGTAAAAATAATTTTACTTATCGTTGTGTAAGTACATATTATCATTAGAGGAAATTACTATTCATGTGTAACAGAAATTACTCCGAAATTGCTGTTTATCATATGCTAATCAATTTTCATTAAAAATTTTGCTGCCGGTAATAATTTGTTATGTGCAGGTGCTTTTCCTATTTAGTAACTCTACGTAACAATAGTAGTAACATACATTCAATTATAAATATATTAATTTAATAATTACTATCATTGAGCGTTTACATTAGCAAAATGTTTCGGAATTGAAATATTTTCCAACTGAAACGTATGCACGCAACCGCACTTTCTTATTAATTATCTTTCTATTCTTGAATTAGAATGTAAATCTTTTATTGGGGTGGATTATTCCGCTGATTTTCTGTTTTTTTTTAAATTTTGCCTCTAAAGATTCTTGAGAGTTTTTGCTATTTTCACTATCTTTCTCAATTCCTTCCTATTTCTTGTTTTTCTTTTCAGTCCGTCATGTTCATACTTCCTAAGTCCTTCTCTACCTTTTCATACCATTTGATATTAGGACTTCCCCTCGGTTTTGTTGTTTCTGGCTTTCTGTTTTATTTTCTGTATTATCTTATCATCCTCTGCTCCCACCCTATCTATCTAATTGTTTGAGCTTTTATTACTTTTACAATATTTTTATTATATTAAATACTTCATAATCCATGTGTATTCCCCATTTCCTATTTTTTTCAATCCTATGATTCTTCTTAATATCTTTCTTTCGAAAATTATTTCAGCTGCATACAAAACTGTCTGATGAAACATATTAAATACATACGTATTTAGTATTTACTCTGATCTTTTGGCTCTTCAAATTGTTTGATTTACATACATATTTGTTTTCTTTTCTTTACTTTTTCGCTTCTATCGTTATTGGATGTTAACTTTATTCTTAAATACCTGTACCCTTTTACCTTCTCAAATTTATATTTTCTTATCATTACTTTATTAGTTTCTTCCATATTTCCTCTCTGGTTTTTCGTGTATTTTGTTTTTTTACATTTATTTATTTCATTTGGTCCTACACCTTTTGCTTCTTTTTCAATTTAGTATGCATATGCTTATAATCTGTGCTTCGTTGTTTCTGATTGTTCCTTTTATATTTACTTGTCTTATTACTGCTTCTAAAATTAAAATCGATGCTGATAATGCGTCGCCTTATCTGACCCCTTTGTTGATGTTGAATGTTTCTGTCTTTTCTTCATTTGTTCTTGATAGTCATTTGCATACAGCTTCTTAATTTAAGTAGTATTTTAATTTTTTCTATATTTGTATTATCATCTTTTGCTTAACTTTTCAAACGCTTGTTTACAATCTACGAATGTATTGCATTCACTGTTGATCTTCTCAGTCTAAAACTCATCTGATAGTTGCTAATTTTATTTTCTATGTACAGTAAAACCTAGATTATCCGTGTGCCGTGCCGGATTTTTTTACAGGTTTGCTTTCGATTCTCCAGGTTTTAATTATCCGTGCAAACGAGAGTTTTGACTGGATCCGTCGAATTGCTGAACATACATACTTCGCAGAAATCTTTTAGTTAGGATTACAAAAGATTAGATCGTACTTGAGTATAATAGACGTTTTCGTTTTATATTTTTCTTTAGTTGTGGAAGCAGGAAGCTAAAGGTGAGACGTCTCGTTGGTTGTTATGAAAGTATTTCCCTTCATAAATATACAGGGTTTTCAAACTTAAGTCGGCACTATTGCTAACTTTGTTATTATTAGAGCTACATAGTCGGTTAAATGGGCCAACTAGTAGCATTTGTTTCTCTCATTACTATGGTGAAAACAGATTAAAAATTGAACACGGCGTTTGCAAGTTATGTCAAATTGTTCCATTTTTTCAAATGGGACACCTTGTATACAATATTCTCAATCGATAGGAAATTGAATACTGAATAAAAAGTGTCGTATTATTTTTTATCCTAAAGTCAAAATTACAGAGCTATTGATGATTTTTCAAATAAGTTTAAAGTGGCTGTGATTTTATAAACTACAATCGTTTGTTGTATAAATGTCATCACGATTAAAATGTCAAATTGAAATTTCACTGGTAAACAGTTTACAGCCACTAAAAGCGTAACGGTAACGTTTTTGAGCATTTAATTTGAATTTTTCTTTTAATGTTCACAGAATAAATTAAAATAAACCATATCCTTTCGCTTTATGGATATTCCACTTTTTTCATTTCATTCACCACTTCTGCTGGATATATCCACCGTGAATTTTGTATGTTAATCTATCCCCATCACGAAATAATCTGACTAGTAAACTTGACTATATTCTTAATATTACTACTCGACCATCCGCGAGTCTGATATTGTTCCTACTTTCTACTTTATCGCCACCTTAAACAATCTAAAACATCATCACTAGCTCCGTTATTTTTGACTTTAGCTCTGTCATTTTTGACTTTAAGATAAAAAATAATGAGAAATTTTTTGTTCAGTATTCATTTTTCTATCGATTGTAAATATTGTATACAGGGTGTCCCATTTGAAAAATTGAACAATTTGACATAACTTGCGAACGGATGTTCAATATTTATTCTGTTTTCACCATAGTGATGAGAAAAACAAATGCTACTAATTTGCCTATTAACCAACCCTGTAGCTCTAATAATAACAAAGTTAGCAATAGTGCTGACTTAAATTTGAATACCCTGTATACATAGGTATGTATATTATATTCGTGTAATTAGTAATTCGTTAAAAAAGATTGAACATCGCGCCGGTAAAACGCAAAAAGAAAATTTTGACTATTCAAGAGAAACTAAATTTAATAAACAAAGACGAAAACAGTTCAACCATTGAATTATTGGCAAGCGAATATGGTATTGGACTACAAACAGTTCGCGACATTATTAAAAGCAAAGCTAAATTACGAACCTTTATTTCGACATCTAATTCTCTTCATGTGTCTAAAAATCGGAAAATTATAAAAACAGAAAAATTTAAAAGACTTTATGATGCCATGATTAAATGGTCTTTACAAAAACGGTCTGAAAAGATTCCTATTTCTGGACCAATGTGTACAGCTCAAGCCCAAATGTTTCATGACAAATTAAAAATTGAGCAAAATTTCAATGCTTTAAGCGGATGGCTGCACGGTTTCAAGAAAAGGCATGGGATTCGCAAATTTCAAATTTAGGGGGAAAAGTTGGATTCTGATGAGGTTGCAATGGTAGATTTAAAACCTGAGCAAATCTATAATGCAGGTAAAACGGGTTTGTTTTGGAAAGCTATACCGCAAAAACTCTGGCCCACGAAGAAAAAATAAATGCTGCTGGGTTTAAAATGAAAAAAGACCGTTTAACTGTACTGTGTTGTGCAAATGATCCTGGCACTTATAAGCTGCGACTGACAGTGGATTATTTCAGTCAGAAATCAGCATAGACGAATTTCCAAATTTTCAACGAATAGTTCCACAAAAAGTTTGTCCCAGAAGTGCAAAAGTTCTTGTCTCAGAATAAACTAAATCAAAAATCAGTGATAATTATAGACAATGCAGCGTCTTATCCTAGCGCCGAAGAACTAAGTTCAAGGGACGGTAATATTTTTGCTCTGGTTTTGCCGCCTAATGTAACAGCCATTGCCCAGCCAATGGACCAGGGCATCATAGAAAAAATGAAAAGATTATACAGGAGGACTTTCATGATGTCGTTACTACGAGAACAACAAGATTTGAAAACATTTTGGAAATCTTTTAATATTAAGAAGGCCACATACACATTGGCACATGCTTAGACAAGGTTGACGATGAAATGCTTTTGGTGCTATGGAAAATAAAGAAGAAGAAGGACATGAACCATTTCAAACAAAAGTAGGCCACCAGGAAACGCCAGTAAACATTTTAATTGATTATTTTGGAGGACGTGAAGCGGATGTGATCAATGAATTGAATTTACAAAACATGAAAAAAACAATCGAAAGACGCATCAGTGCAAGTGGAAAACATATAAAGCTTACGGATTTAAGTTATTTTACTTATGATTAGGTTTATTTTATTTCGGATGTAATTAAAACTTTGTACCACTTGTCTGTGGAAGTTTACACCCCGTTCGACACTGATAATCGAGGTTCTATTGTATGTTGTAATTTTTTTTTGAAGCAATACTGTAAATATTCTATAGGCCGAATTTAACATAGTAATCCCTCTGTAGTTGTCTGAGTGTTCCAGGTTGCCTTTTTTTCTAGTATTGGTATTATTAGTCCTGTTTCCCATTCTGTTGGCATTTTCTCTTCTTTCCAGATTTCTCTTATTAGTTCATATATTTTCCTATGTAATCTCTCCCCCTCCATTCTTCATCAACTCTCATTTCATGTTATCACTTCCAGGTGATTTTCCGTTTTTATTCTTAATGTAATGTTCTTCGTTTATTGATAAGTTGGTTCTCCTATCATATTTTCATCCTCTTCCTTGCTTTTATATAATTCTTATTGTCTATATTCTTGGTCTTCCTGTTTCGTTTAATACAGTAGGGTTTGAAAATGTTCCCTCTAAATATTTTCCTTTCTCTTTTCATCGTATTATATCTTTTAACTCTCTTGTTTTTATTATGTTCTTTCTATTTTGATTATTGACTTGTTGGTAAAACTTCTTTGTACTATCAGTATTCTTGCTGTGTTTCTCTAACTTGTACATTATTTCTTCTATTCACAACCTCTTTTTCTATCGACATATTTTTTTCTTATTTTTTTTTTGACACTCTTTATCATACCACGACTTTGTAATATTCTTTCTTCGCGTCCAATTATCTGTTTCTTCTCTTTTTTTCTCCGTTTGTTGATTTTGATTACATTTTTTTTTCTATGGCGTTTGTCACTTATTAAATCATCTTCAACTTCCTTCTGTATGAACTCTCACTAGTTTTTTCCTTTCCATTTAGTAATAATTATGCATCAATTTGAATAAATAAACCATCAGTTAGGGTAATTAATTGACAATTTTGCAAATTCCCAATTTCTTTCTGAACAATGCCAAAAGTACGTCAACATCAACATTTTTTCTAATTAACTGCTTTTGAACGTGGCCGTGTTATTGGTATGAGAGAAGCTTAAGCGAAATTGTCCTTCATGTAAGCCGAAATGTTACAACGATATTGAGATGTTGGTTCAAATGGCCAAAGGTAGGGGTTTAACAACATCGCTCTGGATCTGGACGTCCACGGACGACTACCCTCGCGAAGAACGTCGCTTAAGTTTTTTGGCCACAAGAGACAGATTTTCAACAAATTGATCAATTCTAAATAATTGGATACAAGATGTAGGACCCAGAATGTCAATGTCATCTAATTATAGCCGGATAAGATCTTAGGGGCTGCATCATATAGTCCACTTTTAAGTCTTCCTCTGATACCAATTCATTCATCTACGTAGACTAGAATGGAGCAACGAAAGAGCAAATTAGGAACAAGAATGGCATTCAATTTAATTTAGTGACGAGTCCAGAATTTGTTTGTGGGCCACAATGATCGTTGGAAGATCAGACAAATGCTCGGAGAACGTAAAAATCCAACATTTTGTTTGTGAAACGCAATAAGTGATGATATGGTTTGCAATATGTTATGGTTGCAGTTTACTTTTAGTTTCCATTAAGTAAGTAATTATTACAGGGTGTTTATAATAAAATTACAATAGCAAAAAAAACAAAACGCTCGTATATTAGGAAAAATGTGTCATACGAGGTGAGACGATGTAATGAAATTCCAACGTTTCTAAATTCTTCTATCTATTTCACTTATACAGGTATGCAGATTATTACCAGAAAAATTAATGTTGGCAACACCTAAACTTTTTAATTTGGTAATAGATTTAAAAGTCTATATTTGAAAATTGCTGTTATAGTTAGGTATAAAAATTGTTTAAATTTTTTTTTACCTTTTCTTCAAGCGATACCAAAATTACTTTCATTTTTAGATGCGGTTGATTCAATATTAAGAACATTTATTGGTTTGATATAGAAGACTCATCGGAATAATCTTGCAAGATCCCGAAATCGTTTTTCTTGGGGAATAACATTGTTGTTGTGTTTCCTTTAGTGAAAGGGTTAACATGATCTTGATTAATATTGAAAATCAAAATTTTGCAATGTATTCTACAATCTGGTCATTTAAAAAACCATTGCTGTACAAATATTCCAAAAATTGGTACATATACAGGGTGAGGCACTACAAACGAATTATTCTATAGCATTAAAACGACAAATATTGTTAGAAATGTTAAAATATACATATGTCAAGATTATTTGAAACCACATTTTAAAAACATTTTGGATTGTACATGTTGCTCTAGAAACACGTACCATATCAAAATTGGGTTATTTTAAATAGATCATTCTGTATTTTTTTCTATTTTTGAATTGTACGATAAAAAATAAGGTATGTTCTTTTACATGTCCCTATACCTACTTACTTCCGTTTCTGAGATAAATCGATTTTACGTGATTTGCAGACCCTCCAAAAAATTACAATAACTTCAAGATAAATAAGAACAAACAACTTTGGTTTACACCACCTTACTAAGAACCTTCAACATTTCTTTTGCAATATTTATTATTATGTTATGATGTACAGAGTGTTTTGAATACTACCGCATAACACTAACGACTTCAAACTTAAATAACTTGCGTAACTTAAATAAAACACCCTACATTTCAGTAGTCTATTAGAATTAGGAACTAGTTGCCTTTAATCGGTATTAGGTTACCAACCCCTAACTCTGATAGTTTTCGAGATATTTTAAAATTTAAATCTACTGTTCTACTATTCTAACTGTTTGTTGGAAGATATAAAATCTATTTCATTTTTTGTATTTCCGTCCGGACTAATCCATGTCCATTTCCGTTGTGGTTTCTTGTTAAAGAAGGAGCTCATAGAATAGAGACCTTTGTTTTGTAGAAAATTCAGGAGTTTCTCACCTTTTTCGCTTCTCTCCCCGTATCCGTATTCACCCAGGGGATTTTCTGATTCATCTTTTTTTCATCCAATTTTGGCGCTAAAATCGCCTATCAACAGTGTGTAATGAATAGGACATGTTTCCAGGGCTTCACTGAAGTCATCGCATACTATCTCATCCTCTTCAGAGGTTGATGTGGGAGCTTATGCTTGTTTGATATTCATGTGGTATCTTGTATTTAACTTCAGAATAAGGTAGATGACCATTGTACTCACACTTTTTATCTCAATAATCTGTTCTAAATGTTTTCTGTGTACCATAAATCCCACGCCGCCATTTGATACATCTGTTGGCCCTATGCAGTGGAATAAGTGTCCAGACTTCAATATCAGTTGTTCTTTCCCTCTTCTTTTAACCTCGCTCAGTCCAACCATGTCCCATCCTATCTTCTCAAGTTCTTCCTCCAGCTCGCATAATTTTTCATCCGATAATAGGGTTCTTACATTAACCGTAGCAATTTGCCATTGTTGTGGCTGATGGTAGCCTGGTCTCCTCCGGGGATTCTTAGCACCCTCTGCTATCATTCCAATCTGACCGCTACTTTTGTTAGTAGAAGTCCAGCCTCCGGAAATTGAGGGTCGTGAGTTATTTTGTGAAAGCATATTTGGGGTTTGTTTAGCCGTTCTCGTCCTACCACGCTGGCCATTGCGGGTTGGTAGGGTAGTGTGTCTACAGGGATTTAGTCCTCTGTTTGTGTGTGATATATGATGGTTATACCAAAAATAAATGAGAATAAAACAATTACTGATCTAGTGTTGTATTGATTTGGGTTGAAAACTTGGTGTTTTGGAATTTCTTCCTAACGTTTCGCTAACGCGAGTGGTTGGCTTCTTCAGAGGTTCTACATTCTCCGATGTTGGATGTATAATGGTAGTGGTCAGGTTCTGCTGAGGTCTTACCATCTACGGTTTTGGATGTTGTGTAGATCCAACATTGGCGATGGAAGTATCTCGGAAGAAGCTGACCACTGGTTGATTGGAATTTCTATCTAACGTTTCGGAAACGCGAGTGGTCAGTTTATTCAGAGGTTCTACAATCTCCGATGTTAGACGTTAGGAAGAAATTCCAATCAGACCCGAATCTAGAGACAACACTAGTTCAAAAACAAGCCGCGAAAGCCTAAACCCAAACAATTACTATTAGAAAATATAATACACTAAGAATAATTACCCACAACTGCAACAAAATACATTTGTTTGGGGGATGAAACAACTACATATAACATTTACATCGCAAGCAGTTATTACATCAGAGAAAACAAATTTTTGTATCCACAAAATATGGATTTTATTAAATTTTGTCAACTAGAAGGTTTGTGAATAGATTATTTCCACTAGTAAATAGTGGACATTCCTACAGTAATAACTGGAAGATACCACGTGAATGTGATGCAGCATTTCATTAATCCATCGTAATTTAATATAAATTATATGTCAAGTTTACACAAAAATATTAATTTAAAATAACAATTATTTTTCGCTAAATTGTTTGAGTTAAACTGGACATTAGACTTAATTTTCAATCTGAATAAGATTAATTGCTGTTTTGAAAGGTATCTAAACTAAGTTTAATGTCAACAGACATTGTATAATTTATTACTTCTGTAAATAATCCTTTCCATTTCTCATAATTGCTAACGGCCATTAGGGATCTCTTTAATTATACGGTTAATGTTAAAAGAATATTTAATTTCTGATTGCAATCACGGTAATTAATTCATTCGGACAAAATAACAAATTTAGTTTTAATATAGCATTTGATAAACGTGAGATTTTAAATTTTTTCGCAATCGAAGCGTAGATAAAACTTAATTCAAAACGAAATTTTACATTTAAACTGCAATAACTTTGAGGCTATTAAAACATTACGTAATTTTGTAAAGAAAAGCTTAATTTTTATGCAAATGAGTGCTTAATTAATTTACATTTAAAAAACGTTACTCCAAAAGTTTAAAATGAAAACACGTTAATTGACTGAAATTTCTTTTATTTCTGAGATGAAAGTCATTTTAATAGTTTTGAATGCATTTCTTTCTAGTTTATCTTGAAACCAAAATCTGCAACATTACGTAAAACCAACACATTTAAACCTACTTAAATATTTGCATTAGCGAGCTAAAATTGAAAATTGCAAGGTGTGCTCATTACTCTATTTAATTTAGTAAGCATGCACAAGCACACAGTCTACATTTCCTTGTACTGTCTGGTATTTAACTTAATTCGACTGACTCATTTAAACATCATCAAGGTATTTTATTTTAATTATAAACAATGGATTTTTAGTTAGCTTTAGATGAAAAAAAAATTTCTCTTATCCACCAAAAACAGTTTGTTACTAACAAAACGGGAGTTGTGAAAACAATTTCAGGATAATCAAATTCCTTGTGAGACAAGTTGCAAAATAAGTCTAACAATCAGAATAAAATGCGATAATGTTTCTCGACATTCACTCGATGGCGCTGACAGCAGGAAATTCTCCGGGTAGGTAAGCGGAATCACCACCGATAACGGAAGGTGTCGGAGAGTTACCGGAAACGTCGCCATCACTCGATTATCTGAGTCCTTGTTGAGTGGTTGATATTGTCGTTAGTACTTGGAATAACATTATTAAGGTGGTTTTTATGATAATGGAAGTATAATTCCACTCTTCTAAATTTCGCAAGATAAGGGTGCATATTTTAGGCGACTATATTTGTGTATTTGGGGAAGTAATGCGCAAATAATTTTAGAAAAACAAAATTGCTGTAAGACGTCGCCTTATAATGTTTTACACATGTGGATGTAATTATCAACTCAACTTGCCGCGTAACAAGAGAAAGTTCTTGCTTTATTAATTAAGTCTCAGACCTCACACGTTATAGGCTAAAAATACTTACAAAATTCGTATATACTTGTTGACGCTTTTAAGGCATAAATAGTATCAGAAAAAGAGCAGTGTTTTTGTATTTTTATCGTGTTATTAATGTTAATATGCATAAATAAATGTTTCGACCACAACATCATATTATACATATATAAATTGAGAAATGTTTATCCAATTGACATAATTCTAATATTTCTAAAAATCGATTCGTTCAAGCATTGCTTCGAAATACGTGCGTTAATTTTAACAGGATGTTGTAGTGCCTGTCAAGTAAAACACAATATTTGCTCATAATTTTTCTTACATTCTTTCGTTTTTCGATTATCTCTTGATTTTGATAAAAATGAGTGGCGCTAGAATGACCTCAATATTACGAGGAATACAGAGAATTTAATGAAATTCGCTACTAAATTTTCTTAAACTATCTAGTATTATGTAGTAGAATTAATTTCAAGACTTTGGAAGCAATTGCAAAAATCTTGGAACTAAACAAATTGGAACAATAGCAGAATATACCAGAGAGAAGGTGAAAGGAAAAGGTAGGAAGGAAGAGAAATAAGAGAGGAAATAGTACAAAAGGTTCAGAAAAGAAGGGCCAAAATAAAGGAAGAATGATACCATATCAGATATAGAGAGATGGTAAGAGAGGACGTGCCAAAGTATATAATAGGAGAGACAAGTATAAAAGAAAAAAATGCTAGATTCAGGCTGGTAATGTAAAACAAAATATTGATGGAAAGATGGGAAGGGGATGTGTAGATTCTGCGGGGAGGGATAAAAGAACCTGGAGCACTAGATGACAGGATGTGACTAATTAAAGAAAGAAGAAAACTGAAGGGATAAAATTCTACTTGAAAGTAGTAAAAGAGTAAAGTGGGTGATGGAGGTGATAGAGAGAGAAAAGAACAGGAGAAAATAAGAAGTTATTTATTTAATTACTGGCTGTCCCGGAGCGCTTCGCTACGCCAAATATAAAAATTTTTAGCAGTTATCTGTTAGATCTGTTAGATATTCAAGTGCAAATTCGTATCTCCAAAAGTATGCGCCCGATCGCAAATTTTTTTGTTGGAAAGGTACATCTTTTGGCTACCTTCGCTCCATACATTTCGACCTCCTCAGAAACATGCCGTGCGACAAAAAACGGCTAAAAAGTGGTAAACTTCGCAGTTTTTTGCGATTTCCGCGGAAACCGCTAGGGCAATCGCAAAAATCAAACGTTTGTGACCTATTCTGGATCGACCTAAAGAAGTGTGTAAAATGTTATTCTAATTGGACTAACGGTTTAGGAGGACCTCGAGGACAAACAAACAAACACACACACATTCATTTTTATGTATATAGATTGTTACAAGTTTATTTGCAAAAGTAGAACGTATGTCAAGAACCTTCTTAAAAACGTGTGTCGTGTGTAGCACGTTACGACTAAAGTCAAATTTGCCGCGCATGTTGCTAATTTTCTATTGGTGGAAATTTAATTCACAAAAGTTTCGAAGTCGATCAGCGGACATTTTTTTCTTCTTTGTACATGGGTGTTGTAGCGTGCCTCTTATAGTTGAAATTTTACACATAAATTATTAATGTGTGTTTCGATAATTTCAAGTCGAATTGGTGTTTAAATTTAAATCCAACCGCATTCACCGTAAGTATTTTTTTTCTTTCTTTTGTTTCGGGGTTGTGTTAGTTCTAAAGCACGTGCGTTGACCTCATATTCTCATTGTGTATTATACCTAGGTAACTCCTGGGGGTGCTGGAATGGCTATTTAAGAACCTTTCTCTATGAACTTAGCGACAACCACAGTTTCGCCTCCAATTAAGCTGCAACCAGCCGGTGAACTCTACGGTCTGCAGGGGTCTTCATTCTGCATAATCTATACTTCGAGGGAATATATTCGCCATTCGTTCTTTGCTACATGCTTCTCCTACGAAAAATCCTGGGGTTACCTACCTTCTGGAGCTTCGAATAATGTCGCTAGCAGGAACTTTCATTCTCGGAACTGCATACTACAGAATACAGCTAAGTTTTAATGTTTAAGTAACCTATTCAATATTAATGCGTATGAAGCTCACGTACATGTGACATTAAACGGTTTGAATCTCTAGCATTTAAGCAAATTTTTATTTGGAGTAGACTCCACAACTGACGTTTGGTTTTGTTTTTTTAATCAGCTCCATAAGAGCTTGAGCGTTTTACATAGAGTGGTTGAAGCTAAAACAAAAGGCCTTTTGGGTTGGGGGGAGGTACTTACCTTTTTAATCTAAGTTTAAGTTAGTTTTAAGTCACCGTGTGTAACTAACGTGTGTACGTCGAGCCTTCTTAGTAACTAATTGTCAATTGAAACGCTAACTTTAATTTGGGGTGTAACTAAAAAACTTGCGAGGTTTAATTATTGTTGTTGCTAACGCACATCATTATATGCGACAGTCTCTCTATTTCTGTCACATTCTTCTAGTACTTTAAGTTTTAGTTGTTATATTGAATTGTCTATTTGTCTCTCTGATCTATGTTCGTTTTAGCGTATTAGACCTTTAGTAAAACCTGTTAAACTCCTGTTGGTCGGTTTTATTTCTTTCTATTACTCAGCAGGTGGCGCCTTATTAGGCAGCAGCCTATTTCTTTACAGTTCTTAAAGGACCACTCACTCACCGACTAAGCCGGACGCTGCTGTGATAACTACTACAAATACTGGATCCTCCACGAATTTAGTGCGCTACATCGAGCCAAATTTCCTTACTTTTCCTCTCTAGGTTGTACCGCTAGAGCCGTCGCTTTCTTTTGTTATTTGTGAACTACAACCGTTACAAGATGTTAGGTGGTGTGGATTCGGTAAAAATAGAATTTTAAAATACAAATTAGTATACATACATACACACGTCGTATCTGAGATTTCCGGGGTTGTTATAGGGTTGTGGTTCTTGTCGGTTAATGCTCCGAGTTGTCAATACGTTCTGGATAGAACCTTCTCGACGACGTTTCGGCATAATCACATTTTCCGCGTTTAAGTATTCTCTGGTAACTTTTTGCTTCTGCCTCTGGTTACGTAAAAACTAATTTTTTTCATATTGATGCAATAATTATATACTTGATTGCGAGTATTTGCAGGTCCAACTTGTTTGTTTGTTTGCTGTTGTTAAAGGTGACATTGTACATGATGGCTTAAATGCTTTTTTAGAGGTTTTGATCTTCGATATGATGGGTTTCCATGCAGTTGCCAACCTCGGTGTGTCATGTCGACTGTTCATATTGTTTGGACGTTTTTCGATTTGGCCAGCAGTTTTGCATTGGTGAGATGACGTTTATTTGTCTTTTCAAACAGCATTTTGATGTTCCTCTTTTTAAACATTTTTTTTTCTATTGCTTTGTCCTACATACTTTCGGTCACAGTTTCTGCACGGCATTTCGTATACTCCTTGACTTTCCCGATTTTTATTTTTGCACTCTACGTTGTTTTTTTCTTTGAGTATGTGATCTATTTTGTTTGTCGTTTCTTTGATATAAAGCAAGTATGCGATAGGCAAACATTTTTCGGTTTCAGCCTCACATTTTCTTTGATTTAACATCATACCTCTCCGGATTGTTTTCTCACTATAACTATTCTGCTTTAGAATTTTTTGGATGGTTTCCATTTGTTCCTTGATGTAGTCGTTATCTGATGGTGTTTTAGATCTACACATCAACGCTTTTGCTACTTAATATATTTGATCTAGGTGGCAGTGTGATTTTCTAGTCAGATATCGGTTTGTGTGGATCGGTTTTCTATATACCGAATAACCTAAAGGCCCGCCTTCCTCTTCCATTCTAGGACGTCTAGAAAAGACAGCTGATTTGTTTAATTCTATCTTCATGGTAAACTTTATATTTGGATGTATGGAGATTCAAGTGGGATAAGTTGTGCAAGTTGTTTCTTCAATGCGTCCTACATTATGAATGTCCTCAAATTCTCCATAAATAAGCTACCTATTGCAAGTGATAGCGGTGATGTCATTAACGCACTTTCTATTTGTCGGTAACGTTGCTCTTTGCGAATGAAATAAGTATTCTTCAGACAATCCTTTATAGTTCCATAATGTCCTCTTGAATTTCGTATTTTTGGTAACAATTGGTCGTAGAGGTATAATTTTGTTTACTTTTGGCACTTCGTATAACTTTGGGCACAGTGAACACCAGTCCTCGATATCAGCTGTTAATTTTGTGATTTTTCTAAATATTGAAATGATTTAATTTTTACTTCACTAAAAATTCTATATTTTAAATAATATGTAATTAATGTAGTTTAAGTTATTAGAATTGTGGGATGATTTAATTTTAAATGTAAAATTAATTTAGCAAGTGCAGTTAGGACAAGAAAAAAAGTTAAGTCTCGTAGAATAAAATAATAAATAAACCAAAAAATAAGGATGGAAATTGAAAAAAATTATTTAATATTATACAAATTTAAAATAAATAAAAGTGGTATAAGTGTCCACGCGTTAGGGAGTTTGAGTAAAAACAATTAATGCAGTACTACCTTTACTCGGTCTTCTAACTCTATTTATAAATTTATTTACAATCAATTTGTCCAGTGCTTCTAAATCAATTATTGCTTAAATTATAAATAATACTAATCTATTTACATACAGTGGTCTTAGAATTACTGGTAATATTATTATTTCTATTTTACATTTAAGCTGACTTGTAATAGTTTCTGATTTTATTCCCTTATTAAGTATTTATTATTGTCATTGTATTTGCTCTATTATGAAATGTGTGTCAATATGTTTGTACCTTCGTTTGTAATGAACTTAAATTATATTGTGAAATTACATTTAAATTACGCGCTAATGAAATCTGTTTAATTTCTAATTGAACATATTGCCACCTTAAGTTCTGGGAACTTTGCCCACATATTGAGTTTCGACTTAACTAAGTGTGCTGATTAATTATCCTGGACTTATCATTTATTTAATGTTTTATTTTTGTGACATAACATCTCTATCTCTAACTGTTTTAGTCAAATTGGCAGTTTTCTTCGCTCTTTTCCATTTCTATTTCTCAATTGTAATTCGCTTTTTACGTCTTTGCAAGACCTTCTTCCCGACATACAGCATATCAGAACTAGTACACCAACAGATGCTACAGTGCTAGTGTTTACCACATCACATGTCATAAGTTTTCCATTTACCAGGCTCCAATTTTTGTTGCAATTCTTCTTCGTTTCTATTTTTAGTTTGACTAAATTGCTACATTTGGCTGAGACATTAGTCCTATTCCTGACGACATCAACTTGACCGTTTATGATTCTTGACGTAGTCAGGTTTGCCACCACCGGACGAGTAAACCGCCAAAATTGGAATACTATCTGTCCGTCTTGGAGGCAGTAATATCGTTGTTTTTGTAATGATTAAACAAAGCCGTAGAAATAGTTATTATCCCGTTTTATTCAATGAGACGTCTTCTAATTCCGTTGTATGTACTCTGGTAATTGTTCTCTCTGGTGCTATAAACAAACCAGGCATTTTTGGTATAGTTATACATAGAGTCACCTTTTTTTAAATTTCCTTTGGGATATTGAACATGTTGATTTCGTTTTTGATAAATTTCGTCCACAATGCAACTAGGGACTGTTATCAATACTTTTAGTTGAGCTGGAGTAAATATATACATAATCTTCTATTTTAGTATTTTTAATAAATTCATCTGCTGCACGGTAAAGTATTGTTGTGAATTCTCATAATCTATTCCAATTATGTCACTGATAAACCATCCAATATTGATGATTTTCATTTTGTGCGGGATGGTTGTTGCTTTGATAGCCAAAACTCCGTTGTTTCTAAGATGCAAAATACCCGAACACATGAATAATTCTGTTGCTGTGTTCTAACCTCGGTTTTTGAATTGATATTCTAGCAATAATGTAACCGAAACGAAGTACAATG
>JALBCR010001425.1:0-199999 GCA_030710515.1 Abscondita cerata | reverse complement strand
TTTACTGTTTGTAAATGTTCTTATTCTGTCGCATATTTCTCCAATATCATGAAATAACAATGTTTTATTACAAATTACGAATATCTTAACGTATTTCTTTGTTAAGTCCTTTAGTGCACACGTACACTGGATAAGTATATGCTAAAGAAAGTTACGCCAACGTATGTTTTTTTAAAGGAAAGCGAGTGATATAAAAACAGCGACGCTTGGCCTACTTCTGGTTTGAAATCTTCTTTAGACTCTACTTTCTTTAATAACTAAAATTAGTTTACATCAGCCGCCACGGGCTGATTATCGAGCGTAATCACCCAGTGCATGACAACAATATTAAAGCAACGAAATAATAAATAAAATTTGCTAGATATTTGAAACGAGATCGGCCTAAAGACCACCTCGATACCGACAGTAATTATAAAATAAAATTTAGTTTAATTACCCAACTTTTGGTTAAACTATTTTTGATCCGGTAAGTAGGTAATTATAGAGATATGCCGATCACGTGACACACTAATTGTTTTAAAAAATATCTCCACAATATTAATTATACAAAGAAAAGTTATGAAAAAAAGGTTGGAAATTTTATTGTTGCAACTTAGTTTGAAGTATTTTTTTTTTAAAATGTTATTTTCATTTTCCCTTTGTTAAAACTTCAAACATTGTTTTGTCACGAAGTAGATGATTTAAACAGCTGTTGGGGGTACTGGAATTTATAATTAAATTTTACCAATTGCTTGGCGGTGGACTTTTTTCTTCCTACAACAAACTATCGGTTTTTATTCACTTTTCTATCAAAATTATTAAGTTGCGACGCTGTTTTATTTTATTTATAAAGAAAATCTTGCCTAGACATTAATCTTAAATTCACACTGATAGTATGTAAAGGTACCCACACACAGTCGGCGTCACACACAGTGTGGTCAGGACAGCTGGCGTTATCGTTCATCAACACACACGCACACACGACAGGCATAGATTGAAAAGAGAGTGAATTTTTCTTCTTTTACTCAAAGCAAGGAAACATAAGTTGGACCATATATACACAAATTGTTATTTTTAAAACTTGTAGGATTTTTCATCTGTTTTATTAAATAATAATGGCACAATCTAGAAAAAGAAGAATTAGTCTTTCATATCAAAGACTATGTCAGATGCCCATTTTCTAAAAATGGGCTCTAGAACGCTTAAATTTAAAAAATTTAAAATAGCATCATTTGAGTCGCATCGTCGTACCCTTTCGAAACTAGATATATTGTACGCTCTGTCTTTGCTTTGGGTGGGTTTCTGTGACGGTCTCCACTGGTGGCTGGCACCCGGTGGGACCGACTTCAAACATAGCCTACGCTCTAAGTGGAATGTTCTAAGAATTTGAGGTATTGTTTGGTCAAAATCGGTCCAGCCGACAGACAAACAGAAGGACAAACATTTAACAATTTTATATATATGACAATTGGTTTTACTTACGCTTCAAAAATCTTTCGACTTTCTTGAGTTGATGGACGGTGGTAAGAGTAGGTTGTAGCCATTGTAGAATCGAAGCCATTATTCCCTAAAAAGCTGTCTTGTTGGGTCAAGATTCCTGTAATTTCTTGAACGTGGCAAAGAGAAGAAATAATATGTTGTCGGTCGAGAAATGTAAAAGTACAACTCAGCAACTTGTTGTAACCTAAATTTTTACCAATTTTGTTGACTATGCATTCTTATTTTAATAGAAATCGCAAAAATAAAATCCTCTATCATAAATTTCATGTATTTATTCTTTATTGATAATCGCTTGACCAAAATTTTAAATTGAATAATCTACTGGCACAAAATTGATATGGTAGAGTAATAACATCAAACAGAAAAAACACCAAAAACTGCACCAAAAAACTTTACTCACATGTAAGTGTTTCAATAGCTCAGCTTAACATCATCAGGAAATCGATACCTTTCAAAATAAAAACAATAGGAAGTTTATATATACTATCTGCGTGTCACGCATCGTTACACTTAAATGATTTTTGGTAAAGCTTAAATGATTCCAAAAACTTAATGGACCGTTATCATCATAATTCATAGGCAAAATTCTGTTTTTAAAAATTTCTATACTTTCACTAGAATCAAGCTTCGTTTTTGTTATCTACCCTCTTAATTAATTCAATGTCGCCTAGAGATGGCCATTTTCGAGCATATGCATGGCAACACTGGACCTATCTGTGCGATGATCTTTGACATGAGGTAACCTGCTCTTGAAAACGAGTTTTAATAGGTCTCTTGGTTTGCTCTATATATACTTGGTTACAGTCTTTACAATTAATTTTATATATTCCCTGATTTATGACATATTTGGATTGGGTCTTTCGGATTGCCTAGAAGATTTTGCAAGTTGTTACTACTAGAGGTTACTGCTTGATAATCAAATTTTGAAAATATTTTTGAAGACCTTTTGTGTATGTGGTATAATTCTGCTATTTGACATATTTCTTATCTATTGCTATTACAAGTTCCTAACGTTGTAATGTTTCTAATGTTTAACTTATGTTTATGTTTTCTAATTATGTTTGCATAATACATTGTTGAAAACCATTGTATGATGCGATCTGCTTAATATTTCGCAGTTCTTCATCAAAGTTTTGTTTTGAAAATGGGAAATGCACCCACCTATGAATCAAAAAGTTGAAAGATGCAAGTTTATGTTGCATACTATGGTTGGAATCATTTGTTATAAACCTCATAGTGTTAGTGTCTTTTTACGAAAAATATCTATATCTAGTTTGTTGCCATTTCTTGTCACTAAAGTGTCTAAGAAAGGTAACTTAAGGTTTGTTTCTGTTTCATAGGTAAACTTGATCGTCTCAAATTTTGAATTTAAAATTTCTACAAATTGCTGAGGGCTGTAAATCCTTAGTGTCGATGACTGCAAAAACATCATCTTCATATCCACACCAAATTCTAGGAAAGTATTCTAAATTATTTTTTAAATCAATTTTTTAAATTTACCCATGAACAGGTAAGCCATAAACGGAGATAAACTGTAACCCATTGTTGTCCCATGATTTTGTTGATAACATAATTGTTAATTTGAAAGTAGGTTTGACCTCATACATAACCTTGCTAATTTAATTAAATTATCTACTTCTGAATTGTCTAAATGGTTTTGTGTAACATATCTTTCAAAAAATCTAAAGTGATATCTATCGGAACGCTTGTAAACAATGAACAGACATCGAATGAAACTAAAACTTCGTTCGCAGTTAACTCAATGTTTTTAATTTTTTCGATAAAATCGTATGAATTTTGAACACTGAAATGTGATTGTTGATATTCAAAACTGTTGAATTTATTTGACAACTATTTAGATATCAGATAAGTAGAGCATTAATACCTGAAACAATGGAACGCATTGCTTTTTCGGGTTTATGTATCTTAGGTAAACAATAATACATTCTAGGAACAACTGGGTTGAATACCGTTAGTCTAAACCTAAGTTGTTTTGGTATAATATTTTCACATTCTAATAAGACTTTACGGGTATCAGCAATCATTTTGAAAAGGATTTTAGAAATTAATGAATAGGGGCCTTCATTAAGCATCACCTGAATTGACTCAAAATAATCCTCTTTGTCCAAAAATAACTACTTTATTGCCTTTTTCTGCTTTAAGATAACAACAACTTTTCTTTTTAAGATTTTTAACAATGTTCATTTCTCTCTCCTATACAAATTAAAATTTTGGTAACTGCTGAATATTATCTGAAATTTGATATTATAGGCATTCCCAATGAACTTTTTGGAGTTATCATCTAAAAGTTTGATCGAACTTTCAATTCCTACAATAATCTGATCTATGGGAGGTAATAACATACGTTTTAAATATCTAAAACTATAATTTGCTCAGTTTTCAGTTATTCTAATTTTCTCCCGATGCTCCTACTCTAAATTACTTCAATCTTTTTGTTTATAAATGGCGCTACATGACCTGCTGAACGTTTAACAAAATATTGGCCTCAACATTTGCCTTCAATATTGAACGAAACACATGTCAAGTGCTCTGGTACACGATCGAACGAACTTATGACCTAATACATTTGTTTCAAATGTTGGTCGAGTTAAAATACTTTATATAAAAGATGGACGTTATGATCTGCTGTGTGTTAATGATTAAAATGTGCTTAAATATCCACCATGTTAATAATGTAAATGTAATTCAAAAAATACCTAACTGTCACAACACCAATCACTAAAAATAATGTTAAAATAAACAAAAGCTGATCAAATGCTTGAGACGAGTCGTGGCAGTGCGTTCAGTTCTTGTAAATGTATTGTCGAGTTGCAAATAAAAACCCGGAACGTGTTCCAACGCAAATGTTGACGCTTGACAATTGGCATTCGTCGTGCGGGTATCAGCCACACGATGCGTCGAACTATCAATCGTCCAACGTTAGCATGGTGTAGCGCCGCCTTAAGAAGTGTATTTTGTTCAAGCTTAAATATTTCCTCAAATCGTAAACTTTGACAAATTCAAAAAATTAATTACTACTACTACTAACAATGTATTCTTTGAATAAATAATCTTAAAAAGACTATTAAATCAAATGCTATGCAAAACGTTATTTCATTGTAACGAGCAGTAACCCAACCGCACAGTTTTCCACTATTTAAGGTGTTAGAAGATTCGCTCAGTAATCAAATTGGAAACATTCAAACATACAAATTGAAATTTTAATAGGATAACCCATGCACAAGTTGTCAAGTTTGAATTACCGACAAACATGAAATTGAGCTTACTTCTTGGTTCAGCCCACACTGTAGCCATGACTGAAGTAATTTAAAATTGATGCGATATTTAGAAAAGGTACTTAAATTTTTACGATATTTTAAATAATGGCGTTCAACTTGCTGACATGTTTGAAATGTATCACATTGCACAATATATAAATATTTCAAATAAATTTTAAACGTATTCATTATCTAGTTCGATGCTTTTATTTGTCAGTAAATTATAATAAATTATAGAGAGCCACAAAACACTATTATAAATGTGAATAATTAGCTTTTACGGCGTTCCAGATATTGCCTCATTCGCCACTGAACGTCGAAATAAAGCGCTTTACACTAACATTAATGCGCTCAATAATGTCTAGATTTAATTGGTTTGTCTCATATTTAACTTGGAAACTTCTCCAATAAACACATCGCGCTACACAAATATTACACTATTTAATTACACAACTATTGCACTATTTAATTCGGTATTACAAGTAATTTAAATTGTAAAACGAAATGGTGCACAATATCGCTGCCGTTAACAAATATCCTTTTTCCTCTTGTTGTAATAATAACGCACAACCGCGGATTCGCACAAGGTTTTTCATTGCTTACAAAGTATATCTAACCAAAAGTACATTTTGATCTAAATTCTCACCAAGTAAGAAATCACTCAAACTTTTAAATATTATACTAATTATACATATAATGGAAATTTCTACTTTGTATACTTTTATTTACTTATTCTAGTTTTGTAAACTACGCTTTACTTGTGATCTTTAAATTTCGGAATTAAGTTTGACGGAATAGTATATTCTCGTACAAGTATAGAGTACGGCATATTTCGCACGAGTTCTCATTGAATTATTTTTCCAGTAACATTGGAACCTCTTCAAATAAAAAATTTTTTCAAACCGGAGTCTGGTGAGCGTTATTGCCGAGGTGCATCGGAAGGTCACTGATTTACATCAATGGTTGCTCGCAGCATACACTAAACATTTCCCTAAAGTAATCTAACATTTTAGGAGAAAAAAATCAGTTGTACTTGTTCTCCAATCCATAAATTCCTGCAATAATGTTCCTAAACAAAGACGCTTCCTTTAAATTTATGAAAGAATTGCGCAGTTCAATTTGTCATATTTGATAGCAATAGACAAATAATCAAACCTCGTTTTCTCATTCAATACCTCCAAATGGCAAAAAAACTCACTGACTAAATCCTTCATCAACAAATTGTGAAACCACAGCAACAAAAAAAATAAATTTAGTGGAAACCTGTAGAAAACGTCACTGTAGTTTTCCATTAAAAAATAATCTAAAGATAACCTAAATTACCTCTGTGCACGCCACTGCTAAAATGATACAAACCACTTTTGGTTTAAAAAATTCATCTGCTTACGTTAAAAACCATCACCAAGTTTCAATCTCATACAAATTTGCTTTTTCTAGTTATTTACGAAAAATGTTTTTGAAAAAAATTATTTTAATACCCCCGTATAATAAAAACAAAGCCGTTTAGAACCTATGTTTATATGAACTTTTTATCTTAAAATTAAGTAAGGAACAACTTCTTGAAGTTTGGCTATGCACTTAATTAACACCCTGTTGAAACGAAAAAATCAGTTCTTTTTTAAACATCTTTATACAGGATATGATTCAAGATCATGATTCATTAGAAGTTTCTAGAGAACGGAAAAATATCGATTTGAAATTTTATGACGGTTTTGTATTCTCTGTCCTAATTATCTGTTTTTCTATTATTTTTGTTTAGCTAGTTTGTTTAAAATAATTAAACATAAATTGCTCAACGCATTGCTATAAATTGGTACAAATAATTCGTAAGCAAAAGTGCAAAAATTTATATTTAATACTTAACAGTGCATTAACATAATTTCATAATGTGTTACTGTAACAATAAGCAAACCGCTTAATGTAAGTAAACTGCTTAATGCACAATCTAAAAGGTATAAATACTAATTAAAAATTAAATAAAGCATCATTCTATTGAAACCAGTTTGATCATTTGCCACCTATCACAGAACACTGATATTGTCGAAATATTGATTACCAGGGTAGGTGTCCACAGTAAAGTACACCCTAATCAACGTGCTTTAACCTTATATTCTTTTTGTCATTGTGGTGATTAGCGCTTTTGACCGGTTCATTATATGACGTCATGTAATGGCTATGCTGTTATAATTTATGTTCTTATTAACTTTATAATATTTACACACTTAATCAATATTATTACATACTATAAATACTAACTAAGGTGTGTAAGGGTTATAGTGGTTTTCCTAAACCGTAGAACAAATACTTTGCCAAGACAGAACCAATCCACAATTGCACCTTACATCACAACAAACAGTATAGGTAGAAATAGAAAACAAACATGCGAATCTAAACAACGGTGATTCTAAGTGACTCGATCTAAGCTATTTTTCATAAAATATTTTCCGGTTTTACCAGAAATGACGCTAACTTTGTTATTCTGAATAAAAATCTGAACTATGTCCTATACCTAAAGTTAATAGTTTTTTAAGTTATTAATTTTTTCTGTCAAAAACTGACAAATCTTAAAACATTCCTTTAAAGATCTGATGATTTTTAATGATTTTTGTAAAATTGTTAGAAAAAAAGTGCTGTAAATGTGGAAAAATTTAACCTTTACAAACTTTCTTATCTTAAATCAAACACCCTAAATTTTTTCGCACAAACGTGAATTAAAAATTAAAATTCTTTTTAGTGATATAACCTCGGATATAACTATTTCTTATATCTAAAGTTGATTTTGAAGATATTTAACAATTTATGATTTGTATAAAATGTTTTAGCGCCTTACTTAGCGTTTTTTACAGCTGCTCAAAGTGTCCACCATTCGGTGTGCAAGAAATAACATATTTCAGTGTTGGCTTTTTAAAATCTGATCAAGTCAGAGCTTGATTTACCACCTATAGCAAGGCTTTGCACCTCAATCTCGAAGCAGTCTATAATGCAGCTGACTTCAATGTACACTCATGAAATTTAAAACTTGGACACCACAATTTCTGTAAACAAAAGTTTGCACATTGTGAAGCGGGCTTAAGGGTATCATTTACAATTCTAACAGCAGGTAGTCTCAGCAGGGGTTATCTTATAGAAGGACTGTAGAATGAATCATTACACTAAGCACGTTTTAGAAAATAGGTAATTTACGTTGCTTACTTAATTTTTCTTTAAAGAATATATTTGAAGGTATCGCTAATTAAACACCATAGCTCGATTAATTATCGAATCAAAATTTTGTTTAGGAAATGTTTACAAAATAAAATTAGAAATAATTTTGATTTAAAAACGTCTACAAGCAATAACTTTTAAATTAAATCAAAAAACTAAACATGGTTATTTGGGTTGACTGATTATTACTTATTTTTAAATAAATCTAACCTACTAATTATTGTAATTTAATAAAAAAAATCATTAAACTCTCTATTCATAATATTTAGTCCTTACAAAATGTATATTTTATGACGTTTCATTCTGAAACAATATAAGCTTTCAAATCAGCACCGAGATGAGGTGGCATTTCACAACATTTGAAATTTTAAAATAAAATGGAATTTACATTTCTTACTTTATTTATTGGTTCACACTACCCCTTCTCAAACAGTAGGTAATTGTTTATTTATTACATACTTCTAATGACCAATGTAACAACCCTTAGAGCAATATGACTCAAAGGAAGTAAATTAAACAAGCAAGGATATTCTATTGTTATTGAAACTTATTCATAAAGTAAAAGCCATTTCCTTATAATGCTAATGGACAGGATTTTCTTTTAAGTATTAAGATTACAATAGAGGACTTATAAACTTTTGAAAATATCTAATTATAAATATTTACACTGCAATTGCGCTTTTTCCTTAATAATTTCTTAGCAATAACATACACGTTCTTGGTTTTAAGTTGTCATAAATTTGATATGATATAAATTTGTGTTTCTAATATTACATCACAAACTAATCTTTATTCGCCAAAAAATTGTTGCTTAAGTTGTAAAGCTTCGTACACACCTGAACAACAAACCGAGCAACAAACATAACAACGAACCGAAAGTCAAACAGAACGACAAACGATCTTTTATGATTTCCACAATCCGAACAACAAACGGAACGTTTGTGCTGTTCCATAATTATTTTCAGTAGTTTTCAGTTCATATATATTTATTATTGAGAAGAGAAAATTGCGGAAAACAAGAAGATAGTGCCAACCAAATTTTTACGCACAAAGAAGAGTAAAAAATTATAATTTACTTCGCTTTTTTTTATTTTGGAAATTTCCCGCCCAAATGATGCTAATAGGGACATCATTTTTTTCTTGCATTCTTAAACACTGATTAATTTAAAACATTTTTCTTCTGTCAACTCCATAATATTACCTAAAACACAACAAACCCACAAAAGGGAGGACAAAAATAAATAATTTAATTCTCCCGCATAAGTTTGTTCGCCGTTTTGTTTAGATTCGTCCAAACCTGCAAACGCATTCGCGCGCATTTTCTTTGATGTCGGAGAAAAAACCGACAAGTTGCGGAACGCCGCAAACCGTTCGTGGAACAATCAGGACTTGCGAATCTGTTCTAAAATTCGTACGTAGCACCGTCCAAATTAATGTTCCGATTGCCGTTCGGTTCGTTGTTCTGTTTGTTCCTCGGTTTGTTGTTCAGGTGTGTACGAAGCTTTACAATAAGCATATTAATATGAACTATATCTTATGAAAGGAGAGTTATGTAACTATAATTAACGACTTAACGTTACGTTAGTAGATTCCATTTACTATTTACACATATTTTCTTGGAACATTCGATAATTAACTATCGGGATATGATGACCCTATACTTCGCAGGTTGTGCGCAACTGGATACAAGCAAATAACTTGAGCTGTTACCCTGGCCAGCAAAGCCCAGATTTTAACATTATCGAAAATGTTTGGGCTCGAATACTTGCTGTTATCCGAAGACAACAAGGGCCAAATTTTATACCAGTAAACCGTAATGCACTAATTGCAGCCATTGATACCGCATGGGAAACGATTAATATTAATTATATTGATACCTTGATAGCGTCAATGAGCAGACGCCTCCAAGAATGTATCAATAATAATGGAGGTCACACCCATTATTGATTTCTTATATTTATTTATATAGTAATACCTTTATTTAAAAAAAAGTTTTCATTTAATTTTAAACTATAACTTGGTATCTTAATTATAATTATGTAATAAATTCTTGTCAAAAACTAAATATATACGTTGACAATAAGAATTGCCTTAGTTTTTATTTTCACTTTTATATTAACTACAGAAAAAATGAAACGTCATAAAATATACATTTTGTAAGGACTAAATATTATGAATAGAGAGTTTAATGATTTTTTTTAATAACTTACAATAATTAGTAGGTTAGATTTATTTAAAAATAAGTAATAATCAGTCAACCCAAATAACCATGTTTAGTTTTTGATTTAATTTAAAAGTTATTGCTTGTAGACGTTTTTTAAATCAAAATTATTTCTAATTTTATTTTGTAAACATTTCCTAAACAAAATTTTGATTCGATAATTAATCGAGCTATGGTGTTTAATTAGCGATACCTTCAAATATATTCTTTAAAGAAAAAATTAAGTAAGCAACGTAAATTACCTATTTTCTAAAACGTGCTTAGTGTAATGATTCATTCTACAGTCCTTCTATAAGATAACCCCTGCTGAGACTACCTGCTGTTAGAATTGTAAATGATACCCTTAAGCCCGCTTCACAATGTGCAAACTTTTGTTTACAGAAATTGTGGTGTCCAAGTTTTAAATTTCATGAGTGTATTGCTTCGCACATAAACAGGTACTGTTTTATTGGAGTTCCAATTTAAGCATGTATTTAAAAACTGTATTCAAATAGACATTTAAGTTTGTGCCTTAGATAAGGATTAAGTTTTCTTTCTTCACAAAACTCTACCACGTATTTTCCAGACCAAAATAAGTTGATTTAACAAAACTTTTAGTGTAATACGGTCCTGAAGTTGCAATTATAAAATAGTTTTTTGATAAAAATTTTGAACCGCTTAAGACATTACATAGTTTTATAGGCCGGAAAATGTCAGCATTACAATTCTGACGAAAATGAATCCATTTGCAGAAATTAAGTTTTGTAATAATTAAACATTTGAAATATCTACGTCAATGGATAAAAAAAGGTTTATTTATCAAATGTGGAGTTAAAAGTGACTTATGGGTCACAAACAAAAAGTACTCTACATAGGATTCAAGCTTAATTCCACCATTTCGCAATTACTATTGATAGGATTATTTTAATGTTTAATATGTTAATAATGCATCTAATCTTGAGATTAACTAACATCAAACTAACATTTTATTTATGTCCTAAATTACTAAAATTCTTGTTAATTCGCATGTATGAGTCCATCCCTAGCTTCTGAACCTCTTGCACATATCTCAGACAAGGCTACATTACACTCCACTCTGTTTCTACTCTGTTTTATATACACTCTACATTAGACAACTTAACCGGTTTCGTTCTTTTGAGTCTGTGAAGAAGATCTTGATTAACTAGAAGTTGTACAGCTTCTTGATCTGGATGTCTGTGAAGCATCTCATCCTAGAGTTCACGATGTAGATCCTCACGCACGTACCAAAGGGCATTTACCATATTTCGTAGATCTCGATTTTGAAATTTCTCAGTGCAGGAATAATTGCTCTTCTTTGTACATTACTGGATGCCATAATTGCATATTGGTCGTATAAATCACTATTTCATTTTGAATAGATAGTTGGAAATTTCTTCTCACAAGCCAATACATGCTGTTATATTTTATTTTACTTCAGTTCTTTTTTTTTTAATTTTCTTTGCACTTAAATTTTGCGTCCATATATGGATTAAGTTATTGTTCAGATTTATGGGAATATAGTTTATTTTTCAGTACGTAAAATT
This sequence comes from Abscondita cerata, assembly GCA_030710515.1. Taxonomy (NCBI): domain Eukaryota; kingdom Metazoa; phylum Arthropoda; class Insecta; order Coleoptera; family Lampyridae; genus Abscondita; species Abscondita cerata. Next base: position 188,273 of record JALBCR010001425.1, on the reverse strand, counting down.
TACATGAACAGATTTTTCTTCATTGGCTTTTATTCGCACACACGACAACAGCAAAAAATAGTGGGATAAAAAAATAGCTAACAAAATAATGGAAAAAAAGATAATCAGGTCAAAGAAGACAAAATATTACTTAATTTCAGAAGTCCTTCAAATTAGTAAGCCATAATACAGCTTTATCCGTTAATTAATAGTTTACAAACCCTCCTTTAATCTTTGTTAAGTGACAATCCTCTACGATTTGCGCAACGGTTCCTGGTTTGTTTCCACAGCCACAATTTTGATTAGAAATCGCACCTCATTTAAACAACATAGAGTTGCATTTTGACTGACCTGTTCTTACGCGATTTACTTTTGACCAAATTTTTCTTTTTTGATCAAAGTTCGATTTCTATTGTTGGATCTTCAATAAGACGTTTATTGAAGACCATAATTTTTCCACTCTTCGACTACATAAAAAGCCGTACTTAAGTAGTCTTGAAACCATAAAATCAATAAATTTGTAAACATTAACAAAAAATTTTTTGGTAAGTGTTTAATTTTAGCAAAATTAATATTTAAGAAATAATTCATCAAAATTTGTTTGATCATTCAATAAATAATTTCTATCTGAAGATTTGAAATATATAATTTCAAGTGTACCTAAAATTTTTTTATTAAATTTATTTATTAATAAATAATGGGTGTATTAAAGAACTACTGGAGAAAGAGTGCCATTAAATAAAACATGTTCAGCAAAAGTTGATTTAATTGAATTAAAATTAAGAAAGTATTTCTTGGGATTATTAATGGAACGTAAATGTTCTTTTAGACGTTTATCAAATTTTCTAATAGTTTTGCGAACATAAAATTTACCACAAGAAGATTCTTACTTATATATACCACTATTTGCTAAATAATTTATATAGCAAACAACTTATCCAAAAAGTCATTAAACGTCACTCCCATCTTTGCCTTCAAGGTTTAAAAAGACTTCTTCTACCACTTCAGAAACAATTCCAGATTTTCTTCCTTACATTCACAAGATTACTGATCAAATAGGCAAGCCTCTCCGAAAAAACGGCATTAAACCACATCTCACAAGTTTTACCGTTTCCGACTCTTTCTTCTCAAGGTATAATATTGTTCATGTGGTTCAGTGTATATAGGTAAAACTAGTCGCTCTATTAGTGCACGTATTTCAAAATATGACCGTTGTGTTAGGCTAAAACACCGTTCCAATTTTTTGTCGTGGTTGAGCATCATTTCGATACTGGTCACAAAATAAATTTTGATAATTCCGCTTTGATTGCCAAATCTTCTTTTTTTTTCAATAGGAAAATCAGGGAGAGTATATATATATATATTCATTAAACATCGAACCGCAGTTTCGAATTTTAATCTTTGTGGATTCTCATCGTTAATTTTGATCCAATTAGCGTCTAGGTTAACGACGCTTTCTCTTATACACATACGGAGGTGCTTCCCTAATTACTCAGAATCTGGCTTGGTTGACAGTTGATTACCTAACTCTTAACGTACGTTTGAATGGTTTAGACAATGTTATGTTTGAAATAATAACACTATTCTGGACTTCCATTGTCTATATTTTATTTTAATAGAATAAACACAACGTTTCAATTGCTATTGAATCTACAATCGTCTTCAGGTGAATACTAACAAACTTAAAGACTACTGTAACTTATATACTAATACAAAGTTAGTGAAACGATCAAATGTACAAAGTTAATGAAAGGGGACGTTACCGTAGACTAAGATTAGTCAGGCGTCCAATTAAGGGTGTTGAAGTGAAATACTAAACAATTTTTTAAAATACGTATTCTGTTAATTTGTGTAAGCACTTCAAAAACAAAAATCAAACTTGCTAAGATTAGCTCAAGCTAAATAATCACTTTTCAAGCAATCTTTCAAGTACAATTAAAATTCTTCAAACACTGAAAAAACCTGCATCTTAAACGGACAATGACAAGTTACTTTCGAATAAGTTTGTACAAAATCAATAGTGAAAGACATTACTGAAATTGACCAAAGACAAATCAATCTATCTTATACCACTTTATATAAATTGCTAAACGGTTTGTTTAAATCCGATAGACTTAATTATTGGCGGTATTTTAAAGTTTTACAGAGAATATATATAAAATCCAAATGCAAATCAATGTATACCTACATAATCCCACAAACATACAAACTAAACACCGTGTAATACGTCCCTCAGGCGTATTTGAAACAACCTGCAATATAAAGCTAATTTAAAACGTACGTTTTAAATTAGTACTCGAATAAAGTCTTAATCCAAACTAATTTTTCCCATTAGTAAAATCAAATTTTGTAAATTCGTAATGCGATCGCACGCACAGAATCCAACTTAGTTTTAAATGCAAAATTTTTAATGAATATTAAGTTCGTTAGAGAAAAAAACATCGCTTAAGAATCTCAATTAGTTTTGTCAAATTAACTGTTGTATATTCAAATCATTGTCTAATCCGCGTTTTAATTTCACTCTACGTCCTCTTTTGACAAACGCTACAAATCCGAATTCATCCTTTGCTTGCATTAAACTGTTAATATTAGCAGTATGCTACGTACTACCGCCAGAGAATCAAAATAAGTTGTGGCAGGGGTTGTTGAAGAGAAAAAAAGGGAATGGTACAAGGGAGAGAGAAAGTTGGTGTAATAACGCTGGTTGGAAGTAAACGGTCTGCGTGCAGCAACGTGACTAGCATGCACAAACTTGCGTGTGTAAAAGGCTCGCATTGTCGACTACTAAAGTTTTGCACAAAAGAACGAAATCCTAAAAAAAATCCCATTTAGGATCAAAGATTTGCTGATATGATCTACGGTTACAATTATTTGGAAATGGATTTAAAATGTTCGCATTCGGGTTTTTGAAGTGAGCATTGGAACAACTTCAATTACGCTAAAATAAACGTTATTCTTTTTTCCCCGGAAACTGAAATAACAACCTAAACGTAAGATAATTATCTTTCAAGTGTAGCTCTGTTTTATCTACGTTTAATAAACATTTATAAAATGTTTTCTATGTTGGTGTAATAATAATGGAAATGATTTATTAAAAACGTCACGTAACTATATTGTACAGTTAATCCAATTTATAAATAAAATCTCACCGAAAATTATTTAAAATTTAATTTTAATTAGAAATGTAAAATAAGTCTTTTTATATATTGACAGAGTAGACTAATTAAATGCATCTACAATTTCTATAATTTTTATAATTTTTTTATATTTTAATTGGATTACAAAGAACACGACATTTTGTCAAGTTTACTAACAAATTAAATAAATTCGAAACAAACAATTAAAATTTGGCATAATTATAAATTTTTGTAAATTATTTTAAAAATGATAGAATTAGTAAGAAAACAAAAAAAATAAATATATTACAATCACAAAGGATATTTAAATATCGTATAACATGATTGAAGAATAAAAGTACAAAAGTTTAATTTAACATGTATTACCAATGACAATAATTTAGAGATTTCATTTTGAGACAAACGCCACGTTCTCATTCATAAATTTAAGTGATAAATATTTGAGTAATAATGTGATGATGCATCGTCCCAAAAAAAATACAACAGTCTTCAATTTGTTGAGAAGGCTTGTTCAAACTTACGTCTATTTCTCAGTGGAGTAAATCATGGGAACGATCAGAATTTAAAGCCTAATTTAAATATTAAATTAAATTTAAAATATGGTTCAAAAAAAATTGCTTTTGTATATAAATTTATGTTATTATTTGAAAAAATGTAATCTAAAAATATAGATAATTATGAAGAAAAATGCGTTATTTAACAATCAATATCTTGGTTTTTTAAATTAACCCCAAAATATAGATAGAAAGCTTCACTTTGGAAGCAGACCAAAATGAAAATCAAATAGATACTATCAAACCCTGTGGGTTAAACTGAACGTTATTAAAGTCAATAAAGAGTCATCATAGGATAGTAATTTCTGTGTCAAAGTCCAAAGCAACTACGAAGACATAATTGCAGTGATGTAAACGGGAAAAGTTTGTTTTTTGGTGGTAAGTTTTAATTACCTAAAATATTTTAAAAATTTTAAAAGCAGGCCTTTACGATAAATTACTATGCATAAAACTATAACCTGAATGCCTCGAAACAATCTTGAGACTAACCGTCTAAAATATCATTATGCAATAGTTCAAGAAAGTATGAATGTGATAGATGGCTGCATTTTCCCTAACTTGCAATCTTGGTCCGAACACATTGGAAAGCGTGTCTTAAAAATAATAAAAATATTTTTTTTTTTAACCGGAATAATTAAGATTTGTAAAGGTTTTTATTTAAATTGAAAGTAAATTAAAGGAATAAAATTAATAAGAATTTTTAAATTAAGTTAAGGTGTAGAATAAGAATATTGTTTATAAATTCAGATAATGTAGAGACGCAAAGTCTGGTACGTGATAAAACGTGCTAATTAGCTTGGAGACGTAGTGGCGCGAGAAAACAATAAAAATTATCAACTTGCGTGTTGAAAAAAACATTGATAAGCAAAAAGTGTATGAGAAAATGAACTTTGTAAACTGTAACAGAATTGCAATGGAAAATGTTATTCAAGTGAAGATGCACCGGCGAGATAAAAAGTGGGAAAGTTTAACTAAACAAATTGGAAAGTAGTCAATTAGACTTGAAAAAGAAAGATGTGATCAAATTAAAATTTAACAATTCCGGTAGTGAGAGAGTCGTTGATAAAACACGAAATACGAAAGATGAAGTCGGAAAATCAATTATCGAATTAAAAACTAAAATCAAGACTTAACCGGGTGTGTAAAATTCAGATTAAGTGATAATTTCTTAAAATGAAAAATTATTATGAACATTAAATAAACTAAATCGTGAAATAAATCAACTATGTGGTACCACCCAAAAATTTCATCATCAACAAAATTTCTACAACAACCAGGCAAACGAACTTCTACAAGATTATAATAAGGTTAATTAAATTTTATGAATTGTATTTGTTTGAAGTAAAAATTATGTTAATACTACGTTTTTCACCAACCGTATTTGCTTCCAAACGCATTATTAGATTTAGCATTTAATTTTGCTTATGCTTGGGATTTAACAAAATCCAATCGCAAAGCTTATTAGATGTTCGCATATTAAGGATTCATGCCCAGCAATCGTTAAAGAACCAATTGTTAAAAAAAAATTAAGAAGGCCTCATGCAAGAGTTGTTGGGATTTAAAACCAATTTATAATTGGCAAACATTTACACGTAATTAATACGTGCATATAAAATAAAAATAATAATTTTGGGCATAGGGAATGCTTAACAAAAATATAAGTAAAACAATAGTACTTTTCGATGGCGATATAAAATACAGATTGATCCATTAAAAAAAACTGAGAAAGAATTAATGTTTTGACTCACCTTGTAATCAATTTAACGAATATTTACAAACTCAATCATTTTTATAAAATTTGACAATAATTAAAAAGCTACGGCTGCAACAAATCATTGTTTTTAATGAAACGTTTCCTGAATAAACACTTGAATGGTTTATGGTGCTCCTCCTTCAAAAAGTTTAAACACTAATCATCATTGTTCTTGTAGCCCTTTAAAATTATACAGGGTGGTGAACTTGTTATGATTTTCATGGAAAAATGGTTATAACTTTTTAAATACCCTGTATAACATTAATTAATTAAAATATAAGGTGTTTTATTTTGGTCTGGCACGGCGTTATGGATTACCCTGTAATATTGTAACTAATTTTAAAATATGAAGCTTAATGATGGCTATAATCTCCCGTAACGTTTGCTTTGATACTTCGAAGGACATAGAAGATACTAAACTTTATCGCACTAATCAATCACCCTCTGTATGTTAAACAATGCAGGAATTTCAATATCTAGGAATAATAATCGATAACAAAAATGGGATAGGCAAAAGAGAAATACAGAATAAAATACAAAAGGCAAGAAGGATCATAGAAGCACTAAACTCAGTATGGTGGGATCAGAATATAACCAAACAAAACAAAAAGAAATTGGAAGAACAATGCTAGATACGGTCATAACTTATGGCAGTGAACTCTGGGTTGTGGAAAAAAAAGACAAAAGAAAAATAACAACTGTAGAGATGCACCACCTACGAAGAAGTGCCGGAGTGTCTAAATTTCAACACATAACAAACCAAGAAATTTGAAACAGAACAGAAGCAACAAAAATAAAATGGCCGAAAAGACTTTTCGTCCACCGAGAAGAAGTAAAAAAGGGCGTTCACGTAGAAATGATGATATATGGCAAGCCATGAGAACAAGAGGAATGAAGGAAGAAATTGCGGAGGATAGAGAAAGTTGGAGACGGCGAATGAGAACACAACACTTAGTTGTAAGTAACGTAAGAAGATATACAAAGGTATCTTTATATATTCATTCAAGTTTCTTTCAGTCTGGAATATGGTTTAGTTGACAAGTTGATTACCTGACCTTTAGCGTCTAACTAAAACTTTCGTTTCTTTGTATCAAATTTTTCGCCCTGATAAATGTTGAAAGTAGTTTTTTGATATTCTGAACTGTAAAGCATATTTTTCAGTTGTTCATACTTGTCTTCAAACTTGATTTTTATACACAATGTGGTAAAGTAGTGGCTGATTTATCTGCTATTTGGGAACGTTATAAACTAAGTATTTATTTATTTATTTATTCGTATGGTACCTTTTAAATATTGTATTGTGATATATATGGTGCCCCAGAAGATCAGTATAAACCTGTATAGTGTAGTGAAGAAACCGTGTGCAATTGTGGATTGGTTCGTCTTGGCAAAGCATTTGATTCAAGGTTTAGGAAAACCATTAAAACCTAAACATGTCAACCCTTACCCACCTTTGTATTCATAGGTGGGTAAGAATTAGCATGTTTAAGTTTTAGTATAAAATTCGATAAATTGATGTTAAAAAACTTACTTTTACACCATACTTGACACAATAATCTACAGAATAAGGGCGCATTTAATTTTTTTATTGATGATGATATTGATGGCACCATCTATACGTCAGTTAAACAAATGAACTGACACGTATTAGGTGGTGTATGTCAAAATGGTTAAACAACCAGGCCTACTTAAAATCAGTAGAAATAATTTTGTGATTTTTTTACTTTTTGATGAGGATCGTCGGCCAAAAAATATTATACAAATTTCGTGTGTAAAGTGATTTTTGGCGCTCCAGCTAATGAGGAGCTTGCTCTTCGTGGATAGAAATTCCAATAAAATTGCTCAATTAACTTAACTATAACTAATATTCATGTAAATTATAATTAATTTCTTTTGTAAACAAAATGCAATACAAGATTTGTAAAGAATAAATGTAATTATATAAGTGTAATTAACTTCAAGTAGATGTAAAGAATTTAAGTCGGCCGATAACTTTTTTCCCAAATCGTAACAAAGGTTTGTCTGTATTTTGAGAACAACGCCACTAAAAGATTACTTTTCAATTGTAAAGCCAAATCAATCACTTACCGCGTTCTGGCATTCACTCAAACACAAATACACGTTGCCAATACAAGGCAAACTTTTAGATTAAATTTTGGCGTTACACATTTTAGTATCAGAATTTCGGCGAATAAAGTACATGCAATTCCATGAACAACAACAGTCAATTTTAATAAGTATAGTCCGTAAAATACAAAAATCGAACACGTACTTGAATAAAATCCGTGACATTTAATTTCAACGATGCGTAGGTTTGAAAAAAAAATCATTCCTAATTTTTACACATTTATTTGGATTATTTGGTCTTAAAATTTTGCAGCCATAAATTCTGTAAAACCGTCTTCTGATTAAGTTTATGTTCTGTCATTCAAAGATTATATTTCTGTCATGAAAATGATGTGTAAACAAAAGTTATCCAGCAACTCTGCGACATCACTTCGAATAAAATTTTTTTCATTTGCGTTACCGAATTACAGAAGATTGAAATAAATGTAGTGGTAGATGACATTGTTTACTACCTACCTAATTTTAATGTGCCATTAATAGAACTTGTCGTTACATCACAAAATCCAACATTTCAGTTGACATTTCAATTTGTTTCTAAAATATGTATGTGTTAGTAGGAAATAATTTGTTTCTGACATGTTACATAATATACATAATTTATTTGTGGAAATATATGATTTATTTTAAATACTTAAGACAAAGTATTACAAATGATGACTTAGGTGATGGACGTCCGCAATAAATTCCTTTTACATACTTAAACCAAATATTTTAATATTGTAATATACAAGGTGATTTTTAAGTTGGTGCTTTTTTTTAAACTGTGTATAGAACTAAAATCTGTATATTATTGGCGCGGAGTAATAAATCATAATTGCTTGAAATAATTCTTTATTTTCTTGTGAAAGCGGTACTTCTACGGTTAAGTAAAAACCAATAAATTCTAACCAAAATACGATCATTGTGCCGCTTTTGCAGCATATCGACCCATCTAGGGTCTGAGAATAATAGTTTAATCTGTGCAAACACTGTATGAATGTAAGCTTTCGCGGCTGTTGTCACTAAGATTATTATCTTCCGGGTTGAGCCGTGTTCGTCCTTCCTTCCTACGACTTTAGTCTTTAGAGTAACTTCTGAAGAAGCTAACAGCATGGTTAGCGAAACGTCAAGCAGAGAACGTAGGAAGGAAGGACGAACACGGCTCAACCCGGAAGATAATAATCTCTGTGTAAACACGTTGCCATCAGCCCAGGTACTGACGAAACGAGAATCATAGCCGTAGATGTGGGTATTATACTAAGATACGGTGGAATATTGCTGAATTAAATTATTTACTATGAAAATAGATTCCACAAAGTAAGGATTGAAACAATAAAGAAACCACATAATAATTCATATCAAGGTAGATTTTACTATTATAATATATTTACCTACTAAAATATGATTTTCCAAACGTATCAGGTACCTACGCTACTGCAATACGGGAGATTCAATAATTCTGACAGGTTTATTACTCCGCGCCAATAGTATACTGAGTATACTTGTAATAAACAACTTTTTCAAATAACATTTTTAATTAACTCAAAAATAAAGAGATATTTCGTTTTAAAAGAATAAGCAGTCAAGTTCTATTTTAAAAAGCAATGTCAAAGTCAATGTTGTCACCATTCTGTTCTTCACAACGCTGTGCGCGATGTAACCACTGCTCGGTGACAGCGCGTAAGTAGATAAGTAGTGACGTTCCTGGCTCACTTTTGGCGCAAAATTTGAATTTGTGGTGGGGAATTTGAACTTCGGTTGCGATCGTTTGCCGTCGGGGGCGTGCGCGCATGATAGGGGACGGTCGGGGCGGCTCGGGATCGATCGGGGCCGGTCGGGGCGGCTCGGGATCGATCGGGGCCGCTCGGGACGTAGCGCGGTAAGTTAAAGACCTTTGCCCTCAATTTAGTGTAATGTCTTTGATGTAGGTTAATGATTCTGAAGTGCGGGGATGATTGAGGGGTTCGTAATTGTTCGTGAAAAAACGATGTGTAGTATTGATAGATATAAAACGGAAGATCGATTAAGGTGATTTATTTAATACTGTAAACGGCAATCAAATTTAAAGCATAACAAATGTCATACTTCGCAACCTTAAACAAATCAGCACATGTATTGCCATATTTAAGTGCAAGTGCTTTGATTGTTGATAAAAAGTATGAGATAGTGTTTTTAACTAAAGTTGATACTATATACGGAGAAAAAGTTGAAGTTAGATGCAATGAGTTCAAGACACTTCTTCCACAACGATTTAACGACATCCTTTCTTTTGAAGACGTCAGTAAAATCAATGAAATCATAAGATCCGGAACGTTGGTTTATCTGATCAGTCGAGGTCCAGTTGGCCAAACTACAAATATCGAATTTTTGAAGAAGGTGAACAATGAATAAGAAAACTTATTTAAACAAATTGTATAAATATAAACTGAAAATGTATTTAAAGTCATTAAAAGAATTGTCTAATATAATTGAAATGTATGAAATTAATAATCGATTAATAAATTTAAAGTTGTAGTATTTCAATTCTTCTCATATTCCTTGATTGTCAATTATTTCCGTCACTTATTTATAATTTTTACTTAATTAGAACAAAAGGGATGTATTCATTGACTTACAAGAATTTAATTCCATAAATTAAAAATTTATACTTTCGTAATTATCAATTCTTTCACTAGATGGTTGATTATTTAAGACTTTTTAATTCAAACTACACAAAAGTATACCTCATAGAAAACATTTCATTTTACCTTAGAGTTCTGGAAAACTAATTTTTAAAAATAAACTTAAGTTGTTGATTTAACTTTCTGATTTTTTTTGTTTGAAGGAGTTAAAACAATGTTCTTGAGCTTGTTTTTGAACAAATAATATTCTAAATTGTAAAGATTTTAATAGTTCTTCCTTGAAACAATTTTAAAAACACCCACTTGTTGTTGTTGTTGTTGTGATAAAATTTACACTTCAATTCACTGTGTATAGAAGATTTAAAAAAAAAATAAAAACCTTTAAAAAATTTTATTTACAAAAATTACACCTAACAAATACAAATACACTAAAAGATAAAAAGAAACAAAGATATAAACAAAAACATACAAAATAAAATTAAAAAAATTACAAATAAAACCTTAATCCTAAACCTATGATAAAAGTTTATAAAATTTACACAATTCGTTAATAATTGTTTTAGTTTTTTTTACACTTGCTTTTAAATCCTTGTATTTCTTAACCATTTTTTTTCTATCTTTTTTTCTGTCCAACTCCTGCCACTTATTTTGAATAGTTTTAAGTTGTTTCTGTAAACGGTCTTCAATTGTACCACCTCATCCTCGCCATCATTCTCAACATTCTCTTCCTCCTCCTCTTCATCATCGGAAGAGGTTTTCTTTGGCTGAGGGTTGTACAGGTGCTGCAACCTTCGCCAATTTTTCCCAATTGATAGATGCTGCTGGGGTCGGGAGGATGAAGCCTATAAAATCATATAAAGAATTAACACATATTCAAACAAAATTATGGATCTACTAATAATTAATATATAATAAAAAATTAACTTACATTTAAATTGAAGCTCGATGTATGAGCATGAGTTGGAAAATTATCCAAATCGATTGTTTCAATTCGATGTTCATCGATTGGCAATAACGGTGGTGGTTGCGTTGGTAGCGTTACTGCTTCATCAAACGAAAGCTGTAAAAATAATAGTAAATGTAATGTAAATTATACCATAAACAAAACATGTACTTACAGGAAAAAATGAAGAACTTTTGTTGGAACGATGTTCCTCATTGATGTTTCCGTTGGTTTAGAAATTCTAGAAGAGTTAGATAAACATACAATGATTTATTGCAATCAATGTTGCATGTACTTACGGGTTGATAATGTACAATTTGATGTTCCTGTTCAGCCAATATGTTCAATGAATTCTAACAAAAAGAATACAATAAGCATACAATAATTAATCATTACAAATACTAATAATGTTTAATTTAAAAATAACTTGAATAGTTTTGAATTAATAATAATTAGCACTACTTACTGGAAGGGTCACATCACTTAGTACGATCACTTTTTTTTCGGTTACTGGCACTTTCTTCAACGATAACTTTGAGATTTTGAAATAAAATATAACAACTGACTATAAAAGTTAAATTCTCTATCTTAAATGTAATAAAAAGTGATGAGTCGAGTAAAACACCCTACTATAAAATACAGAGCAATCTAATGTAAGTAAAGAAGAGAAGGAGAGAGAGAGAGAGAGAGAGAGAGAGGAGGGAGAGAGTGAGAGACAAATTAGAGAGACCACAGCAGAGAGAGATAGAGAGAGATAGAGAGATTAGAGAGATGTGCAAGAAAATGCATCTTAGCATTTTGAGTTTGAACTCGTAAATGAATTTAAAGAATAAAGAATCTAACGTTGAAGTAATTAGAGATATAGTTTATTGAGAACATGAAGCAGTATATCCTGTGAGATTGTTGCAACACATTTCCTACGCAAAGTGCAATGATTTTTTAGTAATTATGGTGCACTGATCTGCAGAGGGTTACAATTTTCCAAAAAAATTTTTTTTAATGGAGGGAGCTTTAGAATATACTCAGCTAAATTGATAATTTTATTTATTTCATAACAATAAATATTACAGGTTATTTACAAGCATTTATATTTTTGATTCATGAACCAATGTTAACAAAGATAAAGTACTTTTCATAATCATTTAAATTAGAAGAAGGCCATCTTGCACTTTCTGGAACGCTAATCCAACCCAGTGGTTGTTGAGGCGTTTTCTTCCTTTTGAGATGTTTTCATTTAACCATGTCCAAAGTCGTGGGAAGTTTTGAATTTTGGAAGGATTAAACTTATAAACAATATTTTTCGAAAGTATTACTTGTGAATTATAACCTGTTCGGGTTATTAGAATTTTGCACTGATATTGTAATCAAAACATATTGTCAAGTTTATACCCCGACAATATTTCATTAGATACAGTTTGTGTGAAAGTTCTACCTTCTAAACTAGATTCTTTAAAATTTCATGAAGTTTAACAATATTTAAGGTTTCATAATTACGTTTTTTACAGATATTAACAATTGTCTGAACATAATTTTCCAATATTCTTCTTTTGTCTAACAAACAGCACAGTTCATTTACACCAAAAAGTCCACCACGAGTAGTAGAAGTTATCCTTCAGTGATAACAAAGTCATCTTTATTTACTAACAAATTGAAGACTTCTTTTGCGCTGTCGGTGTTATAGGACATAATCAATTTTTAAAATGGTTTTCGTAAATATCTTGAATTTGCTCTTGGATTTCCATTTCAATTTGCAGTGACGTATCCATTGTTCTGGTTTGTTAGAAAGCGAAGCACTGTCACTTGATTCTGGTTAATGAAACAAATATTATCCTAAAAAATTCACTGTTCTTCTTTATAAATCATTTACCCCACTAAATGTTATTTATTATGTACATAACCCCACGGCTTTGTATCAGTACTATTCCCAAGCATGCGTTTGTCATCATAAGGGTTAAGAACAACTTTGTTTTGTTTCATTGAATATACATCATGCTTTTTAGATTTGATAAACCTCTGAGTCTTTTCAATAATGTTTCTGTTAAATAAGCAATCTTTATAATCATCAAATGTAACTGCCTTTATAGAAGATTTGTGGACCCTTTAGATTTTTAAATAATTTTGTTTGAATTTGATCATCAACCCTATAAGCGTACATTTTGGATCTCAACCCTACAAATTCTAACATTATTCTACCATTATTCTCATCTTTCATTATACCCGGAATTTTTTGTTTTTTTAGTTCAATTTCATATATATTTTGAGGATCATAATCGGAAGTATCAAATCTATTACTGTCTCTCTTAATATATTCATATATGTCATCAACTTTGAAATGATAAATTAAGCTGTCTGTGTCGGTATAAAGTAACTTAGCATTCTGTCCAAAGGTGTTCATGACATAATCATAGTGAAACTCATATAAAAACGTTTTCGATAAGTCCAAGATGCAAAAGCCAACATAGATAGGTTTGTTCATAAGTACCTCTAGTTTATTCATTTCTATAATAGTTATATCTTCATTAAATACAACTGAACTGTGAAAATTTGGTTTTTTTGAAATAAGTGAACGCGCTCCCCATCGCCCATCCCATTTTGTCACTAACCGAATATCTTTGAGGTTTTCTAACGTTTTCCACGCATTTTCCATATATAGCGTTAATCATAATTTATAGAAATCTTTTTCAAAGTCGTTTTTGGTTGTTGACGTAGTTCAGTATTTAAATCAATGTACTGTTTCAACCAAGGTGACTGTTTGATTTTAATCTTTATGAACTATTTTCATATGCAATCCCAGTCTCAAATACATTTTTAATTTCTGTAATGAATTATGTAGTTGTTTTTGGAAACAAGGTTAATAATAACTTTTTAAGTTTAGATTTTGAATCAGGTGGAATTAAATGCTCCGGCGCTAATGGTAAATCGCTATGCAATTCATGTAAGTTGTGGGTAGTCTAAGTCACATTCGATAATGTATCCAACATTAAAATCGTCTGGAGTATTCAAGATTTCAGAAATATCAAAGTTTTGGATAAATTCAAAATTCACCATAGGGTAGATATTGAGACATACATGGCGCCATATAAGTTATTCACATCGTAGTACATCAAATATGTACTACCCTGATTTGGATCATATCCCGATTTCATATATTTATTATTTGCTTTTGCATAGCGATTTGAACATTGAGAAACGCCACCTCTAATTCCTCTCTTCAATAAAAAGAATAGTGTCAATGTCAGTGATAGTTCTAAGGAAATTTTTGTTGTTTTTTACATGGCGTCAAATGTTAACCCGGAGCCGTAAAATAATGAAGAGGGTCTAGGGAGTACGTTTTTAAACAAGTTTTCGAAACGCTTCGAAAACATCTGCCAGAAGTAAGACGTCTGTTTTAAGTACAAATCTGAGTATTCAGATTGTCTGAACATTGAAGTGTTCCATACGTTTACAGCATGACAATAATCTTCATCTGAAATGTGTTGATCATGTAATTGACTATAAAATTTATCTTTTTTGTAAAAGTTTTTTCGTTAAGTTTTTCCCAGAATCGATATAATCGTAGGGAAAAATTCCTTTTCTGTTAATTAAATTAAATTCTTCAATACTATTACAGTTGGATGCAGTTATTAATTTTTGTTCGTTATTTAAATTGTTTGATGCTTATCTAAGCTTTGAGACATAAAACGGAAGGAATCTATAAACCTGAGAAAAATATTTGTTCCTGAAACTTGTTTTGTAAAAAGATATATATTTTTCTTTATTTATGGGCAACAATTTAATCGTTCCTTCAAAAGATGATGACAATTCTTTTACAATGAAATGTGCGTCATATCCGCTTAAGTTATGAAAGACGACAGGTATGACATGATCGTCTTTGTAATTCAAATTGCAAACCTGATGAGCCACGCCCCTGTAAAGGCCCGTTTGATGGTGATGGTTGTGTACACGAATTTCATTATCTGAAATTGATTTTTTGCAAATATGACATGTATCGGTGTTAACAAAATCACGAGTTTGGGTAACACCAAGGGTACTCGTCGGTACGACTGTTTGTAATTTATTATTACAATAAAAGCAATAGTTTTCAATTCATTTATGAACCAACGAATGCAATTTTGGCCTCGATATATAGAGAACTTTGATAAACGATTATCGTACGAGCATTTAAAATAATATGCTACACTATACGGAATATGTTTTGATATGATGAAGTTTTTAGATTTTTGTAACAACTGATTCGTTTCACAGCAATCTTCTAAAATACATTCTAGGTCGGCATAAATGGAGAAAGGAACTTTCTCTTGGTAACGATATTTTTAAAAGACAAAAATTTATCTGCTTTTTTGGTAATTTTATTCTACAGTTATTTACTTTTATACAGTTTACTTTATGTTTTTCGAGCAAAATCTCTGAAGTAAAGTAATTCAAACAACGTTCACATATGAACATTTTATGTGAATTACGAGATAACTGCTTCGACAAAAGACCCGACATGTTTTTAATCCAAACAAAATAATATAATAGAAATTCATCATCTAGTACGATATTGGTAGAATTGGAGTTTGAATTTAACCACAACATTAATAAGTTAATTTTATTTTAATATCTTTTTTAACCTTAGTGCTTAGTGAACAAGGCAAAATTTTTTTGTTTTCTATGCACTAAAGATTTACAGCTAATTTATTAAGATGTTTAAATTTTCGTATATCTTTTATAGTGATAGGAAATTGAATACCGTCATAATTTAACACATCACTGAAATGAGGATAGGAGGACATTCTATTAGAATTTTTTGTTGACTGGGAACAAAGCCAAACTAGGGCCCAAAGGAAACAACTACTATCATTATTTTGAACATTAATTACAGCGTGCTTATTTTGAACGGACACGTATGTTAATATTAACTTTTAAACCTAAAATTTCTAATAAAGCCCACCCAGAATCTTTTTCAGAAAACTCTTGTAATTGTCAAAATGTATCTATGACGTTGTCATGATACCATTTTTTCAAATTAGTAGAACAATCAGTTGGATAATTTTTAGTAGCAAAAGTTTTTAAATCTATATCTCCATTATTAGGTTTTATAAAATTAGCCGATAAAATTACGTTTACTTTAATCATAGAGTATGTTAAAGCTTTTTAATTTTAATTGAAAAACATTTAAATGATTTATTAAAAAATACTAAAAGATCCTTAATGTCAACGCTTGATATCATATCAGTTCTTATTCTGTTATTGAAGCATGACTCGACGTCTTCCCACTTAACGTTGCATTTTTTGTTTTCGTGTTGCCGTTGATAGCAGACTCGTTCCAGATTTTATTAGAAAACTTTTTCTAAGCTGTTTAATTTTAAATCTGTATTGTATGAGGCATGCTAAACTAGCTTTTAGAGATAAAGCTGATTCAAACACATTTCTTTATAGATCTCGTTTTTAATTGCTCTGCGAACTATTCGTATAGTGCGATTGATGTAAATTTGTATATTATCAATTTCTTCCAATTTTCTTATTTTACCTATATAAAGACGTAATGCACTTATTGAACGTTTACACAAACTTGTCACACACTCCATTTAGCTGACATTTTAAAATTAACTTGATACCCTATAGTTGTTGGTACTTATATATTCACAACATAGTTGTAATTTAACACGTAAAGTGAAATTGTATACGAAAATATATGTAGGACAATCACCTAAAAAGAGGTTGATGATCCTGTTCAATGACCTAGGTGAATCACAATGAACTTGATATCACAAAAATTAAATATGAGAAAAGGAAGTGTAATATAACACTAGAAGAGTAGAAGCGTAACAGGATACCAAAATTAAAATTACTATTTCCGGTGGAAAATTATTAGATTCCGTTGAACGTTTCAAAAATGCTGACTGATTTAAAATCCCTACCTATAATTTTACAATGAAAAATAGTGGGGTTAAAAGGGAGAGACTGATCATATATATTTGATACAACCTAGGAAGATTATTATTCATATTTGATAATAAGTACTAAAAATGAACTAATCTAAACACGAATTACCAGAAGGTAAAAACAATTTAAAATTGATAGATTAATATTAATTCTTTGGTCTTAATTACAGGCATGGTTTTCAGTGCAAAATAAATCCATTCCACATCATGCTGCGGCACAGGTTATCAAGGAATATGTGGAAGTGCCACCCAGAAGAGACCAAGAAGAAAAACAAAGAAACTTTTCGTAGGCAAATGGAAGAATGGGAGCAACAAGAAAAACAGCGGCCGCCTCCCATTCAACCCGTGGTCTCTTACTGTGGTGAACTTCCACAGCCTTTCGAGAACTGGGACGATGCACCTTGTTCCACCTATGTGCCGCAGCACCACTTACGGTGTCAAATTTCTTTTTTGAGGTGTCGAATTTCACTTACGGTGTCTAATTTCATTTTTTGAGGTAAGTTAAATTTGACACCTCAAAAAGTAAAACCTGACACCGTAAGTGAAATTTGACACCTCAAAAAAAGAAATTTGACACCGTAAGTGAAATTTAACACCTCAAAAAGTGAAATCCGACACCGTAAGTGAAATTTGACACCTCAAAAGTGAAATTTGACACCGGAAGTGGAATTTGACACCCCAAAATGTAACTTGAAATCGGAAGTGTAATATGACACCTCCAAAATGAAATATGAAACCGGAAATGAAATTTTTTTTTTTTTTTAAAAAAAAATAAAATACAAAAAATGATTTCGACTTTTTAGAGACACATTTACTAGATTGATGCATCCGATGTGATCACAGTTCACATTTTTAACATTTTCTATTTTTTTTTACTGTTCTTTCTGGTTTACAGTGGTAAACTATTGTTAAAAGATATACTCAGAGCTCATATTTTGGTGCATTTTGTTTTAATTCGTTTTCTTAATAGAAAATGAAAGGTACTGGTTTATAAATAAAAAAAAAAAAAAACAATGTAATTGTTTTAATTTGTTTTGTTTATGTTTATGATATAACAATTCATTCTTATTTTTTAATCATTCCTCTCGGCTGCGGCACTAGGTGGAACAGGGTGCATCGTCCCAGTTCTCGAAAGGCTGTGGAAGTTCACCACAGTAAGAGACCACAGGTTGAATGGGAGGCGGCCGCTGTTTTCTTGTTGCTCCCATTCTTCCATTTGCCTACGAAAAGTTTCTTTGTTTTTCTTCTTGGTCTCTTCTGGGTGGCACTTCCACATATTCCTTGATAACCTGTGCCGCAGCATGATGTGGAATGGATTTATTTTGCACTGAAAACCATGCCTGTAATTAAGACCAAAGAATTAATATTAATCTATCAATTTTAAATTGTTTCTTACCTTCTGGTAATTCGTGTTTAGATGAGTTCATTTTTAGTACTTATTATCAAATATGAATAATAATCTTCCTAGGTTGTATCAAATATATATGATCAGTCTCTCCTTTTTAACCCCACTATTTTTCATTGTAAAATTATAGGTAGGGATTTTAAATCAGTCAGCATTTTTAAAACGTTCAACGGAATCTAAAAATTTTCCACCGGAAGTAATAATTTTAATTTTGATCATCCTGTTACGCTTCTATCTTCTAGTGTTATATTACACTTCCTTTTCTCATATTTAATTTCTGTGATATCAAGTTCACTGTGATTCACCTAGGTCATTGAACAGGATCATCAACCTCTTTTAGGTGATTGTCCTACATATTTTTTCGTATACAATTTCACTTTGCGTGTTAAATTACAACTATGTTGTGAATATATAAGTACCAACAACTATAGGGTATCAAGTTAATTTTAAAATGTCAGCTAAATGGAGTGTGTGACAAGTTTGTGTAAACGTTCAATAAGTGCATTACGTCTTTATATAGGTAAAATAAGAAAATTGGAAGAAATTGATAATATACAAATTTACATCAATCGCACTATACGAATAGTTCGCAGAGCAATTAAAAACGAGATCTATAAAGAAAATGTGTTCGAATCAGCTTTATCTCAAAGCTAGTTTAGCATGCCTCATACAATACAGATTTAAAATTAAACAGCTTAGAAAAAGTTTTCTAATAAAATCTGGAACGGTCTGCTATCAACGGCAACACAAAAACAAAAAAAATGCAACGTTAAGTGGGAAGACGTCGAGTCGTGCTTCAATAACAGAATAAGAACTGATATGATATCAAGCGTTGACATTAAGGATCCTTTAGTATTTTTTTAATAAATCATTTAAATGTTTTTCAATTAAAATTAAAAAAGCTTTAACAGATTCTATGATTAAAGTAAACGTAATTTTATCGGCTAATTTTATAAAACCTAATAATGGAGATATAGATTTAAAAACTTTTGCTACTAAAAATTATCCAATTGATTGTTCTACTAATTTGAAAAATGGTATCATGACAACGTCATAGATAAACTCATGACAAAATTACAAGAGTTTTTCTGAAAAAGATTCTGGGTGGGCTTTATTAGAAATTTTAGGTTTAAAAGTTAATATTAACAGATATGACCCTTAAAAGTAGGATATCACATACGTGTCCGTTCAAATTTTATTCAAAATAAGCACGCTGTAATTAATGTTCAAAATAATGATAGTAGTTGTTTCCTTTGGGCTGTAGTTTTGGCTTTATTCCCAGTCAACAAAAATTCTAATAGAATGTCCTCCTATCCTCATTTCAGTGATGTGTTAAATTATGACGGTATTCAATTTCCTATCACTATAAAAGATATACGAAAATTTGAACATCTTAATAAATTAGCTGTAAATCTTTACTGCATAGAAAACAAAAAAATTTTGCCTTGTTCACTAAGCACTAACGTTAAAAAAGATATTAAAGTAATTAACTTATTAATGTTGTCGTTAAATTCAAACTCCAATTCTACCAATATCGTATTAGATGATGAATTTCTATTATATCATTTTGTTTGGATTAAAAACATGTCGGGTCTTTTGTCGAAGCAGTTATCTCGTAATTCACATAAAATGTTCATATGTGAACGTTGTTTGAATTACTTTACTTCAGAGATTTTGCTCGAAAAACATAAGGTAAACTG
Organism: Abscondita cerata; assembly: GCA_030710515.1. Lineage (NCBI taxonomy): Eukaryota > Metazoa > Arthropoda > Insecta > Coleoptera > Lampyridae > Abscondita > Abscondita cerata. The sequence goes on along the minus strand of JALBCR010001425.1, from coordinate 168,148 downwards.
TATAAAAGTAAATAACTGTAGAATAAAATTACCAAAAGAAGCAGATAAATTTTTGTCTTTTAAAAATTATCGTTACCAAGAGAAAGTTCCTTTCTCCATTTATGCCGACCTAGAATGTATTTTAGAAGATTGCTGTGAAACGAATCAGTTGTTACAAAAATCTAAAACTTCATCATATCAAAAACATATTCCGTATAGTGTAGCATATTATTTTAAATGCTCGTACGATAATCGTTTATCAAAGTTCTCTATATATCGAGGGCAAGATTGCATTCGTTGGTTCATAAATGAATTGAAAAGTATTGCTTTTTATTGTAATGATAAATTACAAACAATTGTACCGATGAGTACCCTTGATGTTACCCAAACTCGTGATTTTGTTAACACCGATACATGTCATATTTGCAAAAAATCAATTTCAGATAATGAAATTCGTGTACACAACCATCACCATCAAACGGGCCTTTACAGGGCGTGGCTCATCAGGGTTGCAATTTGAATTACAAAGACGATCATGTCATACCTGTCGTCTTTCATAACTTAAGCGGATATGACGCACATTTCATTGTAAAAGAATTGTCATCATCTTTTGAAGGAACGATTAAATTGTTGCCCATAAATAAAGAAAAATATATATCTTTTACAAAACAAGTTTCAGGAACAAATATTTCTCTCAGGTTTATAGATTCCTTCCGTTTTATGTCTCAAAGCTTAGATAAGCTATCAAACAATTTAAATAACGAACAAAAATTAATAACTGCATCCAACTGTAATAGTATTGAAGAATTTAATTTAATTAACAGAAAAGGAATTTTTCCCTACGATTATATCGATTCCTGGGAAAAACTTAACGAAAAAAACTTGCCACAAAAGATAAATTTTATAGTCAATTACATGATCAACACATTTCAGATGAAGATTATTGTCATGCTGTAAACGTATGGAACACTTTCAATGTTCAGACAATCGGTGAATACTCAGATTTGTACTTAAAAACAGACGTCTTACTTCTGGCAGATGTTTTCGAAGCGTTTCGGGAAACTTGTTTAAAAACGTACTCCCTAGACCCTCTTCATTATTTTACGGCTCCGGGTTTAACATTTGACGCCATGTTAAAAACAACAAAAATTTCCTTAGAACTTATCACTGACATTGACACTATTCTTTTTATTGAAAGAGGAATTAGAGGTGGCGTTTCTCAATGTTCAAATCGCTATGCAAAAGCAAATAATAAATATATGAAATCGGGATATGATCCAAATCAGGGTAGTACATATTTGATGTACTACGATGTGAATAACTTATATGGCGCCTGTATGTCTCAATATCTACCCTATGGTAATTTTGAATTTATCCAAAACTTTGATATTTCTGAAATCTTGAATACCCCAGACCATTTTAATGTTGGATACATTATCGAATGTGACTTAGACTACCCACAACACTTACATGAATTGCATAGCGATTTACCATTAGCGCCGGAGCATTTAATTCCACCTGGTTCAAAATCTAAACTTAAAAAGTTATTATTAACCTTGTTTCCAAAAAAAAACTACATAATTCATTATAGAAATTTAAAAATGTATTTGAGACTGGGATTGCAAATGAAAATAGTTCATAAAGTATTAAAATTTAAACAGTCACCTTGGTTGAAACAGTACATTGATTTAAATACTGAACTACGTCAACAATCAAAAAACGACTTTGAAAAAGATTTCTATAAATTAATGATTAACGCTATATATGGAAAATGCATGGAAAACGTTAGAAAACATAAAGACATTCGGTTAGTGACAAAATGGGATGGGCGATGGGGAGCGCGTTCACTTATTTCAAAACCAAATTTTCACAGTTCAGTTGTATTTGATGAAGATATAACTATTATAGAAATGAATAAACTAGAGGTACTTATGAACAAACCTATCTATGTTGGCTTTTGCATCTTGGACTTATCGAAAACGTTTTTATATGAGTTTCACTATGATTATGTCATGAACACCTTTGGACAGAATGCTAAGTTACTTTATACCGACACAGACAGCTTAATTTATCATTTTAAAGTTGATGACATATATGAATATATTAAGAGAGACAGTAATAGATTTGATACTTCCGATTATGATCCTCAAAATATATATCAAATTGAATTAAAAACAAAAAAATTCCGGGTATAATGAAAGATGAGAATAATGGTAGAATAATGTTAGAATTTGTAGGGTTGAGATCCAAAATGTACGCTTATAGGGTTGATGATCAAATTCAAACAAAATTATTTAAAAATCTAAAGGGTCCACAAGATCTTCTATAAAGGCAGTTACATTAGATGATTATAAAGATTGCTTATTTAATAGAAACATTATTGAAAAGACTCAGAGGTTTATCAAATCTAAAAAAGCATGATGTATATTCAATGAAACAAAGCAAAGTTGTTCTTAACCCTTATGATGACAAACGCATGCTTGGAAATAGTACTGATACAAAGCCGTGGGTTATGTACATAATAAATAACATTTAGTGGGGTAAATGATTTATAAAGAAGAACAGTGATTTTTTTAGGATAATATTTGTTTCATTAACCAGAATCAAGTGACAGTGCTTCGCTTTCTAACAAAACCAGAACAATGGATACGTCACTGCAAATTGAAATGGAAATCCAAGAGCAAATTCAAGATATTTACGAAAACCATTTTAAAAAATTGATTATGTCTTATAACACCGACAGCGCAAAAGAAGCCTTCAATTTGTTAGTAAATAAAGATGACTTTGTTATCACTGAAGGGATAACTTCATTTGTAACTACTCGTGGTGGACTTTTTGGTGTAAATGAACTGTGCTGTTTGTTAGACAAAAGAAGAATATTGGAAAATTATGTTCAGACAATTGTTAATATCTGTAAAAAACGTAATTATGAAACCTTAAATATTGTTAAACTTCATGAAATTTTAAAAGAATCTAGTTTAGAAGGTAGAACTTCACACAAACTGTATCTAATGAAATTATTGTCGGGGTATAAACTTACAACAATGTTTTACTTACAATATCCAGTGCAAAATTTAATAAACAATTTTACAAATATTCAGACTTGGATTGATGAATTAGTATGTCAATCAGCATATGTAGCTGATTCTCAAATTCTTAAGGTTATAGTCACAGTAATACTTTCGAAAAATATTGTTTATAAGTTTAATCCTTCCAAAATTCAAAACACGCCGAGCTTTGGACATGGTTAAATGAAAACATCTTCAAAGGAAAGAAAACGCCTCAACAACCACTGGGTTGGATTAGCGGTCCAGAAAGTGCAAGATGGCCTTCTTCTAATTTAAATGATTATGAAAGTACTTTATCTTTGTTAACGTTAGTTTTACATGAATCAAAAATATAAATGCTTGTAAATAACCTGTAATATTTATTGTTATTGAAATAAATAAAATTATCAATTTAACGAGCATATTCTAAAGCTCCCTCCATTAAAAAAAAAATTTTTTTTGGGAAAATTGCATCTCGCAGATCAGTGCACCATAATTACTAAAAATTCATTGCACTTTGCGTAGGAATGTGTCGCAACAATTCTCACAGGATGTACTGCTTCATGTTTCAATAAACTACAAATCTGCTAATTAAGCAGGTTGTGACTTCAACGTTGATTCTTTATTCTTTCTAAGTTCATTTACGGTTAAACTCAAAAATGCTAAAGATTTGCATTTTCTTGCACATCTCTCTCTCTCTCCTCTCTCCTTTCTCTCTCTCTCTCTCTCTCTCTCTCTCTCTCTCTCTCTCTCTCTCCTCTCTCTCTCTTTACTTACATTAGATTTGCTCTGTATTTTATAGTAGGGTGTTTTACTCGACTCATCACTTTTTATTACATTTTAAGATAGAATAATTGTAACTTTTATAGTCAGTTGTTTATATTTTATTTCAAAATCTCAAAGTTTATCGTTGAAACAGTGCCCGTAACCGAAAAAAAAGTGATCGTATTCAGTGATGTGACCCTTCCAGTAAGTAGTGCTAATTATTATTAAATTCAAAACTATTCAAGTTATTTTAAATTAAACATTATTAGTATTTGTAATGATTAATTATTGTATGCTTATTGTATTCTTTTTTTGTTAGAATTCATCTAAAGTTAACATATTGGCTGAACAGGAATATCAAATTGTAAATTATCAACCCGTACGTACATGCAACATTGATTGCAATAAATCATTGTATGTTTATCTAACTCTTCTAGAATTTCCAAACCAACGGAAACATCAATGAGGAACACCGTTCCAACGAAGTTCTTCATTTTTTCCTGTAAGTACATGTTTTGTTTATGGTATAATTTACATTCTAAATTTACTATTATTTTACAGCTTTTGTTTGATGAAGCAGTCAACGCTACCAACGCAACCACCACCGTTATTGCCAATCGATGAACATCGAATTGAAACAATCGATTTGGATAATTTTCCAACTCCATGCTCATACATCGAAGCTCTAATTTAAACGTAAGTTAATTTTTTATTATATATTAATTATTATTAGATCCATAATTTTGTTTGAATATGTGCTAATTATTTATGTGATTTTATAAGGCTCAACTCCCGACCCCAGCAGCATACCAATTGGGAAAAATTGGCGAAGGTTGCAACACCTGTACAACCCTCAGCCAAAGAAAACCTCTTCCGATGATGAAGAGGAGGAGGAAGAGGATGTTGAGAATGATGGCGAGGATGAGGTGGTACAATAGTGAAGACCGTTTACGAAACAATTAAAACTATTCAAAAAAAGTGGCAGGAGTTGGACAGAAAAAAGATAGAAAAAAATTGCTAAGAAATACTAGGATTTAAAAACAAGTGTAAAAAAAACTAAAAACAATTATTAACGAATTGTAGTAAATTTTATGAACTTTTATCATAGGTTTAGGGATTAAGGTTTATTCTGTAATTTTTTTAAATTTTTATTTTGTACTGTTTTTGTTTATATCTTTGTGTCTTCTTTTTTATCTTTTAGTGTATTTGTATTTGTATTTGTTAGGTGTAATTTTTTTAAATAAAATTTTTTAAAGGTTTTTATGTTTTTTTTAAATCTTCTATACACAGTGAATTGAAGTTTAAAGGCTATCACAACAACACACAACAAGTGGTGTGTTTTAAAATTGTTTCAAGGAAGAACTATTAAATCTTTACAATTTAGAATATTATTTTTGTTCAAAAACAAGCTCAAGAACATTGTTTATAACTCCTTCAAACAAAAAAAAATCAGAAAGTTAAATCAACAACTTAAGTTTATTTTTAAAAATTAAGTTTTCCAGAACTCTAAGGTAAAATTAAATTTTTCTATGAGGTATTACTTTTGTGTAGTTTGAATTAAAAAAAATCTTAAATAATCAACTATCTAGTGAAAGAATTGATAATTACGAAAGTATAAATTTTTAATTTATGGAATTAAATCCTTGTAAGTCAATGAATACATCCCTTTTGTTTTAATTAAGTAAAAATTATAAATAAGTGACGGAAATAATTGACAATCAAGGAATATGAGAAGAATTGAAATACTACAACTTTAAATTTATTAATCGATTATTAATTTCATACATTTCAATTATATTAGACAATTCTTTTAATGACTTTAAATACATTTTCAGTTTATATTTATACAATTTGTTTTAAATAAATTTCTTATTCATTGTTCACCTTCTTCAAAAATTCAAAATTTACGCTAGTTTGGCCAACTGGACCTCGACTGATCAAATAAACCAAGTTCCGGATCTTTATGATTTCATTGATTTTACTGATGTCTTCAAAAAGAAAGGATGTCGTTAAATCGTTGTGGAAGAAGTGTCTTGCACTCATTGCATCCTTCAACTTTTCTCCGTATATAGTATCAACTTTAGATTTAAAAACACTATCTCATACTTTTATCAACAATCGAGCTATTGCACTTAAATATGAATACATGTGCTGATTTGTTTAAGGTTGCAAAGTATGACATTTGTTATGCTTTAAATTTGATTGCCGTTTACAGTATAAATAAATCACCTTAATCGATCTTTAGTTTGTTATATCTATCAATACTACAATCGTTTTTCACGAACAATTACGAACCCCTCAATCATCCCCGCGCTTCCGGTGTCAAATTTCCACTTTTGGGTGTCAAATTTCAACTTACGGTGTCAGATTTCACTTTTGAGGTGTCAAATTTCACTTACGGTGTCAAATTTCTTTTTTGAGGTGTCAAATTTCACTTACGGTGTCAGGTTTTACTTTTTGAGGTGTCAAATTTAACTTACCTCAAAAAAGTGAAGTGAGACACCGGAAGTGAATTAAAACAAAAAAAAATGAAATTTGACATCGGAAGTGAAATTCGACTTTACTACAAAAGTAAATATATAACTACCGGAAAAAAATTAACTATTACCTCAAAAGTTAATTGGACTACAGGAAGTGGATTTGACACCCCAAATGTAACTTGAAACCAGAAGTGTAATATGACACCTCCAAAAAAACCGGCCTGTAAGGGGCTTTGCCCTTAAGAACCCCCTTATGTTACCCTCGTGACAAAAATGAGTCATTCACATCTTATACACTTTTATTTTATGCAATTTATTTCATTTAAAACGTTACATTGTATATCAACGACCTTCAAAAATATATAAAATATTTTTATTTATTTCTTCAATTCTTTAAGAAATCGATATCTATCTCGTGCTTTCTCTTCCCAGTCACCTTTTCTCGCTTGTTGGTAAGCAAATTTCCACACTACTATGTTTCTCACTTCACACTTTTCTTTGAACCTTACAGTTTTTTCTCTCTCATTATGCAAAACTTTCAAATCTCTTAAATTATATTTCTACACATCTTATACTATACCCCCCTTATGAAACAGTTGCTTCGTGACGTAAATAAAGGTATAAAAGTCTTTAGATTATTGACAAGTTGTTAGTAGCTCCATTTCAAATTTAATAAACGTAATAATGTGGATGTGCTATGCCGAACAATCTTGGCCCAAAGCTCTTAATTTACGTAGCGCTGTTGAACGCTTGGTAGAACATTTTAGTGCATTGGAGTTTGAAGCCGAACATGAAATAAATTACAATCGAGGACTTTATACCGAGGAAGAGTGTTACGTCTTAGCCAAGAAGTATGAGAAAGGGGCAGCCCTTTGTCGGGCATACTTAGCTGACATACTAACCGTCGAGATGTTAGTGGGTTTGTTGAGTAATACTGGATTAGCTCATTTTGCTGAAGATATCAAGAAGTTTATTGATGATGATGAAGAATGCAATAATGATGATGATGATGATGATGATGATGATAATAGCTAAGGATTGTTCAATGTTAATTATAATGTGTGAATAGTTTTATAAATTTAAACATAATTGGTAAAATACAAATTTTTATTAATAAATAAAAGAATATCTTTGTATTTTGTATTACTTTATTGAAAAACTACAAATTACACTAACACAAAATTAATTAAAATAAATTTATTGTACTAATGACACAATATTTTTTATTGGAATGTATTTTACAATTCGATCGTGAAGAATTAAACAGTATGCTGTGGTTTTATCCGGAATAATAGAGTTAGTTTCAAATTCTACTCTTATGTCTACAGGTCCTCTTTTCAGGTCCTCTTTTTGTTTGGAACAATCAATAACTACTACAGGTGCAATTTCTTTAAATTCTTGTCTCGTGAATATTGGTTCAGTTTCTTTGTACAGAAATGTTGATTGAAAATCAGCAAACATTTCATAAAGAAGTGCAAACTGATTTTTTGTAAAATTCAAATTTAAATTGTCATAAGGGTAAACGGTATCATTTAGAAACACTTTAATATTACTTAAATCACAATGATCGAAATGGCTACAATTTTTGCTTATTTGATTTTTCTATCTGTTTGAAACGCAATAATTAAACATTGAGGTTTTTCTACGGTAGTTTTAATAGCCCAAGTTTGCTTCTGAGTCTGCGGTAATAGTGGATACTCGTGTAACTCTCGACTTCTGAACGGAATATACAGGAGTTCTCTTGCATTCTTAACGACGTCAAGTAATTTTAGCTGTTCTTTGATGGCGACCGATATGTGAGGCATTCGCCAAGCTATTTTATATAGGTGAACCTTTACTTTTTTTGTTAAATCGTTTAGTATTAAAGCATTATTATCAGTATTGTTCGAAGTAATACTAATTCTTGTCTCGAATTTATTAACACCTTTTTAAAATCGTCGCACAATCCCAACACTAATCTAAGCGGTACAACAATATCAAAATATCCACTCGCTTCATCAATTAATGTAGAACCATCTTTGGAAACCAACCTCCATTTTGTAACGCCTTGCTTTGTTCATTATTATACGTAACGTATCCTTTTAGAACAGATGTAATTCCTGGATTTCTAACACGATCGACAACGTTTCCAGCTATTTCTAGACGAATTTCATCGAATAAGAAGAAAATACCCATGTTAACAAATTTGACATTGCTTGTCTCCAAAACGGTTTCACCGTCTTGTACTTCTACTTTTCCTTGAAAATGTAAAGAACTGTACCAAGGAAGGGTGTATATTTCTTGTTGTTGTATAGGTATCCTTATTTCATCGTTGTTGTTGAAAGAACTTGATGCGTACGGTGGGTGGGTTCGTTTTTCAGCGTAAGCAATAGCATTGTCAAATAGAGGAGTTTCAGTGACATTCAAAACTTCAAAATTCATTTTCTTGAACTTTTTCGTAACTTAAATCCCAGAGACTTTAAGAAATTTTTATTTTCGTTTGTTAACTGTTTGGTTATCGGTGATCGAATGATTGATTTTCTTCTCTTGGTTGTATTTATGTTCTTACCAACAGATTTGTATTTATTAAACACTATACCCATAATAGTATTTATCGGAACTTTTGTAGATGCAATCGTACTGTTATCACTTCTCCTCTAAAATTGACTATATTTCCATCTTGATCTGTTATTTTAATAATAACTTCGTCTATTTGCTTGGTGTTGATTGGTAGATAAATTACATTAGAAGGGGGTTTCAATAATTTTATATCCGGGAGGAACTGACGGAAAAACTCGTGAAGAACGTGTACTTGTTCTCCGTTTCTGTATGCACCAGAAACAATATTACATTCAATACATAAAGCATTTACTTTAGATATTATAGAGGGATAATCTGATACATGCGTTTTGCCCGCTTTTAGTTTTCTGTTTTAAAACCCAACAAAGTTCCAATTGAATCTGCTCTGGTAAAATCAATATCAAAATTTGCTTTAATTTGACATCTTAGGGTGTTATTGTTTCCATCAATGTTTAAATATAGTGGAATAGTGGAATTTATTCTTTTAGCATAATTTTCAAGTTCTTTGATTAAATATTTATTGAGGTCATCTATTTCGTAAGCACCTTCACTTATTTTCATAAAAACTGATCACCGTTTTGCAGTGTAAAATAAAATTTGTTATTTGTGTTATCTACGTTTGCAATTGAATTAAAAGTTTCTAAATTGATCAACCCCAATACATATTCACTATCGTCTAACACAATAGGGGATAATAATTACTGGAAAGTATCGAATCTGTACCAGACAATGTAAACGTTAATGACATGATATTTGATAGGCTTCAATAAAACAACTGAATTTTAAAACTAAATATATTGTTAGTTATAGTTATACAAAAATTGTAAACAAAGATGACCGCAATTTACAGTATTGAATGATTGAAGGTTTTTATGATTATAGTATATTTCGCAAGGTCTTTTGCTGTTTAAATATTGTATTAATTCCATTGGCGGTTGTAAATTTCCAAAACTATCAAAATAAAATGAGCAATTTCCAATTTTTCGGTAAGCAGTCCAATGTGTTCCTTCTCCTTCTTCGTCATCTAAATTTACTATACCACATTCGTTCATTCGAACTCCCGCGGTAGGTAATGAGTTTTTCATAAATACTCCTCGAAAATTTGATATTTTTAATAGTTTTACATACTTTTTAGATCTATGTTAGTTAGTGCTCGTTTTGGGAGTTTTATCGGTAGCTTTTTCGAAAGTTTCGTGGTCCTAAAAAAAGACCAAATCCTTTCTTATACGGCTTCAAGTATAATCCATTGCCTGTCTTTCCTAAAGCAATAGCTTCCATGGTTTTATTATGTCTCTGATTTTCCTCTAGTTGTTTTTGGCTTGTTTAGCATCATTAACTGCCTTTGCTATTCCAGCTGCACCACCACTTAAAGTTCCCAAAGCTCCTAGTGCAGTAAAAATTGGAATTAACGGTAAAAATCCCCCACTTTTGGTATTGGTATTACTCGAGTTGGTTTAACTAACTTTTTTCCTTTTAAAGATTTTATTGATTTTACTGCAGTTTTAATAGCATCAGATGGATTGTTGAACTTATACCTTTTTATTGCGGATCGTGCGACATTTATTACATCCTTAAACTTCAACCCTTTTCCTTTTTTAATGTGTTCCTCTTCTTACGTTTGGACGTTTTTTTTTAAACAACCCATACCAAGTTTTACTTTAGCTTTCATTGCTGTTGCTACACCAAGTGCTGCAGCCTTTTCTCCAAAAGAAGCGTCAGATGAATAAACTCTATCCTTTGCTCTCTCAAATAAAACCAAATCTGCTTTGTGTCTATTTTCTAAATCGTTATGTGTGTTATAAGCTATATCATGAACTCTACAAGCTTCGTCGAGCTTATTTACACCTTGATCACCTCTAGCTAATCGCTTCGATAGTTTTGTTCCGGGACCACAAAATTTATAACCCGGAATGTGGAGTTCGAATGGTAATTTATTAATAACGGAATTTACAAGACCGTCACCACGACGTTTCTTCACGACAACTTTTCTTTTCTTAAACATATTTGCTTAATGCGCTGTTATTTATAGTATTTGATAGCATAACTGCTCGATCAATACTAAATGCACCTTCCAAATGTAATTACATTTATTTGTTTTCAAGACACCAATTTTGTTTAGTATTAAACAAAATGCGAACTGTGCAACAGCCGATAACTTTAACGGTATCAAATAATGATTTACAAATTTCCAAATTTTCTAAAAGACATGGTGAATTGTTACCATCAACAATACGTTGTCTTATTGTGGGACCCTCGAACTGTGGAAAAACTAACACAATGATCAGCTTAATTGAACACGGGAACGGACTACGATTTGAAAACGTTTACGTTTATTCCAAATCTCTCTTTCAAACAAAGTATCAATATTTAGAAAATCTTTTAAAACCCATCAAAGGTATTAATTATTTTGCTTACAACGACTTAGAAAACAACATTCCTTCTCCATCGCAAGCAAAATCTAATTCTATATTCATCTTTGATGATGTAGCTTGTGACAAACAAAATTTAATGAGAGAATATTTCAGCATGGGTCGGCATAAAAATATAGACTGTTTCTACTTGTGTCAAACTTATAGCCGTATTCCAAAACAGTTGATTCGAGACAACGCAAATTTTCTAATACTATTCAAACAAGATATTAAGAATCTGCGTCATGCGTATGAAGACAATGTTAGTACAGATTTAACGTTTGATAAGTTTAAGGAGATTTGTTCATTATGTTGGGAAAACCCATACGATTTTTAGTTATCGATAAAGAGAGTCTATTGATTCAGGACGGTATAGGAAAGGATTTGATATATTTATTCAACCTCTGGGTTCCAATTAATAGGCACGATTAACAATTCTTTAACTACTTATTAAATTACTGGAAAACAATTTCCAAACAGATGCTTCCTTATTTTTAAGCGATTTCATAGAAGCGTTTAAGTGACAGTTTAAAAGCGATTAACCGCGCTTAAAACAGTTCACTGTTCTGTTAAACGGTTACAAGTGAACGCTTCAGCGGTTGAGTCGGTTCCTCTTAGAAACGCTTTTGCGATTAAGTTGCCTTGTTACATTATTGTACATTTTATCCGAAACGTAATAAATTATGAATTCTGGAAGCAATCATTCAAATGAAATAGAATTAACTAAAAGGTTAATTAGAAAACGAGAAGAAGTAAAACGAAAATTAGAGTTACTAAAACAAAGTGAGGACATTCAGGAGAATGCCTTTCTTCCTATTACTAAACGTCTAGAAACAATATCCGATCATTTAGAAGGTAAAACGCTTAAGCATTATTCTGATAGTGGTACACTTAGACCAATTGCAAAATTGAAGAGCGAAACTGATTCCAGTCTGAGTATTACTCCATCATTAAAAACAGAAGATAGATTGAATTCTAAAATATCAAAGATTAAGTCGCAAATAAGCTCACTAAAAGATGATAAAGTATCTTTGCCGGACTATGATGATGAGTTTCCTCGTGATGCAACTTCCACACCTAATTTAAATGAAGAAGTTTATATTGCAGAACCAACTGAAAACGATGATTTAGAGAATTATAATTTGGAAGATTTAATTAATGAATCTGTTAACGAGAGTAAAAGGAATATAGAACATATTATTGATACAGAGGATTATGAAGAATACTTAAATAGCTTTGATGAATTACCCAGAAATTATATCGATGCTATGATTCGTGATACCAAAGGAGAATTTGATCACAGAACTGGAATAAGACATGACAGTTTTGAAGAAAAATATTACATAGGAAGTTCAAAAGTAGACTTTATAGGATCTGACATAAAAGTAGATGATCAATATTTTAAGGGAACTCCAGGATTATATGAACTGTTGTTTAAAACCAACCTACAAAATATACGGACAAAGATTTATACGCGTATAAAGATATTTTAGATATCAGCAACGCATGCAGAAGTAACTTTAATCCTAACGAACAAATACTTGGAACAAAGTCAAAGAAATATAGAACTATTATAGGTCCTTTATATTTCAAACAACCAATGAGAACTTATGAGACAGCAAAAAGAACAAATGTGAAATTAGGTACAGGGATGTTAAAAGAGGTTAGCGGTGCACCTTTTGATTACGTATATTGGGATGACCCTAATGAGTTGGTTGATCGACTTAAATTATTAGTTGCATCTCAGGCTGCTGGTAATACAAGTCACAGAAACAAAATTGTATCGATAATAGAAGAACTTCAGGAAGCAGGTATAATCTACTAAAATGACGAAAAGCGATTAACTATGCTTTACAATTAAATGATACTATATCATTCCGATTGGATAATGGTATTGAAGAAGATGTTATTCCATCCAAGAGGGTGCGATTTGTTGACTACGACTTACCTTTGAAACAAAATGAAGAAATGTCAGTTAATTTGAATGAAGGTGCTGAGCTAGATATTATTCAATCTAAGAGTGTGTATGAAATATCATTAAACGCATCTGAAACATATAAAACTACTTCAACGGATAAAACCTTGTTTGTTGAAATAATTCTTAAATGTCCAATTAAATTTGAAGATAATCAGTATTTGTAATGGCTCCACGAAAGCAACTTAAAAAATATAAGCCTTCTACGATTAAAGAAGACGTGGTTTCAGAATTACACAAACCAGCAAGAATTAACTTTAAAAGACGTCGGGTCATCGTAAAAGGTATTAATGAAACTCTACAAGCCGATCTCGTTGAAATGATTCCTTATGCGAAACAAAATAATAATTTTAAATACATACTTGTTGTAATTGATTGTTTTTCTAAATACGTTTGGACTGCTCCTATAAAATCAAAAGATAGTAAAGATGTAGCAAAAGCTATGAAATTAATCCTGCTGCAACTAAAATCTTCGCCAATTCATTTACAAACCGATCATGGTTTAGAATTTTATAATAAAACGTTTCAGACCTTGATGAAGAAAAATAATATAAATCATTATAGGCCAACATCAATAGTAGAACGTGTTAATCGTACTTTAAAAAATTATTGTGGAAACAGTTTAGTTTGCAAGGACACTACAAATGGGTAAATATTTTAGAAAGCATAACAAACCGATACAACAATAGCTATCACCGAACAATAAAAATGAAGCCATCCATGGTTAACAAGAAAACGAAAACTTATTTTAAACTCTAGCTACAGTAATGTAAAATTGTTAATATTAACAATAAATATTCAATTGGTGATCATGTTAGAATAAGTAAAAGTAGACAAATATTTCAAAAGGGTTATACTCCTAACTGGTCAAATGAGATTTTTGTAATAAGAAAAGTTAAATTAACAAATCCAACTACTTATTTATTAAGAGATAAGAAAGGGGAAGATATACTTGAGGATTCTACGAAGCAGAGCTACAGAAAGTAAAACATCCGGATGTACACTTGATTGAAAAAATTTTAAAGAAAAAGGAAATAAGGTAAAATGGTTAGTTTATACAACCACAACAGTTGGATTGATAAAAGCAATATCGCTTAAATATTTAAAATTTATTTTGTAATTTTCGTAATATGTTTAATATAACTTTATTAAAATTCTACTTGTTTACTTCATATCCTTGCAATGGAATATCAAATTTCTTTAACCTACATACGCATTCTATTAAGTTAATTCAAAAGCAAGTTTCAACCAGTAGTCGAGGTCATTGAGCTGAAGCATAGCAATTGAGGTCACAGATCACTAACCCAAATCCAGGGCGTTGCACTAAATTGAGGGTAAAGGTCTTCAACCTACCGCGCCCCCGCCCCTTGCTTTTACGTCCCGAGCGGCCCCGATCGATCACGAGCCGACCCGACCGTCCCCGATCATGCTCGCACGCCCCCGACGGCAAACGATTGCAATCTAAGTTCAAATTCCCCCACCACAAATTCAAATTTCGCGCCAAAAGTGAGCCAGAAACGGCACTACTTATCTACTCGCGTAATAACGAAATTTGTTTTGTTTTAATTGTTGCTAATTAATTAATGAACTTAATTTAATTGTTTAATTTTTAATTGCACCCAATTAATTCTTCCCGCGTGTTTACCGGTGTAACGCTTTGTTTATTTATTTTAAAAAGTTCTATACACAGTTTTAAAAAAAATGCATCAACTTAAAAATCACCATGTATTTACCAGTTGATAACAAAACAATTTATACAATTATTTGGAAAATTGTGATACATGACGAGCAAGTTATTGCGGTTTAAAACATATAATTAATTAATCTTATTTTGTACACATCCTGTATATGATACTAGATTTTTACAAGTTTTACATAAAATCTGATCAATTTATAGACTCCAGTGCAAATTTAGTTTGGAAAAAGGTATTAGTTGCTGAGATATGAAACGTTAAAATTGTGGCGAGTTTTTCATATAATACAAAATATCTCAAAAACTTTTAGGTTTAAAAGGCTGTTCTATCACTTGGAACAATTTCAGAATTTCTAGTAGTCGGTTCACTATTTTTATTTCGTGTTACATAAATAGCTATTTGTTGTTTTTTCTGTTTCTAAAACTGTTTAAAATGTACGTAATGTACAAAAAAAATTGACATCAACAATTCAACAATATATTATTTATCTATTAATATTAATCGGCTTCCAAGTCAGGCCTGTTGCTCTCAGAAAAATTCGCCCGCGAGTACATTCATTTCACAATTCTCCAAGAGTTTTCAGTATTTATCGTTTACTTAATGTTAATTTTCTCATTGATTTTAAGTAAAAATTAAAAAAAAGTAGGGTTGTCAGAAAATTATTATCTATGTTGCGCAGGAGTCGAAATTTGGGCTTATAAGGAAATCCATTTTTCTATTATTTTACGTTTTAATTAAATTAAATACAACGAAGACGAAAATAAAAAAAATAGCTCCTGCACGACATAAATAATAATGTTAGCTATATGTTTGTGCAAAATCAGGAAAACATTTCTAAAAATAAGCGAGATAAATTTACATAAACTTTATAGCTCCCTGAGAGAACAGCCTTAAGTAAGGCAAACCTCTATAAAATCCATTCTTATTTTAAACGTAGAAACTGAAAATGTATTACTATACAGGGTATTCCATAAGAAAAAACACAACTTTGATACGTTCTGTGTATTTTGGGACACCTGTATATTTTGAAAGTAATTATAAAATATTCCTCCTATAGGTCTCTATCAATTCCAGATATATTTTTCCAATTTTATTAAATAGTTTGGCTGTAATATTTCGTGTCGTATACCGTGAATAACCCTGTATATTTTTCTAAATTAGATACCTTATTAAAAATAAAAAATTGAAATAAACCTTATATCATTGCTATGTAGCCATTTAACTGTATACAGAAGCATCTTCTAATTCTTTTTCTACAACATATTTTGAATATCAATCCCAGATATATTTTCTCCAATTTTATTAAATAGTTTGGCTGTAATATTCCGTGTCGTATACCGTGAATAACCCTGTATAGTAAAAAGGCGAGAAAAATGGAAGAAGCAACTTAATAAAACCAAAACAAAAACTATAAGTATTAACAAAGAGTAGCGATACACACAAAATTTTTCCAAAATCAAAACTGATAATTTAGGGCAGCAATGCAAATCAGCGGTCGGTCAGCAAGTTCTGAAGAGAACTGATTTGGTTGAAAATATTAAAAATTTGCAAAATGTAATATATAATCTGATCTTCGTATCAGCTGTTAAAAAAATTACCAAATGTCAAAGAAAATTTCTATCCAGCTCAGTTTTTTGTTTGCACACTAATTATTTGACTATACAAGAATGCTATGCATACAATTCGTATCCTAATAACAATGAGTCTACATCATTCTAATAATTAGCATGTAATAGTTTTCTGGACGAAAGATTCGTATAGTTTATATCGAGCTACAATGGAAATCAACTAACTGCATTCTCTTTAATAACGAGATTATCAGAAGTAAGCGAGTAAGAGCAGATAAGCAATCAGCAATATCAGATCTGTGCTTGATTCCAAATATTAATGTATTATCAAAATGTAGGCTAACCAATAGTGTTACGTTAGACAAGCAACTTTTCCCTTTTAGAGGTAGGACGCGTTTTACACAATATACTCCATCTAAACTTGCAAAGTACGACATAGAGGTTTGGTGGTTTGTGTTGCACATACATTGTATTCAATTACTAGACTAATATACACTGGTAAAGAACCTAATGGTCCATAAAAACATCAAGCTTAGGAGTTGTAAGGAATTTATGCTACCAGTTCAGGATCTGGACAAAACGTTACTATGAATTTTGTACTGCATTACCTTTGGCAACTTTATTTCTGAGGTAACCTTTCAATTTTTGGAACACTAATGGCTGTATGCACCAACACAAACTAAATTTACTTAAAATTAAGCGAAACTTAAAAACAAACGCTGTTATGGTTTTAACAATTTAAGCATCGCTTAAGTTTAAGTTGTGTTAGTGCATACAGCCATAAAACAAAATAACCAATGCATCCCACTGTGAAGAAGAGCGAAGAATAAATGGAGCAGTCGTCAATATATGAATTCAGCGGAGATGAAAAAGTTACCATTTGTTCCTACATCCCAAAAAAGACAAGTAAGTTTTTGAAGCACTGTAGTACAAAATCTAGAATAGAATTTATACCCGGTTATGCTCTCTTCGTAATCCATAATAGAACCAACGTCAACAGATACTTCTGGGCGAACCAAACATACTCGCAGTTGTGTTGTTTGTAGATCAACGTCGTCACTTCAAAGAAAGACCCGAAAATGTTTCGAAATTTGTAAATTTATAAACATGCAAAAATCTAGATGAATGTATTCATGTGTAAATTCCTGTTTTATGCTAAAACTCACTTTTTGTTAATTTACATGATTCTGTCCTTTATTCATTGAGGCTAAAGTGTAAACAACGTAAGTCAACGCGAAGTTATAAAAAAAGACTTTAAGAACATGAAGATTAAACTTATACAAGTTGACTCAGAGATGTTTAAAACAAACCAAAAAAATTCAGCGTGAGCGGTGAAAACCTAAAGGTTATAAATTTAGAAAACTTACCACAAATCTACAAGAAAGCAAAATTTGCTAGAATAATGAGTCTACAACTCTACCAGTCAAAGGTTGCTAAGGTGGGTAAGGATTGACATGTTTAAGTTTTAGTGGTTTTCCTAAATCTTGAAGCAAATGCAAACCACAATTGCACACGGTTTCGTCACCACACTAACTATACAGATTTATACTGATCTTCTGGGCCACGATACATAGTACTTACATCACAATACAATGATGAAAATAATGTTCCATACGAATAAATAAATTAAAAAAAGAATGCGTATCTAACTCAACAAAAAGAAATATTTTAATTATGAAAAGAAAATGTAAGCATAAATCTGGTTAATTTAGAAATTAATCACTAACAATTTGCCTACGACGGTTATAGGTCACAATTGGGTTAGAATCAAAATAGCATTAAGAATATTGTCTAAATCAGTGTTGGTGACGTTCATCAGCTAAACGTGGTTTGCACCTTGTGCTTTGTAGTACGTAGTCTCCTATTTCTTGAATGGTATTTTGTCGTGAAGTACTTTAAATATAAGAATAAATGTCAGCGCTTCATTATTAATAGGATTTATAAATACGAGCAAAAGTTTCACAAATGCCGGTTTGACTAGGAGACACAATCAGATTTACGTATTACTACGTTCATTATGAAAGGCAAGGTTAATAAATATCACAGTACCTATATATCATTCAGCATCTATTTGTTTTTTGAATAATTTGTTAGTAAAGAAACATTTTTTGTTCAAAAATAAATACACCACTTATCACCGTTCGTGTTAACGGAAGGTGTCAATCACCAAAAGGGGTTTCAGTTTTAGAATTGAGCGAGATAGGGCATTGGGTACTAGCTATTCAGTCCCTTTTGATGAATAATCTGGTAATCATAGTGCTGTTCAAGAAGCATTCCAAAACCATAAGTACTAAAAAAATGGTGGCCAGTGATTACCATGAATTTGGTTTCTACGATGTTAGGACGTCCACAAAACCGCGAAATATTCCTTTCCATGGTAGAATAGTGTCTTTTAGCTTTTTTTATGAAATACTACCAAATCGAAGAACATTTTTTTCTTCAGAAGTTAGAAACAAGACATCACCTGAACCGAAAACTGTCTGGATAATTAACGGATTAGTAAAATCAGGACAGCTAATAAAAGGAGCTTGAAACACCTATCATTATCATCAATCACTCAATAGAAAGGCACATTCTCCCCAATTAAACAAATACATACATATTTAAATTCAAATTCTCAATTTGTTGAAAAGTATTCTTTATACAGGATTTCTATAAATGATTGTCTCATCAAGTTGGCAATTAAATGAACAAAACTAACGACAAACGACGAACAACAAACAATTACAACCAGAGATAATCATTACAACGGAAGAAGAAAGATCTGAAAGATGATGACATTAGCATATATTAATTCATTATCAACTTAAGCTGCAAATTTGCATTTTTAAGATTTTCCAACGCTCAACCGATGAGAGAATCAATTGTAGAAGCGCTGTAATTATCTGCTGATTTATTAGGGAGATTATTCAAAGTTATTTAAATATAATTTGTTTTTAACAACATACGATTAGTTGTTTGATTACAGAACAACGTTTTGTTCAATAATAATACACTATTATCTAGCTTAGTGTAACCAACTATCATATCAGTCAGCCAGTTTCCACAATAACTGCAGTGGGAGCTTTAAGATATTTTAATTCCTCCATAACTAAACAGGAGTTGAAAGTACCACAAATTAATTTAAATACATGCTTCACCAGATGAACTTCTTTATATTTTAAAACGATATCAAATGAAATGCTAATAATTAATAATTAAACAAAAGGTCTGCCCGTCTATTGCGAGAACTAAATGACCATTTTATCTACACATGACGTAATATCAAAAATTAGTCTTTATGAAATAGTTGTATTTTGTATCCCACTTCTTATCCTGTTGAAATCCATTTAAATTCGAGCATAAGTAGATGTCTTCATCTTTTATGTTTATATGATCTTACAATTTGAATTATTTTTCTCACAAGTCCGGTGTGTTCTATTTTAATTGTGCTATACTTGGCTAGCATTGGGATGTAACCGTAGTTGCCAACGTTTAGCCGCCTATCGTAAAGGGCTTGATCAGGGCGAGAAACTTGAAACAAACAAAAAAAAGTTCAAGGTAGACAACTAAAAGTCAGGTAATCCACTTGTCAACCAAGCTAGATTCTAGACTAAAAAAGTCT
Organism: Abscondita cerata; assembly: GCA_030710515.1. Classification (NCBI taxonomy): domain Eukaryota; kingdom Metazoa; phylum Arthropoda; class Insecta; order Coleoptera; family Lampyridae; genus Abscondita; species Abscondita cerata. The sequence goes on along the minus strand of JALBCR010001425.1, from coordinate 148,069 downwards.
GAGTAATTAGAAAAATACCTCCGTACACAGGGTCCTGCACCTCATTTTTATATTTTGCAGACGTTTCCTGTAGTTATGAATGTATTTCGGGAAAATATTTTTGATTATACAGGGTTTCTCAACAAAGTGTGAAACCGTGATGATTTTTCTTTTTAAATTACATGCTATATATTTTCTTGCTTATTTAGACGTTTTTTAAATTTTGTTGAAATCGGTTCAGTATCGATCCTCAATTCTAAGTATATCGCAAATTTACAATGAACAAAAATTTAATATGTAAACGATCCATAGGACTGCATAATTATTGTACCAAATTGTATATTGTAGTCAATAACTAGTTGCGACTAAAACAGTAAGAAAAAAAGAAGAACTAAAGATTAAGTAAATGTAGATTGTACAATTTAATAACAAATTTAATTAATTAATTATGTATTTTTTGGATGTATGAAATCAATGTTAAAAGCCAACTAATCATTAGGTATCTAAGTTGAAAACAAAGCAAAATTATAAAATAAAAATTTTCTAATGTTTACTTAATGGAATTTCCTGAAATTTAGTAATACCGTATTTCCGTATCAAAATGTTTCTAATTAAATCTATTAAACAAAATAACATCTTGATGACGTAAATTAGATTAAATTAATCATAAAATTGAAAACTCGCAATTGTGAGCGCTTGATTAAATCTATTCACAAGTAAATGGTATGGCTCGTTAACGGCCATTGTTAAAGTTGAAAACTATTCTTCAAGCTACTGGTATAGAATAAAATGCAAGAGTTGAATTTTTGGTTGCGTGTTTCGTTTTTCTATCCGTGAGATAATGAAATAATATAAAACTTTAATTTAGTGTGAAATAAAAAGTGTTTGTTTGAAAATATTGTAAATAAAGTTTCAGGTATTGATGATGTTTATTGTAGAATTATTTTATTTTGCAAAACTTTCTGCGAGTTAAGTCGCGGATGCTAAAGCATTATATTATTTTTAGAAAACAATGAGGAATGGTAATAAGGAGAAGCCGTTTTACTGAAGAACATTTGCATCATAATTAAGTTGAACCTACTAGACATTTTATAGCTATTTATGCACCAAGTGCGTTACTATAATGATTACGCCCGGAGAACCATAAATACATCTCGAGGGCTTTAGCCCAAAAGATGGATATGGTTCGATAGGCGTAATCATTCAATAACGCCGTGGTGCAAACAAGATTTTATTTTTCGTTTTGTATTCTTAAAAACATATAGAATTGGCATCTTTGGGCGCACCGCTTACCTACGCAAATACCTATAATATCGGTTTGCTATGAAACAAAAACAAATTGTTTATTAATTGTCAAATTTGGAGTTGAATTGCAATTATGAATGCCCTACCAGAATATGTATAAGAAAATGCTGAAAAAGCGGCGGAAAGTTTGCTGTCCGTTAAATCGAAAGCAAAATATGAAAAGAATACTTAATTCTTTGTATGTATTACAAATTTTATTTTATAAAATAAATGTGATTATTAATAGATCATCAGTTAAGATCAAACAATTTTTGAGGACGTAATTTGTAATACATACAATGAATTAAGTATTCTTTTTCATATTTTGCTTTCGATTTATATATATATATATATATATATATATATATATATATATATATATATATATTTAAACGATAACTTTTTCGACATCTAGTGTCGACTCGTGAAAGCGTTCACGTACGTAAATGTAAGCAACTTTTGCCGACAGGTATGTAAAGCAGTTACATAGTCGATCCTTCAATAATTATAGCCAACATAACTATATTTTTTAGGTCACCCCATAATAATTTTAAAATGCCTTGAACAAAAATTTCGCAAAAGTGCCAATTTTGCATTAGGGAAAATGGCAACCATTTTGAACAACACCTATAAATATATATAAGCGTTATTAGTTATTTGTTTTAACTATAAGTTTAATAAAAAATAATCTGTTTGGCTTTTAGTTTCTAGGCTTATTTAAAAAGGAGATTCTAACCTTCGATTGGGAACAAAGTGCCGACTATTATACATTTCTGGAAAGCTTTAATGAGTGGAATGTAAATACAAATTGACATATAGGTGTCCCATTAAATAACCCTAACTTTGGTAACTTTCAAAAATGGGGACACTTACAAAAAACTAAGCACGTCACTGGATTCTGCATAAAAAATGTGTAAGATTCCGTTTTTACCTAGTCGATAACTTATCAGATACCTGAATTACAGAGGGTGTCTGAAAATGCACACTTTTCAACTTCACTCTGTATTTCAAAAACGAAGAGAGTGATGATAAATCTGTCTGCGCCATCGTTTGTTTTACAAAAAAGTGACACAGGTTCGCGGAAACCCCAAAACTCGAACTGCAATAATAACGGAGATACCCTGCAAAAGTGTCTAAAACAGGACACCCTGTACACGGAATATTGGACACCCGTAGAAGGCGCAACGTAGTTTGAAGTACTAGAACAGTTTCATGTATCGTTTATCTGCGTACAAAATACTACAAGTGTTTGAATAGATGAGAAATTGGTAATAGCTTCTATGGGCAAAGAAATATACAAGTGCTTGTGTGACTCGTGCCCTTAAGGTATCATTTAACCATGGTCCACACTAAGTGTAAATTAAGATCAGATTTTCTATATAGACTGTTAATAAGTGTTATTTTTTATGCATTTCTTCAAGTTGCTAGTGGTCATTTCCAACCATTTTCAAAGTTTACTTTTATTTTTAAAAAAAGTGCGACAGCTAAAATAAAAAATATTTTTTCTGTAAAACGGTGCATGTTGCGTACTCTAAACAAGAGTACCTTTTTTTTAGTAAAAACTTTGAAATTTCTTAATTCATTATCTATAATGTAAAAAATGACATACAAAAATATGACTGAAAGTATCCTTTGGCTCCCTTAAATAAGACGCTTATGATTGTGTTAGAAAAAATCTAATTTGCATCAGAAAAATTGGCTTGTAATATTAACTAACTCTACCAATTTTCATATTTGTTTAAAGCGGAGTTCTGAACATATGTATAAAATGACGTGAAGACGTCATCTTCAAAGAGCTCCAGCGAAAACAAAGTCAAAAAGTATATGTTTATATGAACTTTTACCCTATTTTTGCATGTTTGGTTTGTCCTTAAAATGTGTAACACGTACTAATTAACACCCTGTATATTATAATATTTCACTTCAACTTGACAACTTATTTTGCAAAATATTGTGCTTTTAATTTATTTAAGATCAGTGAAGGCATTATTAACTAAATAAAAATAATAATACTGGATTTATGTAAATAATAAATAGTTTCGCCTGTGGTTTATGTGCGTTCAAAACAGGTGTTTGCAGAGATAAGAAATAGGTTAATAATGTCATTTTATTTTTATCAAAATTGTATTAGTCAGTTTTAAGTGTGCATCGTGTCAACAATGTTACCAAATTTGTGGGTGTGTATGATGAAGAAAAATTACTAGAAGGACTAAATAAGGTAGGATTTTTCGAGTACTTAAAAGTTACATGACATACGTTTCAAAGGGATGCAGTTTACGATAACTCTATGTTATTATATCCCAGTCAGTAATATACACGATGCCACAGTGTTTTGCTGTTTATTACCAAATAAATCAATAATTTGGCAGTTTCTTGAAACTCAAAATTTTCTTTACCAGTACCTTAGAATAACAATTTTAAAAATTTTCTAAATTTATATAACACACAAACCAAAGTTTTTACTTTACTTCTATTATACAAAAAAGATAACTTTGATATGTTAACGTTTAATTTACTTATATTTTATCAAGAACGGATTTTCTTCTTCGCCCTTATTATGTTCCTCGTCGGTTTGTCGACATACGGATAAAATTAAAGAACTTTTCTTCATCTTATCGAACTTCAGCAAATAAAGTATACAAATGACATTTGATTAGGCGGTCATTTGTAATTGGATGCACCCACATGTGTCGCTCCTTCATTTCTAACAGTATTGTGTATTCTAAATCTTTATCAGTTTTTTTACACTTTTAAATAGCGTTCTGAAAACACACTTCTGTCGTGCAGCCGCAGACTGGTTCTTCATATAAAATTTGAGTATTTTTTGTTCAAGTTTTAATATTTTATACGATTTCTTATAAGGTTGTCCGGATGACAACTTACTTTACTCTTTAAAGATGAATGTATCTTGTTTTGAGTAGTTTCTTGCAGCAGATGGATCTAGTTCGACGAAACTTTTAAACAAAGTTCATCGAATGAATTGTCAATTTAAGTGCGATAGATTTTTGTTATTTTGACAAGATTATTACACTAGTATCGAGAAGCAGAACTGAAGCAGACCATAGAATTTATCATTAGTTCTTAAAGGCCAAAATTACACTTTGCAAAATTAATCAGCCAGCCATAAAAGAAGAATTTAGATCAGCTGCATTCCAAAAACCAAAAATAGACACTTTCAATCTCATGCCAAATAACTAATGATAACAATGAAAGAAATCGTAAATCCATTCTCAACCCATCGAGCAACCGAATGGGAAGCGGTGGTAATAATTGCACACACCAACATAATATCAAACAGCAATGGAAAAACATAAACAAGACCCTTGTCCACGATAAAACAGAAAATGGTTTGAACAACATTGCACTGATACCAGCTGTATTATAAAGCGGAATTAATTGGGGAAATTAAACAATTTCTAAACAAATAAGTGTAAGGAATTGATTCATTTTACTGATACACTCAAAATCTGTCTGAGAAATGTAGTGATGTACTGTGAGACACAACCTACACACACAGATATGTGTATGAAGACACGACATAAGAACCGTTGAGTGGTCGTTGTCAATAAGTTAAATGTAATGTAAATATTTTATGTATAAAGTAAATATTCTTAAACAATAAAGTTAATTATAAAACACAACATGGTGACAGGATAAAAACGTGAAAAGCCCAGTCGTACAATAAGTGAACGAAGAAAATCAATTACGAAGGACGTTACGAAAACAAAAAAAGCAGGTATTTAGTTTTTCGTAATGCCGAAAAAAGCTAAAAGCAATACAAATAAGACAAGTCGAGAAGAACCTCTGCTCGAAATGGAATCTTTTAGTTCAAATACTGTCGTGCAAAACCAAATAATTGATTTAAATTGCAAGTTTGCAAGTTAAAAATGAATTAAAAATTAAATTGTTGTCAATACATTAATTATAATTGCAACACTCAATTGACTACAATAGGCTCTAACCTTTTACCAGTAGCACGTTCTTGAATTCTAAATTGTAATTATAAAAGTAATATTTACGATACTGAATTTATTGTAGTAGCCTTAGATTGTAAGAAAGTTTTAGGTTTAGAGACATGCTTTGAGTTAGTTTTAATTAAAAGGGTAAATCCATTAAGACAAACTAAAAAGTGTGAACAGAAGCGGCACTCGATGTCGCAAACATCTTATTAGTCATACCCATCTTTGAGTAATCAGTTGACAGCAGCGTATATTGTACAATTGTAAACTTACTATAGAGTTCTCTCACCCCAAAAGATTCCTTATAGGGCAAAACAGTTTACACTTTTTACTGAATTACTCTGTCAGTACTAATTGATATTTTGCGCAATTATCCGGCCTGAAGGACCAACAATGTTTATGGTGGAATGCTTAGGTGCATTAAATACTGTGTTTTTTATAATAATGCATTGCAGTAGTCCATACATTGCAACTCATACTTTAGAATAATAATTAATACAGAACGAAAGTATCTAGAAACTACTATCCCTAAACAAAAAGGTTAATTTTGGATTCACGCATCATTTTCTCAAAATTTTTTATGTTTTATTTTCCATTTGAATATTCTCATATAACCCTGAATTGTTCAATTTCTTTGAAATCAAATTTATTTAGAAACTTCTATTGTACTGAAAACCGAGTATACGATTTCTAATGATTTTAGCATTCACCAATTATTTCGAAAATAAATTTTCGTTTATATTCATTCACTTGATATTGAAAGTTACTGAATTTGCTACTGTAATTAAATTTAACGATACCCTTGTATTATTACTGTTTTTGTCTCTCCATTGTGTCTATACATAAACAAAACAGAGCGTTGATACAGATATTAAAACTCGAAAGTGATTAACGCGTAAATTATGGTAATCGTTACAAACTGAACGTACAAAAAGAGTTTAATTTATGTTTTAATCAGTACGCGTAGTTCGCAACGTTAATAATTTACAATACGTTATCATCTTTCAATACGCTGTTAATATCAAAAGAATTTATTTATGGTTAGGGTTTTATGAGTTTATAAATTTTAATATACACTATTGATGGTGTTGATTTAATGTTTAATAACCTCGTTGAAAAATTTGTTAATTAACAAAAATTGTTTGGCTATTACATAAAGAACTTGAATGTACGTGTAGGTGAATTGTAATAGAAGGGGTCAGTGCAGTGGTCATCAATTTAAATATACAAGCATCGTTTGTGCGGTTTTGGGGGTTGAATGTATACGTGACAAGTGATCTAACAGGTTTTCGTGCATGTTTGTCACCCTTTCATTATAAAATTACTGCTTTATTAAGTTAAAGCATACTACACTTTGTGTTCCCTAATTAAGTTTAGAGTATCTTGGTTTTGTTTGTATTCGTTACGCACATTTTTAATTTCTTTATCGTAAGGTGAGGATAAAATAATTTTTTTTTCGGAGATGTCATGCGTTTGTTGTAATTTATTTTGGTTTTAGTACTTAAAACCTAGATCAGAATGAGAATTCACTGAAAACCATACAACATTCTAAACTCCACTTTAGCATTAGGTTATCCGATTTTCACTTATTAATTTAATTACTACAAATCAATAAATTCTGTGTAGTTACTTAAATTCTTATAAGTGATTTTTAGCATTAAATTTGTTTTAATATTCAATGAAGTTGTATTAATCTAAACATATCCTTCTATTCACAACCAAATTGTAATATGGCATATACCATGCATATAAAAAGTTAAGAAGTAGGCTATTACCGAGGCTATTACGCAATTCACGTTTAAAGCTTGTTACATTTTTTGGCCGTAGTTGTATGTCAGTCCCATTAAAATATTCTAAGTCGGTATCTGTATTTTACCAACAACTTTTCTAAAATAAATGGCCTTCACACACAAATAGCGAACAATTTTGATATAATTACTTACCTGCCCGTTTTCAATGTAAAAGCACGAGTGAATTTTACGACCATTTGTAATTTATTAATTTGCTAGGTTTAATGAATTCAAACTCAAGGTTTGGGTCTAATTACAATTGTGCTACTGAAACGAAAGTTTTATGTTTAATTTCATTTGGTCACTACCGGATCAGAAGAAATCATTTTTTTGTTCGGGCTTATTTTCGTTTTTTTTAGTTCCACGACCATCTCGGTGAGTGTAAAAATAATTCTCATTTTTAAAGTTTTTCTATTTATTCATTTCTTAGGGGTTTTGTGGTATCTGATAATTTTATATCTTGAAAATTCTGGTGTGATGTTTAGGGGTTGTATCAGAAGAAGAAAGAATGTCGAGGGACGAATTTACGTATGATTCATTATATTATGCTACGTGAGTAATATTTACATGAATGGTGCGAACTGCTGACACTTATACTGGCGCGCACTACGTTTACGATGTGATATTTGAAACGGGTGTGCGTACTATATTGCCGTGCGCTAATTGCACTAAAGTTGTTGTCTTTATGTTGCTTCGTACTTTGGTACTAAGTATTATGTATGGTGCCCGAGAAGATCAGTATAAACTTTAGTGTGGCAAAACTTCGGTACTTAACGCTATATGATTCATACCTTAATCTACTAATTTATATTAATACCGAGTATGTTGCTAGCATAGTCGGGAAGGTCGGGTTAAGTTTCCTGGTCTGTCAGCATTTTCAAACGTTTTTGTGGTCCAATGCTATAAAAATTTGAATCACTTTTTCAGAAATAAACAATCGACTAATACGGATGCAACATTACTCTCTTTTCTACCTTTTCTTTCATCCGTCAATACCGATACCAAAATATCACAGCATCCTCCTCATCACCTGAACTACTTATTTTTGAATTTTCACTTGGTTTAGGAGACGCAAACAAACAGATCGACTGGTGTGCGGATACGCGCGATTTTAATCGCACGGTTTGAGTCTACTGTGCTTGTTGTTTGTTCCGTTTTTTAAGGCACGCGGATATTATTGTTGAGGGTTGTCGTTAAGCAACCCTTTAGGAGTCCCTCCTTAGTGGATTGATCCACGATAAAGTATGCTGAAGGCTGCTGCGCGAAGACAGGCAAAAAAGTGTTTTTGCGATGATAACTTTTGCGGATCTTGTGTGTGGCGTTTTTGATGGGGCTACGTCTTGCGACGTTGGTACAACGGTAGTGAATGTAGGTGCTGGGTTTGTACAGGTTGTGTTTCCGTAGTAGTGCCTTCTGTTCTTTGGAGCGTTGATAATATATGCAGGCTCGTGTCTATTGCCGGCAATCGGGTCAATGAATGACCAAACGTAACGCTGTTTGATGACTTGAGTTCTGGCTTTTGTTCCGGGTTGTGCCAAGTTGTGCATTGTGTCAAAGATGTGTCGACGGTGGGTTGCGGGAACGAAGGATCGAGCGTTAGCGGTTGCCAGATCGAAGTATACGGCTATGTCCGTGTTAGGGAGTGTCACTCGTTTGAGTTACAGTGATTCTCCTGAATAGGTACATTTTTAATCTACTATTTATATTAACGCTTGCATAGTCGGAAAGGTCGGATTTCGTTTCCTGGTTTGTCAGCATATTATTTCCGTAATGCTAACTATGCCTGTTGTGTGTTCCGCGTTTTAAGAAACGCGGATATTATTGTTTCTGTTGTCGTTTGGCAACTCCAAACTGGTTTTCAATTTATTCCAATACAGCAATTGTATTGAAATACATAAAATAGGGCGTTTCCATTTTAAAAAAACCCATTTTTGACGAGTTTTTCAATACAATTTTTACCTTTCTTGTTTGACTACCCTGTATTAATATTTATCATAATGGCATGAAGAATCTGTTAAAGTAATTTTTCCTATACAAAGAAGGCACCTCAAATTAAATAATACGTGTTCTCGTATAGGTAAAATTGATATCAAAATCAAAATAAAATCTTGAATAAGTCAGAAACGGCTAGACTTAGGTATAGAACATTATACATCAAAAATGTTCAAAATTTGTCGTAGAATCTAAAAATGTAAGAATATATAGAGTGTTCTTTTAAAATAACAAAGTTAATAGTTACTTCCGGTATAACCGGAAATACCACCATCTTCATAATAGTTTAGCTGAGTTGGCCCTGTTAACATTAGCATGTGACGAAGTTTTCAGAATAATCAGACGTCTAGTTTCTTAGAAATCAATCGCGGTTATTCAACGTTAGGACACCCTGTATAAGTTCACTATATTTAGCAAAGAAATTTTTAATTAATAATGCAGCTGAAAAAATATTGTATTAATTTAGTTATTAGTTCAACTCATTACATTATGACTTTCTTTATACAACTAATTTAATAATATGCTATGAATATTTACACTAACATGCTGTAGCTAAATGTAAAGCTATGAACAAAATGCTGAAATTATCTTTTGTATGCGTTACATTTTACTCATTACTACATGAGCGCTAGTGTATAATATGATTAAAATTAGTATCAGTAACACTGCAACCAATATAAGAAATAAATAAATCACAAATAAAACCAACAAAAAAAAAATTCTGATCAAATATATTTATTTCTTAACATGAAATGTACGATTATAAAAAGGGACAATTATATTTGAGAGGTGGAACTGTATCCAAACAAAATCAACTAATCGCTCCAAACACGCAACTCTTACATTAAATAGAAAAAACGTAAACTACACATCAACTTAGATACAACGAGAAAAATACTTTATATCGTTCTACCTACAACATTTGAATCTAACATTTGTTCAATTTATTATTTGGTTCTTCGACTATTGACAAACTAACAAAATCAAAGAAACTTCATTTACATTATTCAAGCCAACTGGGACTCCCATATTCAAGATGTGCGCAATAACATTTAAGAAACTGTAACTTAAGGTTGTTGATCAACAAAAAAAATATTTTTTTAAAATGCACATAATTTATAAAAATATAAAAGCAGCAATTTAATCATCCTAATTATTTAACTTTTAATATTAAAATATCTTCAACTGTTTCCGCACCAATCAAAAATCAGATCTAGTACAGACTTAATTCTTGGCTTTATCGACAACATGTTTTCAAGCATTAAAGCTATCGCTTAGATAGCGCTCTGCACTTTAACACACACATGTCGTTATAGTTAACTGTTGGCATTTTTCTTAGTTTATACTACATATTCACACGTGTCAATGTTTACACAAGATGTCACAAGACACACATTTTATTTACAGACTTAATGTTTTCGCATGTGACAGATAACACATTCTCAAGACTGTATAGGTTTTTTTTTCTACTTTATTCTTATTATAGAGCTCACAGAGCAAATTCAATATAAGGGTATTTGTTGATATAATAAAATCATAAAACCGTAAGTAATAATTAAAATAATATCAAATAAAGTTTGATTTTCTATTAATAAGCATTTAGAAGTTAAAGGCAATTAATTAAAAATGTAAAGTTTAAACACACCTTCCACAGGTACACTCATGAAATTTAAAACTTGGACACCACAATTTCTGTAAACAAAAGTTTGCACATTGTGAAGCGGGCTTAAGGGTATCATTTACAATTCTAACAGCAGGTAGTCTCAGCAGCGGTTATCTTATAGAAGGACTGTAGAATGAATCATTACACTAAGCACGTTTTAGAAAATAGGTAATTTACGTTGCTTACTTAATTTTTTTCTTTAAAGAATATATTTGAAGGTATCGCTAATTAAACACCATAGCTCGATTAATTATCGAATCAAAATTTTGTTTAGGAAATGTTTACAAAATAAAATTAGAAATAATTTTGATTTAAAAACGTCTACAAGCAATAACTTTTAAATTAAATCAAAAACTAAACATGGTTATTTGGGTTGACTGATTATTACTTATTTTAAATAAATCTAACCTACTAATTATTGTAAGTTATTAAAAAAAATCATTAAACTCTCTATTCATAATATTTAGTCCTTACAAAATGTATATTTTATGACGTTTCATTTTTTCTGTAGTTAATATAAAAAGTGAAAATAAAAACTAAGGCAATTCTTATTGTCAACGTATATATTTAGTTTTTGACAAGAATTTATTACATAATTATAATTAAGATACCAAGTTATAGTTTAAAATTAAATGAAAACTTTTTTTTAAATAAAGGTATTACTATATAAATAAATATAAGAAATCAATAATGGGTGTGACCTCCATTATTATTGATACATTCTTGAGGCTCATTGACGCTATCAAGGTATCAATATAATTAATATTAATCGTTTCCCATGCGGTATCAATGGCTGCAATTAGTGCATTACGGTTTACTGGTATAAAATTTGGCCCTTGTTGTCTTCGGATAACAGCAAGTATTCGATTTCAATTTTCGATACCGTTAAAATATATTCTTTAAAGAAAAAAATTAAGTAAGCAACGTAAATTACTTATTTTCTAAAACGTGCTTTGTGTAATGATTCATTCTACAGTCTTTCAATATAAGATAACCTCTGCTGAGACTACTGCTGTTAGAATTGTAAATGATACCCTTAAGCCCGCTTCACAATGTGCAAACTTTGTTTACAGAAATTGTGGTGTCCAAGTTTTAAATTTCATGAGTGTACAACCCTTTTTCTTTGCAGTAACTCTGCCTACATCCTTTTTCCCAAGGAATTAGTGGAACTGGCTTGGTTTTGGTTGACCTTACGAATATGTATATTTATGAAATAAATAAAATAATAAATAAAAGTATAAGCACGACGCTTAAGCGCCATCCATTTTCAGGGCTGGTAACTTTGGCAGGTGAGTTGTTACACACTCCTTAGCGGATTCCGACTTCCATTGTCACCGTCCTGCTGTCCTGAGTTACCAACGCCTTTCATGGTCTCCATGAGCGTCGATTTGGGCGATTTAACTTTACGTTTGGTTCAACCCACAGCGCCAGTTCTGCTTACCAAAATTGGCCCATTTGGCACTCTAGATCCGATCTCGCGGCTTCGTTAATCGGGCAAGCCGGAGATCTCACACATTTAAAGTTTGAGAATAGGTAGAGGTCTTTTCGACCCCGATTCGCTCTAATCATTCGCTTTACCGCATGAGACTCTCTCGATGCGAGCAAAACTAGAGTCAAGCTCAACAAAGTCTTCTTTCTCCGCTAATTTTTCCAAGCCAGTTCCCTTGGCTGTGGTTTCGCTAGATAGTAGGTAGGGACAGATTGAGAATCTCGTTAATCCATTTATGCGCGTCACTAATTAGATGACGAGGCATTTGGCTATTGTCGGAGCTTTGAAGTGCAATAATTGAAACAGCTTATTTTGGCTGTAAGATGGAAGTCGAGCCGTACGTCACAAAACATTCATAAAGCGTCGCAAGTACCCATACGGCAGGTGACTGAAGGTCCAAATACTGCCTATATGATGTTAGGTGCCTGATGGGCCAAATTAACCTACTCTACTCTAAAATTAGTTCACAAACAAACTATGGACTTGCGACTGAAGGTCCCAGCAAGCTCTAACGCTGGTACAAATAAACTAGCTTCATAAAGTCCCGGTAGACAAGCACGCTACCGTTGATAGCGTTCGCAACGAGGTGCCTACACTGGAACTGGGTGAGCCGAAGTAATTCGACGATCTGCCGATTGCTCTCCGACCAGATCCCCCTTGCTCCAATTACCAATGAAGTAATGGATATTCTCTTGCCCGAATAGCGCCGAGACAAGACGTCCATCATCCCCTAGTTCCTGTAGTAGTCGGTTTTCAACGGTGGGCAACCGACAGGGCTCTAGGACCTTCCCACGGTATAATGACATCTGTAACGATCACTGAGTCACCCTTCACCAAGACCAGGTTGGGCTTACGGAGACAACCATCCGCTAATCTAAACCTAGGTTTGTGCTCAACTAACCACCCTCCGTATTTCGCTGCAGACGCTAAACAGTTGGAGACCCGGTCATGCCTCCTAATCCTATGCCAATGTGACACCGGACATCCTTGGAGGACATGACTCAGGCTTTCCATTCTGTCACATCCTGCTCTGCAGCGTCGTTCGACGGGCGGGTTGCTGGGCATTCCCCTGGTTGGCAGAAGGTTGCCTCTTAGCTGAACTGCCATAACGTAATCCCGACCGGTCCAGCTAGCGGGCGTCTCCGTGATCCAGGCAGAGCCACAACCATGGTTGGCCCCTTAGTTCAATCCGTTTCCAGAGTAGGATACTTCTAATGCTTGACTCCAACGGTGTCGTACTTGTCTACTGTTCTCTCCGCTACGTCGGGTCAGCTTCGAGAGATTACCGCAGAGTTTTTCGACCGTCGCCGAGGAGAGGATCGATGCGGTTGTTGTATCAGCATTTGGGATTAACCGGAGCATGCGGCCTCTAAGCATGACGGGAATGCTGGCCAACATGCTCATAATTCCCAATCCGCCATCGCGTTTGTGACTATGAATAAATGCAGAAGCACAGCCGAGACTCGCACAATCCTGTCGAAGGTTCTGAGTAATTCTGCATTGATCCTCGGAGATTGAAGAAGGTGGACGTACCTCGGCAATAGATGTTCCCGCAAAAGTGTCATCTTCTGGGGCGGCTTCAACGGTGCCCTTTCTATTCGCAACAATTGCAACTTAAGCTCTTCGAGTGTAGGCGAAATTTGCCTCAAATGGCCACACCTTGTTCCCAAATAATTGAGAAAACTAGCAGGCGCGACCTGTTGGATGCCCTCTCCACTTACATAAAAGAGTGTGTTCGAGTAGGAAAACAAAGTTTTCTTCCCCGGCAACACTCTTGTAGACATAGCTTGACTCATTTTGGGATTCAAGCTGAGCCCCCTTTCTCGAAGAAACTTATGTACAATTGCGAGGATGGTGTTCGCCTCTTTACGCGAGTTTGAAAGGAGCACCAGATCATTAACGTACTCCATAGTTGCCACCTTTGCGTTTCCATTGATGGTAATACCGCAATCGATCTTCTGTACTGCACAGATCAGTTCATCCATAACTAAGTTAAACAGAATAGGGAAAAGGGGATCCCCCTGTTTAACACCATTATTGATCGGAATGTTGGCTGATATTTCTTGACCCACATGAATGTTACTTGTCGCTCCTTGTAATCCATTACGAATAAATTGCTGTGTGCCCGTCTCCACATCGAACCGACGGAGAGCTCTTTCCACCGAGGACCTGGACACTGTGTCGAATGCCTTTGTTAAATCTAAGGCTATAAGGTGATAGGGTGCAACTGACGAACAACAGTGTCCAGGGTCAGGGTGCAGAAAACCTGTAACAGGAGGAGATCGTAATGGGCCTCAGCACAATTGTTGAAATAGTCGGGAGATTGTAATGCCTCTAATTTTATACTAATCAGCACAGTCCGGTTCTCCTTCAACGTCCGAGGAACAATGCCGAAGTACAGCATGATGTTAAATAATAATTCGAGTTTCGAAAGCATAGCTTCTCGTCTCAGAGCCGCTAACCCTATCCCATCAGGACCCTTAGCACCGGGTTTAGAGAAAGCCAATGCCTACGATACTTCATGCTTCGAAATAGGGTAAAGGTGCAACCCATGAATTCAGCGTGGAGCGGTTCTACGATGGGTGCCGCTAATTCTTTACCAAACAGGACGGTATATTTCTGACGGACTGCTTCCAAAGTTGTAAGTATGGAATTTTCGGTAATTGGGCTATCGTTAATGATACAGTCCGCCAGTTTACTTCTTTTATGCTTGTATAGCTTTTGTGTGATTTTAAAAATATGAGCCTTGTTTCGCCGTTTATTAAATTCGCGCTTTGACATGTTCTTATTCATCCTGTTCCTTTTTGTCGGTTCGCTCCCGCCGAAAGATCTCACGTAGTCGTCAAGCACCTGACGAACAACCTCTCTACTGTTCTTTACGCTAGATCTCATCACAGTGGCGTAGAGGCTAAGATCGAGGGGAGACCAATTGGTGTTATTTTCTTCTACCAGCTTCTTGATGTGTTCCCTGAATTCGTTTAGATGCCCCTGCGTAATATTTGGGCCCGATCCCTCAATGGCGACTTGGGGATCCCTATGAGGGGTGCCCTAGTGTTGGTCCACTAAATGGCACCCATTCATGTTCACACCCTCGTCAATCAATTGAAGAGATTCGGAGCACGATGGTTTTGGGGAACAAGGGCTGGTAGAGTTGCGGGGACTTAATATAGATGTTTCTACCAGAGAGACCAAAGCCTCTCTGGTGCTTTCTCGTATGTCCTCCACCTCTATCTCTTCCTTTACGTCACGTGGAGTCTGCGTTCCCTCGGCTGTTGTGAGGGAGCTCAGCAGATCCTTGTAATTGGTTGTCCTTCGCTGGCGCTTGATGGCTTTGAGAGACCGTCCCGGGAACAAACCGGCAAGGTATTTATTCACGTGCCGACCCTCAAACCCCATTTCGGCACGCGCCATGGAGATTAGATCCTCGTCTGACCAGTGTGCGGGTCCAAACCGGATAGATAACATTGTTGATAAAACCAAAACTGCTCTTCGACGAGCCACCGACTCTGAACAAAATGTTAGCAGCATTGCAGGAAAATGAAGGTTTACTGCAATTTAAACGAACTACTTTGAGTAAATTGATCCAGGAAATTGGATTTCGGCGAGTAAACAAGTTGTTTATTTATCGTTCTCAGTAAAATTTTTGTCGCTTAGAAGGACTCCTTTAAGTGGAGGTGAGAGAATAAAAACCACCACGACCTGGTTAAATGTCGCCGACGTTTTGCCCAGCAAGCGTGGGCTTTATCAAGGCTTATTTTATTAAATTTTGAAAAGAATCATTCTTCGTATTTCACAAAAAGATCACCCAATAGTGTTCTTGAAGAAAAAAAAGAGATAATTGTCTGGAGGCGACATTTTTTTGAGAGAAATTCGAAAACACAGAGAATATGGGAAGAAATTGTACTTCTTAAATGAAACTTGGTGGATGCTGGCCATACCGTAAGTAAGGTATGGAAAGATACAACAGCCCAAGGCAGGCTTTCATCGAAGGATTAACAACGGGATTAAAAAACCCTTCGGGCAAGAGAAATCGTCTTATAATACTGCACATAGGTTCTGAGGATGGATTTGTTGAAAAGGTTTTGATTCGAAGAAAACTGGAGATTATCATAAAGAGATGACCGACGAAGTTCTCGAAAACTGGTTTTCACTAATTTTAGGCGGCTTAGTGGCAAATTCTGTGATTGTGATGGGCAATGCTTTTTATCATAGTAGAAAAATCAAAAAGATTTTTCATTCTTGCACAAAAAAAGGCAGATATACGAAGCTGATTAAAAAGTCAATTGATTGTGTACTTTCCAGATATGGTTAAAGGTGAACTTTTCCATCTTGTTAGAAAGACTGCAATCATATCAAAATATGTGGTTAATGAAATGGCTAAAGAAAAGGGTTTTGCGATTGTATCCTTTCACTCCAAACTCAATCCTATCGAATTGATATGGGGTCAAGTAAAAGAAGAAGTTGCCAGGATTAATACAACCTTTCAAATGAAAGATCTTCATCAATTATTTCGACAAGCTATAGAAAATGTTTCTGCAGAGAATTGGAAAAACGACATTTGCCATGCATAAGGTGAAGAAGAAAAAATGTGGCAGGCCGACATTGCAATGGACATCATCGTGGAACCGTTAATAATTCATTTGGAGAATGACTCTTCTTTATCTAAATTTGATTAATCATAAAAGTTTAATATAAACAACAACAAGTCGTTATTTGTTTATTCATCTACATTTTATACAGTTCAGTGCATTGCAATAAAAAATTACCAGCTCAACAAAGTTGTTACAACAACTTTAAGTTATGTGGGGTTATGTAGAATGGGAGACAATCGTTATATATCCCAAATATTAGAAACGTCTTACATTTATTGAAATTTGTTGGTTTACTGTATTACCTACGTATAAATAAACTATTTTTGAATTTTCGCGCTTACATAAATTAACATAGTGTAAAGTGGTCTCTGCATTTATTGGTTTAAATTATCACAAATTAATGAAGGAGTGTGTTCGTTGAACGTATTATTGCATATTTGCTTTGAGTTTTAAATTTTTTGTATAAAACTGCAAATAAACACAAATTATAGTTTGTTTTTTATTGACAAAATTAAGAATGTTTATAATCTTTTTCAAATAGTTTTTACAATAAATTATATACAGAAAATTTGTATTAAATTAAAAAAACATCATTGATTTAAACAAGCTCCCTACTTTCCCGTACACTAAATTAACCACAAAAGTTAAGTTTCATTAAAATGGTAAAAATAGTTTTTGAAATACTGAATGTACCCGCTACGTACAAAAAACGGCTTAAAAAAAATGTCCCTCATGTATTCCGAATACCAAATAAATTACAATAATATTATTTTACAAAATCAATTAAACTCTGTTAATAGGTGTGTACACATGTACATTTTATTGAGAATGGTACGTAATAAATGGTTTGTTAATACATAATACGTAAAATCGTTTTCTACTTCAGATAATATTTGAAAGTAAGTGGTTTTAAAATCCCCATAAAACTTGTTTTTACCTGTCTCCTGATTAAGGTGGTTTCTTAAATAATAAAACAATTGTCCGTACTAAGTATTGAAACACCTTAAGA
Organism: Abscondita cerata; assembly: GCA_030710515.1. Classification (NCBI taxonomy): domain Eukaryota; kingdom Metazoa; phylum Arthropoda; class Insecta; order Coleoptera; family Lampyridae; genus Abscondita; species Abscondita cerata. Next base: position 130,312 of record JALBCR010001425.1, on the reverse strand, counting down.
ACTTAACGTTAAATATGTAGTACATAAATTAACAATAGATTATAGTTTTTTCAAATACTTTTAGTGTAATGCCCGTTTAACAAACAAAATACCGCTAAAATGTTGATAAGAACAAACACAATATTTGTATTCGCTGTGAACCAAATAATGTTTATTTGATTAGTAATTTATTGCAAGTAACAAATCATATTTCATTAAAAATTTTCAAATTTGTCAAGATTTGGTTCGCGTCTTTAGTTACATTGTTAGTTACTTTTTTTTTTTTTTTTTTATAATTTTTTATAAAAAAAAATTTTTTTTTTAATTTTTATAAAAATTTTTTTTTTTTTTTTTTTTTTTTTTTAAATTAATTTTTATTAAAAAAATTTTTTATTTTTTTTTTTATTTTCTTAACATTAAAATTTTATTTATTCCGCCAACAACCCTCTATAATTCCATTTGACCAAGGCACACCAGTCTGCACAGTTTCAAAACACTTTGATTGTGTTCGTACAGAATGACGCATCTGTCTCCAATAAGTGATCTCTCGGCACTACTCAACTCGCAATAGTTTGTGCAATATATGCTGTTCAGACAAGCTTCACCCAATTATGCCGCCTGCACTACCAAACAACGGGGCCACTCAATTTAAACATTAAACCTGAGTTTAAAGTGTGAGTGTCTCGGATGTAAGCCCGGACTACGTCAGCATGGACCAAATTTTCAATTGCAATGGAATCATACATTTCATATAGCGAATGATCGCTTGGCCTTCTTTTATTGTTTCGTTGTTCGCTTAGGAAGCTCTTTGTAACAATATTTTCATTACTGTCTGAACTTCCGACAGGGTGTTCTTTGTGATTATAATAAGGATCGTACCGTAAGGTCAGATCTCTTTGCTTTCTTGAGCCTAAATTACCTATCAATGTAATTTGTTTGGTTGTACATAAATATTCAATTTTTTTTTTAATTTGAATTTCTAAACTTTACCTAAACTTTGTATGGCACAAATATTATGTTTGAGTTTCGCAAGCAAATAATCTACTCACGTACAGGAATGTTCAAATTAAAAGGTTACCAAGCAAATTACGAGAAAACTGGATGAATTAAACAAAAACCGCAAAACATGCCACTTAAATAGAAAAGGAGACGCAATTTGGACAAATTAGAATACGATAATAATCATCCGTCGAGCAGGGGTAGTTACTCCTTCAAAAATCTTAATAGAGAGTACGGGTCTAGTATTATTTGTTTGAAGCTTAAGTCATTACTTGTATCGTGGTGTATTTTACTTCATTTTGGTCGTGTAGCGTTTGGATAGTACAGGGTGCTATCAAATGTCCTTGGTCATTAAGTTGGTCATTAAAAGTGACAGTTACGTAAATGGGAAGACGATATGGTTTTCAATTGGTGAAGAATAAAATTTTGAGAAACTTTTAATCTTTAACAATCACACAGGGGGATAAGTACACTATTAACAATTTAATTTTGGAAATGTGTGAAATATTTTTACTGTCACATAATTTACTTATAATAACCAGTTTGATGACCAAGTACATTATTTTATTAGTTCCCTTGTCTTCATTCCTATTAAAGTTGACGTGTTTTGCGGTTTTTTTTTTAATTAATCTGGCTTTCTCGTAATTTGCCCCGAAACCTTCTAGTTTGAACACTCTGTACAAATATTGTTCACTAAATTCTCTGATTTATTTACATAAATCATGTGTTGAGGTTTGTTAGAACAAACACAATGTCTTGAATATCACTTGTTCCATCGCAAGGATGCGAAAACCTGATCGTTATTAGTGCCTTATCTCTGGTTCAAACACAATGCTCTAATGTCACCTTAATTCACTTGATTTTGTTGTCTGCTTTAGTCTTTATCTTATAAACCAATTCACATACAACCAATTATTTGCGTACCTGTGAGTTTACGACCTCATACGTCTCATTTTTTTAACTACTATTCACTTCAATCTACTTTACGCATCCATAGCCAGGCCATAATGAGGATAATATTGTGGGGGTTCGCCGATATTTGCTTTGAACGTCTGACGGTTTGTCGTCATTTTCGTTTTCAGACTCACCTTTACTCGTTACTTTTTCCAGTTGCTCATAAAGTTTAAATTGGACAACTTGATTTCTTTATTGTGACAAAAGTCAAAAGTTTTGATGTCAAAAACACTTTGAAAACTGCACGCTATGTTTGCAAAGCGGTTTGGACCAAATTTACTGAAGAGTTGATATTTCATCAAAAAGAGAAATTATAAAATCAAGACGGTTGGTCTCAAACACTCTATAGTAAAGCAATAACATTCAAAAGCTATATTTAGTTTCAAAGCAAACTCGTTCTGATATACAAACTAATGTTTGACATTGAAACTACAACAGAGATAAATTATATTTGAACCCAATTAGCAACGAAGAATGTTTTGCAATATTTATTGTGCTTATTTTAGTGGCGTATAACTAAAGTTCTTAATGAGTAAGGAAAACTTTAATTCACAATCAAATTGCAACGCGCCAATTACCGTACATACCAGTACAGTGTGTCCCATTTTGTTAATTAAGATAGAAGGTTGCGGTTTTCGCAAACTTGTGCCACGTGATTTCAGAATGTGATTTGTTTTAATTTTAGCTGCTCAAAAATATAGCATACTTGACATTTAATTTAAACAACGAATTTGTAATTCAATTTTTTGTAATTCGTTTTCCAATCTAGTAGGTTTAAGGAAAATGAGTTATGTATTTAGGAGTTCTCAATGTTACTATTAAGATCATATAAAAAATACGTCTACTAAATTATAATATTACAAGGTGACTGGACATCCAATAGCTCATACTTTACTTCCATTGTGTCTTTAAATTATTAGGTTTAGATGAAAATATGTATAACACCTACTTCTCAACTTTTACTTTTTTATTCCATATTTTTTTCCAAGCCTACTAAATCAAAACGACAAATTTACAAAAAAAATTATTTTAGTCTTGTTTAAAAGTAAATATCAAGTATGCTATATTTTTGAGTAAATAATATACCGGGTGTCCCATTTAAAAAAAAGATAAGTTTACTTAAAATCTCATAATTTATAAAAGATAAAAATAACTAACTAGACGATTGGATTCTACGTAAAAATTCTATGAAATATATTTTACATCTTTTGATATGTTAAATAATTACAGTAATGCAGGAGATAGTCGGAAAGATAAAATTTTCAATTTCACCCTGTATCTCTTAAACCAAGAAAGCTATGGAAATTTTGTTGGTATCATCTGTCGATTCTCAAATAAAGTAGCACAGGTTTGCGAAAACCACAACTTAAAATCTTTACTAACAACGGTGCTACCCTGCAATTACAACGAAAATGGGACACACTGTACAGTTCATTTCCCAATGCTTCAATTGGACACTTTTATAAGGAGTAGCGAGATGATGCCGGAGTCAAGTAAACACCATGGTCCCATTAGTCCCAACATTTCGACCAATCCAAATCTAGGTTTATTAAGGCAGGCTAAACATTTAATGATTTTCTAGTTTTTCGTTTGGTATTTCCTGCTTTTTTTTTGTTCTTTACCGTCTATTTGTTGTTACTTGTTCTGAAATTAGATTAACTTATTAAGGAATTTAGAAAGGGGTTTGTCTTTCTCTGCAACAAAGTTTATAGTACCTGGGTGAGGTGGAGTTGACTCAGGTGCATATATTTATTGTTCCTTATTTGTAAAGCTTGGTTAGATGATGCAATTGATTAAATAAATGTACTATTCCCGTATAATATAATAATCTGAATAACCATTCTATTGAGTCGCACATTTTTTCCGAATGAGTGTCAAATTTTGATTTTGAATCGGGTAGTTCTTTATCTCATACAGTTAGTAAGGCAATTTATGTACAGTTCATGAACATGTCCCTCTATGGACCTGAAAAAGCTTGGGCTAAGGGCTGAAGATTGTGGTGCTGGGAAAACAAGAAAGAATGATATCGTTTGCTTCGGCCAGTTCCAGAACTCAAAATGTTAATACGAGGGATGATAGTCGGTTTCTCCCAATCTGTAGTGATATCGGCAGTTATTTAGACAGATGTTACTGACAAGTAAGAGAGTATCAAGAATATTGTCTTTTGTCACAGATTTTATTCCTGCCATTCGCTATAGAAGTGGGATATAAAAATACTCCCTCTGAACGATAACACCCAATCATTGTAAATGTTTCAGTTAACATTATTGTACCAACGACTATGCTTGCTTTTTGGCAAGATTGGATATAATGGGGTTATTAAGCTTGAAACCAATTTGCTTCATATTTAAATGTTAAATGTTAGTAAATAATTTGTTGTCCAGTAGAATGGTTTAGATATGGTATTGTGTACCACTCATTTTATATCAAAGGAGAGAACGCAAATATAAAAAATGCACAAATTAACTCAAATCAAAATATAATTTAACATACAAAGAGAACATGAGATTTATATGTATACAAATTTATATTTACTTTAGAAGGAATTTTTTGAAATCTTCAAATTTATACATACATAAAATTCTTTTTTCCACGACATACTTAGAAAACGGACGTTTCTTCTTTACAAATAGTGAGGAAAATTCATTTTCCTCACTAGCGAGGAAAATAATGTCGTGTTACAAAAATCCCTCTTTAAAAGAATGTAAGAATGTGTTATTAAAACTATATGCGCCTAGTGCTTAGTTAAACAATTTAATTTAGTATTCAATCAGGTTTGTTTAATTTTATATCTTATATTTCGACTCTTAAAAATTGCTACCCTACATTTGTTGGTTAGAATTACGTGGCTGCGCTATGACAGATTCTTTCATTAGGTTGTTTTTTTATGGGGAATGTCGTGGAAAAAATGTTGTGTCTAACACATAAAGAAAGCCTTTTCCACTCTCACTCGAGCTCGAGTGGAAAAAAGAATCGCTTTCCTCACTTGTTGGACAAATTACTATATTCACAATCAAATTAAAAACAAAGTGGAATATTGTTGTTTTTAAGTAAAACAGAGAAAATTTAAATTGTAATCAAATAAACCTGACGCAGTTACATGCAGTTTTAAATTTTCACAAATTGTACAATTCGTAATGTCTTGGAATGTCTTGCCTAGCAGTTTATTGCAGTTTCTAAATAACCATTTATTATTCATTAATATGTTCACTAATTCATCGTTATCAAAAACCAAACAAATTTGACAATGGCGTCAATTCCATTAACGTTTTTGTTATAAACCATTTGGCCGGCAATATTCATATCAAAATAAAACGAACATTCACAAACAAAAAATCATATAATTAAAAGTAGTCGTAACAAAATAATCCTATAATTAATACATAATATGCGTATAGATACAGATTTATTAGTGAAACATACAGTTGTTTTTCTTGTTGTAACTTCAAATCGCAACCTCTCTCTTCAACCGGTCAAGCGGCCGAAAGAGATTGGACGACAATTTTGCGTCAAACATCGCACCCTAACTAAACAAAACTGGTTGCCTTGAACAAACTACTCACAATTCAATCGAACCCGCGTTGGCAAAACATTTCGGTACCAAAACAAATTTATCCGTTACAATTGTTTTACCAAGACTCGTTATTTTGAAATGTACGTCTAAGTATTCACCAGAAATGTTAATTTATGAGATTTGGTGTCTTGATTTATTTAAAAATGTAAAGTGCAAATTTCAATACGATTCTCTTCTTTCATTTACATAATCGAAAATGTTGTCCGAGTCCAAATGTCAATTTCAAGAATTACATAAAAAATATAATTATAACATTCAATCGAGAATATAATTATTTTGCATTTTTTTAAGCACAATATATATACACTACGTAGAACTTTTTTGAACTGTGATTGAAAGACTATACAGAAATAGTGAAATAGTGGTAACAGTACGAGGATATATTGAAAAATTCTTAGCCTAGTATAGAACCAAACAAAAATTCAATGTCAAAATATTTTATTACTCAACATATTCTCCTCTTAATTTGATACATTTATTACAGCGAACCTGCAACGTCTCTAGACCTTTCAAAAAAAAATGTTTCTTCTTGCTCTGCAAACCAGACCTCGACAGCTTCTATTACCTCCTTGGTGGAAGAAAATGTACGACTTTTAAACTTTTTTTCGGTTGAGGAAAGAGGTGATAATCGGACGGAGCCAAATCGGGTGAATAAGGGGGGTGTTCTAGTAATTCAAACCCTAAATCACGAATTTTTTGCATGGCAACATGAGATTTGTGTGCAGGGGCGTTGTCCTGCAAAAACAAAACACCTTTGGATAGCTTTCCGCGTCTTTTCTCTTTAGTATTTTCCCGTAGAGTAGTCAGTAATGTCGAATAGTAATCTCCAGTTATTGTTCTACCCTTATCCAAAAAATCAATCATGATTACTCCATGGCAATCCCAAAAACTGAAGCAAGAACTTTTCCAGCAGATTTTGGACACGAAACTTCTTAGGTCTTGGAGAACCAGAGTGTCGCCATTCCATCGATTGTTGCTTTGTTTCTGGATGTACCCAAGTCTCATCCATAGTAACAATTCGGTTTAAGAAGTCTACATCGTTTTCAAATCGAGCACAGATCGAACGCGATGCTTCTACCCTTGCACGCTTTTGGTCAACATTCAAACATTTGGGGATCCATTTTGCAGCAATTTTTCTCATGTCCAAATTGACGTGAACCATATGATGAACGCGTTCGTATGAAATATTCAGTGCTTCAGATATCCGTTTTAGCCCAATTCGACGGTCTGATAAAATCATGTCATGAACTGCATCGATATTTTAGGGGACTGACACAGAAACTGGCCTTCCCGATCGCTCATCATCTTCAATGAAAAATTAACTCTTTTGAAGCTTGCATTCCAATTTTTGACGATCGCATACAAAGGACATTGATCACCAAGGGTATTAAGCATATCTTCGTAAATCTGCTTACCTCTTAACCCTTTTAAATACAGGTACTTGATGATGGCTCGATACTCCAATTTTTCAATTTTCGGTGGACATCTTTTTTCATTTAATTTATTGCGTGACTCTGGTTTACTTTTTTGACGTCAAACTTTACACTGACACTTCTAATAAGTTATTGTTCGTTTCTATGGTAACGCAATATTTTGTTTATGCAAGTAACTGGTCTAGGCTAACTAGATATCAATACATCCTCGTATATTTCATACAAAGTGGGAAAGGTGTCATTCCTATCGAGAGAATTGTAGACTTGTATACTAATTTATTCACAATCATTCTTTTTTGTTCAAAACCTTAAACCATTACTGAGAGGTTTTTAAATATCGCTGTTGGTATCTCTTTAACCAATGTTACATTAAAACTCAAACGTTACAGTTTAATAGAGATACATCAAAGAATATTAAGAAATAGTTAAAGTTCACAGCTTGTAATTTTGCATATTCCTTTCTGTACAATAGCACAACCATCATCACAAGAAATATTTAAATCGATGACCCTAAGTTCATGTACTGCCTTTGTCAGTTCGATGTTTTAACCCACAACACTGATTTAATAATCGCAAACGCCCCTTACAAACTAAGAATTCTCATTTAATCATTTCAATACAAATTACCTTTTCTACGAAAGATTTACGAGCCATTCCTTGCGCAAAAGAAATTAAAATGACAACTAAAGTTTGTAAAGTTCGTGCATTTTAATTTAATTTCTTCAAGTTTAAGTTAATATCGACAGTGCCGTTATGCAAATGTTTCGAACTCGGCGTTTGGTGTCTCAACTTCCTTCCCTTTAACTTCTATTATGTAATTTAACAGAGTTATAGATGTTTTAGTGGATATCGAGATTGGGTTATTTCGTTACTCTTGCATTTAAACATGCTTCGTATCGTATCGTAAATGCAACGCGTTTACATTTATTACCCCTTTCGTAAACCGTATTCAAGGCGTAGTTATGATTGTTCGCATTTATATTGAAGGTGCTCCTTTAGTCATCCTTTCTTTCTCGGACTTAATGAGGCGTATGATACTCGCCATCTGATTTTTTTTGATTTGTAACAAATAACACACCATTCCAGAATTCTGATCTAAATTCTACTTGATACCATTTCGTTTACTGTTATATTACGCTATTGAAGCGAACAGTAATGAATCCCATTTGTATCATTTGTTTTGATTAAATTAGGACATTTTCGAATTTATCGCATTTTTTTAGCAAAAGTTTGTAAGTCGTCCGGCACTTTCATGTTTACTACTACTTTTTTGAGCAAAATTTTAAACCGTGTTTGTGCAGGTATCGTGGAGGTAGTGTGCGCTTTAAGATGCTATAAAGGTTAATAAACTCTAACGAGCAATAAATGTTATAACAACGAATTAATAAACAAGGTGATCCGTTTAAAAAAAAACATAAATCTTTAATTATGCATCACTTGATTTATTAAATATACAAGTTTATGAGAATATGTTCTCATATTTCTTCAAACTAAAGATTCAGGGTGTCAAATCGCTCCCGTTTAGAAATAATGATATACAGGGTGCTCTACATAAAATAAGGAAGTTACAGTGATCTTCCCGTTTAACAAGTTCCACTTTCTAAATATTTTAGATCAATTACGCATATGAGAAAACCTCATGCCTACAATTTTCTGATTATACGTTAAAGCTTTACATCGTCAATCGTAAAAAGATCAAATAAAATCTTTTTTTCTTATAAATTTAACTCAAACCTCTCGAATTCATCTGAATAAAGTAAAGGTTTGTGATAAAAGTCAATTTACGCACCTACACGCACCTGTTTCACCCCATTGTATCTCATCAGTGTATGTAGAAAAGTGAATGAGAATAAAAAAAATCTAAGTAGTGGCAATAGTTAACTGAGTGAGTTTCTGTTAATTGATAACGTGTTATTTACCGCTTTTTTTTAGATTACAAATTAGTGGCGCAAAATTCGATAGTTTTAAAAGTAAACGGATGTATTTAAATTCTCTTACAAGAATTTTCTCCTAAACAGAATGTTTAAATATACCCAATGGAATGAACACATACATACAAAGTTAATTCATACATGTATGTTTTAAAAAAGTTTGGGGAGTGTTATGCAAAAATTTGAAGTAAATTTGAATGTGCTTAATTTACTCGCGTTTTAAAACGTGCATTATTATTCAAGTCTGCGACAAGTTTGCGTGAGATGACAAATAGCAGTTATAATCGAAACATGTGAAATGGTCACAATATGGCCCAGCGGTAACATCACCCTTAATGAATTATATTAACAGTTACATTGTCAAGGGTCCCGGTTGCATGAAAATGAAACCGTACTCTGGTATCAGGTGACCGCTTTTCACACCGCCTGTCTCTTTATATTTGTTTGTTGTTGAGTTAAATAGGGTTGTTCTCTTGAAACTTACGTTACACGTACTATTACTTTAGACTTCTCTCAAGTTTAGGGGTTTAGAACGCATAAATTTACGCGCAAATTTCCAAATAGATGTTTTATTTACATTCCATTCTCTAATTCTGCTCTTCTCTTCCAATTAACCAAAACAATTTTTAATTGAAACTATGTGGAAAATTAACGTGAATCGCTAACATCACTAGTAGTAAATTAAAAATAAACTTCCTGCATGAGAAAATCGGCAAAAGCTATATCCATTTTTTCGAATCAATAAAAAGTAATCAAAGTTGCGAAGTAAAATTGAAATATATTACATTCGACGAAACGGCTGATTGCAATTATCCTCACCATACTAAAATTTAATGAACAAATGATACCGAGTTAAATGATTAAAGAATTACTAGAACGAGAATTATTTTAATCTAAAAATTTCTTTCTTATTATTGTAATTTTATAATTTCAATATACGCTCAGAATCAATGATTGCGATACTTCCACCCTCTGCAGGACTGTAGATTAAAATGCAGTTTTTCTTCAATTAAAGCGCAAGAGAGTTGTATCTTTTGCATTTGAAAAATTTTAAGATTTATAATACAGAAAACAATGAGAAGATCTATTTATTTGCATAAAATTATATGAAATTCTAACTTGAGATCTATAGCACTTATTGCGTACATTGTAAATTGTAATCCAACCTATTTTTTTTATAAATTAATTTCAGATCAAATTTTAGAAGATTACTTACCTTATTATAATTTAATTTTTAAATTAAGTAGGTTGTACAAATACTTGTACGTACCAGAACTAATCCAATAAAAATTCACCTTTTTCCGACAAGCCTTTCACCCTTTACTATAGAGGAGCTGACTTATACTGAAAAATTAAAAACAAAATACTTTGGATTCGAACCGTAATACACAGGCGTGCAATTTAGTTACTAGTTTAAGTCGAACGTGCGGACTAACTGAGCTACGGAGCTTATTGCAATGGGTCGGCGTCTAACAAGAACATAAGCAATATATTTTCAACAAATATATTATTGAATTATTTAAGTCGAATTGTTTCTTATTACACAAGCTATGTCGTTCTGCACTTAAATTTGGACAAGAAAATGTTAGGGAGATAATATTCACAAAAAACTGTTTTTCATGTATTTTCTTTATGTCCCACTCAGCATGTATACGCTAAAAGTAAAGTTAAGAACAACATTTACAATTGAGATATTCAAGAAATTAGTAGAGTGTAGTGAATGAAGTGGAACTATTTTTAGGTAGTATCTTTAGAAAAAGAAGTTGCACTATGTATGTACTCCAAAATCTTCTAAACCCTTCGCGTAAATCATTTATTTCTTTTTGCGTAGCTTATTTGTATTGCTTGACACGAGTTTTGTTGATTTAAGTCACTATTACCGAGATTATAAGGTATAAGGTATGGTCCTAAATCTAGTGACAAAATGCATGTAATAAAGCAGGCCATGGAAATGAAATTGTCAGCTGTCATGTCATTTTGGTTTTTACATCCAAAATGTCGTATAAGATTGATCTTCGTCGAAGTATCTACAATCTGGTTGGACAAACGTCGAAATGAGAACGTGATTTATTGTCAGAAAAACATAAGCAACTCGACAATTTATCAGATACTAGAAGAATGTTAAGAAGTAGTATTCTGTGTAAACTTGTCGAAACCAAGAAAGAAAATGAAAACTGATGCAAGGAGATAAACACTAAATTAGGATCTCACAGTAAAAACTGACAAAGAGATAATGTTGCAAAGACTATGGTGTTTTTCATAATTTTGTCTTTTTGAAAAGGAAGAAATATACAGAGGATATTTTGAAGAGAATTCCGAGATGTTACCGCGGTTTGAGATTAATGCATTTCGTTAACAGGTTGATCATGCTGGACGAAAAACAATATTTTACTTTGTCCAAATCAGGGATGAAGGAAAACAATGGTTTATACAATTCCCCGATCATATATTTTTTGCTCAGGCCATTTATTTATTTGTTTTTTGTTATGAGTCCTTATTTATGTTATTGTGCTAGGTGCACTTTAAAATAGGTTTATAAATTGAATTTTAATCTTTTCTTCACGACACAGATTATCGGGTGAAAAAAAGACAAGGGTTTTTATTAGCAAGTGTCAATTATACGTACTTAAGCAAATTTTTAAGACCCGTGTTTTCCAGTTGGTATGTTTTTTTGTACAATTTTGGATTCAGATTTGAATTTTAATTCACCGTTTAGTTTCTAATTTACCGTGGGATTTTAATTTACCCTGGAAGTTTACTCCGCCACAGCATCTCAAAGATCCGTAATAATTTGTTCTTATTCCTTCGCTTAATTAACGTACTGGAATTTGGATTGTCAAGTTTACGTATAGGCAGGAATGTAAAGAATTTAAATAAATTGTCAGGAATCCACGTAAAATTACGGTAAATTGTTTGTTTCCTGGTACGTAAATTCCAAACCTCTTAAGACCAAAAACAAAAACACTATGAAATTTTATGTTAACTTTATTAAGCAACAAAACAAAAACCAAAATTTAAACAATTTTGCCATGAAATTGAGGCTTTCCACCTATACTTATTACCGGTTGGGATAATACTATTTCAATGTCCTTATATGATGTGTTACTACTGGGTGTCGTCTCCATGAGATTTATATCAATAAAATCTGGTCAGGATGATGGAAATTGGGTTGGCGGCAATATAACTGACCTTATCAAGTAGAGATAAAGCGAACAAGGAACTTTTACCTGTGTAACCTCTACAATTTGACCTGGACCTTAGAACTAAGAAATTCTTGTGAGTACGTTAGAACTAGTTCAATCGTTTTATTGATATTATTTTGTTACAATTTGTGTTTCGTGAGAATTTTGAAATCGATCGCCTGTGGGACGATTTGTATTGATTTGCAAAAACGAAGGTGGCGCCTGGGTTTGTTCAGACGTTCACTAAAGTACTTTCATGCCGTCTTGACCCATCCACTCTACGGCATCTAGCGACCGAGCTTAGTAAGCGCTGAATAATTGTTTGTAAATTTTGTGTACGTTTAAACATTAGCTATATACCTAATACCTCGTTTATTGATTTTCTTTATTACTGTAACAATAGGAGGCGATGCTCCTTCAAAGGAGCAATAAAAGCTGTAGAGAAAAATACATGTCAGTACAAAATTTGGAGTATTTACTTGCAAAAACAACCTCAACACAAAGTTCTTAAAATCTCGTTGGCAAGTCGTGTGGACACTTTCTAACATGTGATGCGCGGATGCTTGGCGCATGTTCAAGGTCCCTAAAATACAGTTCTTCTAAACTCAGCTACTATGGAAAATGTTTAATTTACTCAAATGTAGATGGCATTACTGTTAAAATTTTTTTTTTTTGTAAAATGACTATATACGTTTCTTTCAGTTGATGGTTAAATTGAAATTTTTTAGATTTTGAGGTAGACGTCAAAATAAATCTGCTTTTTTACAGGAGTAGTGACAACGTTTCGCCTCTAACAAAAGGAGGCTTTATCAGAGGAACTATCTTCTAGGCTGTTTGCGCATTGAAATCTTGCATTATATAAATCTTACGTGTTTATATTTTATATGTAGTTTAAAGTTTAAATATTTATTAATAACAATCTTGTTTATGTATTCCACGTTAAAACCCTACTTGCTATTGTCGTTAAAACAACGGCCTTAAACATAGTTCGCCTTGATAAAGTCTACATTTGTTAGAGGTAAAACGTCGGCACTACTTCTGCAAAAACCAGTTTCATTTATACCTCCACCTCAGGAAGGTCGTTAAATTAAAAAGGAATAATTTTTAATACTATTTTCCTCCAAAAATTTCAACCAATTACAAAAGTTACCTAGTAACAGAGAATATCACCGAGTATCCGATGCACAATGGAAATACCTGGGTACATTTTTAAATTAAAAGAAACGAGCTATTAATTATTAGATTTTTAGAACGAAAATATTGACACAATCGACGTTTCAATTTTTTTATTTAATTTTTTACGTTTGAGATCTGGTATTACCAGTAATTTAACAATCTTGATTTTCTGATCGTAATTAATTAAAAAGGAAAAAAAGAATATTTTTTTTATTAATTTCCATGATGAGTATGCCTCTTGCATGCCAAATACTTACATTTTATTATATATTTAATTTAAGGATTAATCTTTTAGTATTAATCAAAGGGACGTATTCCACCAACCCAAATGATTTAACAATAGTATTATAAACATTATTGTTGAAAATACCACAAATTGTTACAAGAATTATTCCATAAATTTAAAGACGCCACGTTGCAGTAAACCTACAACTTAAATTAAGAGTTGACAAAGGACACAAAGTAGTCTTTGCCATTAAGCAAAAGCTTTAAAATCAATTCTGCCGTAAGTTACATTGTTAATTTCAAAGTGCACAATAAATTGTGGACCGCACCGACTGGTAAGCTCGAATATAAAATTTGAGAACCCCTCGCAGCGAGATAAAAATCCAACAATCACTTACCTTTTGCCATTAACGTTTAATTGTTTTTTAGATTTACACCATTCTACTTTTACAATTGTAATAATTTCTAGAAAAGAATTAACAATCACCCGTCCAATTCAATTTTAATTATGCGAACGCTTTAACACAAAACAGGAAGAAAAAAGCTAACATTCAAATGAAGTAGGCGGACGTATGTTAATTTAATGTATAAAATTTCATTCCTAAACAGAAAGATCGTTTGAAAAGGTAACAAAGCCCCCCCTAACCAAAAGTTCATCTATTTTGCGTAACTGCACATTGAAAACAATGATGTAAGAGAACGAAGGCCCCATTTGGGGCATCCTTATGGTTCGTGAACATTGATTTCCGATTGAAGTTGCGTAGGCAAAGAGCACCTCATAACACAACCCACACAATCAGCTGCATCTGCATTTTCAAATTACAGGGTTTGAAGAGAAATCGAACTTGAACAGGGACTCCTCTCTATACATTCGAACTGAATTAATTATCGGTAAATAAATGTTTGAATTTTAGCAGTTACCAGCGAATTGCTTAATCCGCCGGTTTAATTAAGTATAAACAACTAAACAATCGAATTTCTTCCTAGGCAAACACTAATTAATATGTAACACAACTTTTTTGTACAAACACAATCCTCTATCCTTCCTTGGGGGTGTTTGCAAACTCCTTCGTCCGTAAGCTTTTTCAACACTTTCAATTTGTCTTCGGGCGTTAAATCAATTTGCTTGTTGTAGTGGCGGCAGGACTTTCTTTTGATGGACATGGACTCATTATTATTCATATTACAAATACCCTTTAATCGAACTCTCGCTATCAGTTCGGTGCGGGGAATTTATTAAAACACCCTCTTTCTTTCTTGTACGCCACTAGTAGATTTTGGGAACCCGATAGGTTTGTTATAAACTGCTGTTGTTGAGCTAAAAGCATGCGAGTAATTGAACAACCGCTGTAATGCGGTGCATACCTACTATGTTTGCTATCGTTACTATTTCACTAACGTTGTTATCTACTTTAATTTTGGATAAAACTCACCGGTAGCGATTGAAAGCAATAAAACCGTACTTTTTACGAGCAATTACCTTTCAATGAATTCAAATTAATTTACTTAAAATTAATTGTTTTGACACCTTTATTACATGTTAAGAAAATCAACTAATTTTGCAATTAAAAAAATACTAAAAGTAGGTACAATAAATCTTGACAATTGTCATTCACATTTGACAACACAAATCTGATTTATTGATAAAATTAGAATATTGCCAATTTTTGATTTATCATAACAACTAAGGAAAATAAAAAAGGCACACATCTGCTCTTGGCAAAATAAATTAATTTTAGAAAAATAAAGTAGTCTCTTAAGACTTTGAAAGTTGCAAAATTACATAGATGTAAACTAACATAAAAATCTTAATTTGTAACTGGTGTATTCTGTCGGTTGTTGTTTTTCATTCAGTTTTTCATTCCACCCGGTGCCCTTTGAAAACGTGTGGGTGTGATTAATAAATTCATGTATCGAAAAGATACCAAAAGACCAAAAGCCCCCCTCCTCTTAAATTATGTTAAGAACAAGATACTGTCAGAGTCCTAAAACCAAAGCAATAATTATCTATGATAATTTGTGGAACGTTCAGAATCAATTGTGTCACGATTCCAAGGGGTTGAAAACGAAAATTGTAGTCATGTGAATAAGTTATTTAAATGTCTTGGGTGGTTAATTTAAGAATAAAAATACTTTTAGTATTAATCGACTGCTTTTGTCAAAGTTGTGCTACAAAAGCAGCCACCGTTTAAAGATTAAAGAGGCTGGGGGCGATGGACTCTTGATCCTCACTGTATGTATTTTTGAAATTTATTTACTCAATCCCTCGGATGAACTGAATTTTTTTTAATTTTTTGCCATAAATACAATTATTAGGTATTTCACAATTATTTTACAAATTTAGTCAATGTTGTGCAAATTTGCAATTTTTTTAAATTTATAATGAAATTTTATAAGAACCGTGTATTTTTAGAACGTACTGTGATTATTTTGAGAATAATATAACACTTAATCTTTTACTTGGACATTTGGACTACTACTATATGAGTGGATTTACAGCACTAGCGAACCAAGAGATATTTTTTATACTTCCGCATAACAGGGACTAAAGTAACTCATTTGCTCCCTAGGGATCAAATATGCATTCAAGATCAAATCACCCATTTTTATCAGTTATAAGTTGAATGAAAACCCACACAAAACTGGCGATGATTGTTGATACCGTAACTAACGACAAATTATCATACCAAACTTACAATCCGTCTTATTAAAAAACTCTTTAAAACATTCAATTTTTAATTAAAAATACCTCTACGAGCCCTCTGACAATAAACTTCACTTTCGGGATAAAACACCCACTTTAGTCCCTTGGTATCTAATATAATTCGTAATATACTGTTTTGTATCGAGCAAATATTCCTTTTTTTTACTGACCCAATTTGACTATTATCACCTTAGTTACCATACGTCATAACACATTCATATTTCCCTAGGAAAATATTTCTCTTTGTAAATCTGAAGCGTCCTAATTTTTAATTAAAACAAAAATCATATAAAATATTTATTCATTAATAATATTTTCAACAATGTAACGCTAATTTTTTAGTAATTACGTAAAAATTGCAATTTTCAAAATTACCGCTAAAGCGAACATAATAGTTATTTACATTCGCGTGCTAACGCGTCGTGCTTCAAATTTTTTTCGCGCTGTAAAATAATTTAACGCACAAGATTTGTATTAAATTTTTTGACCGATAATTTTTAAATGGTAAAAGTCTAAAATTAACAAATATTTTGCTGTCAATTGTCAATATCGGTCATAAAGTAAACTGTAATTCAGAATACACAAGATGGCGCTAATCATTTACATGAAACTAAAAATATTCCAAATCAATTTATTTTTTACCATTTAACAGTAAAAAAGTTGTCTAATTGTTGATTTAGTAAACATATTTTTGTTTATTAAAAAGATTTTTATTGACAAATGTACCTTAAGGGCGGACGATTTGGGTAATTTTTACTCACGTTGCGCGTGCAATGTACGTAATCATGACTTTTCAGGGTTTGTAGTTTTAATTTTAATTTGATGTTTACACGTCAGGAGGCCAAAAACTTATTTACAAATCCTAGCAACCATAGTCAGCAACGTATCTTACGTAACATTGATTCTTATTTTTTTTGCAGTTGTTACAAAAATATCTGGTCAATCAGAAAAAAACTGATGTAACAGGCAACCTAGGAATAGTATATTCTGTGACAAGTTTGGAATACAGCATATTCCGCACGAGTGGAAATCGCTATTCCAAACGTGTTGCCGACTATTCTTTTTCTACGAGAGAGAAAGTATGTATCAATAAAAAAATGTTAAACATTTACACAAATTAGAGTTTTGTCCTCTATTTTAAGTTGGTACCGTATTTGTAGTTGCCATCAGTTGGTACTGACTTTTGAATTTAGATTAGAAAAGAGCAATGCCTATTATTTTCCGATTTTTCTTAACAATAACACACTTAATAGTATTTAATTGGTTCAGTTTTTTAGTTATTATTTTATTTCAAACGTTTATTTAATAAATTTACTTGTGTACAAAGTTAATGTTGGCACCTTTCGGTGAGTGTATGATTAAAAAGTTATTGGTTATTATTGAGTTTTATTCTAATTCCAGAATTAATGCGATAAATAAGTTAGTAAATCATTGAATTGTTTTCACCGGAAGCATTGTACCCTAGAGAAATACAAAAGTTTATGGTGTGGCATCTGATAGAATTGTTGCCGAGATGCATTTTGCAAGTCTGAAACATTGTCCCATACATCGTGTGTTTACAATAATTTATTTTTATTTAAGCAAATACTTGAGGTAGTGAGCAATTTATCATAATGTGAGAAGTCGATGCTTGCTTTATGTTGATGATTACTTGCCCGATAGAATAAACTTTCCACTAAGTCAATAACTTTATTTTTTTTTTAAAGCGCACTAAAGTAAGCTGGAATAACAGTTTCGGAGAGAGAATTTACACAAAATAGTAAAAAAACCAATTCACTAATGGAAATCTTTATAAACAAATTGTAAACCATTCTGTCGAATGGGTTGTTATTTTTCATTCATTTTTTGATTCCACCCAGTGCTCTTTGAAAACGTGTGATATTTTGTTTAATGAATCAAAAATCGACATCATACAGAAAGACCAAAATCTGTACAAAACCTAGTACGTCAGTGTATTTCTTTAAATAAAATAACTAAAATAAACATATATCTAACAAAAAACTGGAATTCTTCTAAAAAATAACTATGTGATACATATCTAATTTATGCATTAATATGTAAATAAACTGAAAGGAGAAATACGTACAAACTCTTCTCTATTCCGTAAGGTGAAGATAATGCATTCTTGATGGAAACCATCTTTTTAGTTTTTAAAGTCTGCAATCAAAATAATAACTTTTTAGTTGAAAGTATTTTTTCCTCTAATTGTGGTTTATAATTTATCCATCTAGGTGGAGGTGGAGTTGACAATGACGGTCTCAAAATTACATGTAAGGCCAACGTTTCGCCTAAACCTGTGATTGCTTTATCAAGGCTAAACGTAATTTTAAATGATCATCAAGAATAGATGATGATTTCACAAAGAATAAAAATTATTAAAAATTTATAAATTATATAAAACACACATTATAACTAGACAAACGAATGAATAAAAAAAACGTTGGCCTTATATGTAATTTTACGAGCGTTATTGTCAACCCACCTCCACCTAGAAGCATAACAACTTTAAATTGTAATAATTTTTCATTTGGATGCCTATGTTCAACCTAGGGTAAGGACGCTTTACTTGTCTAGCTTCAAAGTATGGCAATATAATTAACTCACTGTTTCTTCCAACAGTCCTCCGACGAATACAGAATTGAGAAAATTACTTCTAAAATTGTTGTTTTTGCTAATGAATATGATATCGCTGATGATAACAGCTTAGCTGTTGAAACACGTGTCCGAGTCAAGTTTTTGGTGCAGTTTTTGGTGTTTTTCTGTTGGTTAAATAGACGCTGCAGTTGGTGTTTCTTTCCTTTGATCAAGATGGCTTCCAGGTCTACACTACGGAACAGGTTCTTCAAGATTAAAAGTAAGATTTCTTTTGTTAAATGTGACATTGAATTTCTTAAATCTTGCCGCAAAGCAGGTGTTTTTCCAAAATTTATTAAAGTTTATGCAAATTTTAATTCATACTCATGTAAAAAGGCGCTTGAATTTGCTAAGCGTAAATGGTTAGATTTGGAAATTAAATGTCATTATGGTAAATTAGGTAAATTAGAGTTAGAAGCATATGAGTTACATTTAAAACTGACTTCAGGATTAAATGATGACGAGTATGGTCAATGGATTAAGTTTTTGCACCATATTAATGAAATTATTCAACACAAATTTTGGCAAAAAAGATGACCCACAACAAAAAGTTCACAGAATTATCTAAAAAGAAAAAAGAGGTGCACAGACTTGATCCCCAAAAATCTAACATAGTGGTTAACAAATCCTCGGAGATTTTAAACAATGACGAATTAACTTTATTGAATAAAGGCTTGAAATATAACCTCAAATTTAACAAAGCGCCCATAGATAAGATTATTGTAGGAATTGAAAGTTCGATCAAACTTTTAGACGATAATTTTAAAAATTCATTAGAAATGCCTGTAAAATTCAAATTTCAAATAATATTCAGCAGTTACAAAATTTAAATTTAACGCGAGATCAATAAACATTGTTGAAAATCTTAAAGAGAAAAATTGTTGTTATCTCAAAGCAGATAAAGGCAATAAAGTAGTTATTTTGGACAAAGAGGATTATTTTGAGTCAGTTCAGGTGATGCTTAATGAAGGCCCCTATTCATTAATATCTAAAAATCCTCTTCCCAAAATGATTGCTGATACCCGTAGAGTCTTATTAGAATGTGGAAATATTATACCAAAACAACTTAGGTTTAGACTAACGGTATCTAACCCGGTTCTTCCTAGAATGTATTGTTTACCTAAGATACATAAACCCGGAAAAGCAATGCGTCCCATTGTTTCAGGTATTAATGCTCCTACTTATCTGATATCTAAATGGTTGTCAAATAAATTCAACAGTTTTGAATATCAACAATCAAATTTCAGTGTTCAAAATTCATACGATTTTATTGAAAAAATTAAAAACATTGAGCTGACTGAGAACGAAGTTTTAGTTTCATTCGATGTCTGTTCATTGTTTCCAAGCGTTCCGATAGATATCACTTTAGATTATTTGAAAGATATGTTACACCAAAACCATTTAGACAATTCAGAAGTAGATAATTTTATTAAATTAGCAAGATTATGTATGAGTCAAACCTACTTTCAAATTAACAATAATATTTATCAACAAAATTATGGTACAACAATGGGTAACAGCTTATCTCCGTTTATGGCTAACCTGTTCATGGGTAAATTTGAAACTGATATAAAAAATAAATTAGATTATTTTCCTAGAATTTGGTGTAGATATGTAGATGACGTTTTTGCAGTCATCGACACTAAAGTTTACAGCCCTCAGCAATTTGTAGAAATTTTAAATTCAAAATTTGAGACGATCAAGTTTACCTATGAAACAGAAACAAACCTTAAGTTACCTTTCTTAGACACTTTAGTGACAAGAAATGGCAACAAACTAGATATAGATATTTATCGTAAAGACACTAACACTATGAGGTTTATAACAAATGATTCCAACCATAGTATGCAACATAAACTTGCATCTTTCAACTTTTTGATTCACCGATTATTACATTTCCCATTGTCAAAACAAAACTTTGATAAAGAACTGCGAAATATTAAGCAGATTGCATCATACAATGGTTTTCAAGAATCAATTGTCACAAACATAATTAGAAAACATAAACATAAGTTAAACATTAGAAACATTACAACGTTAGGAACTAGTAATAGCAAAATAGATAAGAAATATGTCAAATTACCAAATTATCCCACATACACAAAAGGTCTTCAAAAAATATTTTCAAAATTTAATTATCAAACAGTGACTTCTAGTAATAACAACTTGCAAAATCTTTTAGGCAATCCGAAAGACCCAATAGAAATGTGTGATAAATCGGGAATATATAAAATTAATTGTAAAGACTGTAACCAAGTATATATAGGGCAAACCAAGAGACCTATTAAAACTCGTTTTAAAGAGCACGTAGCTCATGTCAAATATCATCGCACAGATAGGTCCAGTGTTGCCATGCATATGCTTGAAAATGGCCATAGAGTAGGCGACATTGAATTAATTAAGAGGGTAGATAATAAAACGAACTTGATTCTTATGAAAGTTTAGAAATTTTTAAAAACAGAAATTTGCTTATGAATTATGATGATAACGGTCCATTAGGATTTTCGGAATTATTTAAGCTTATCTAAGAATCAATTAAGTTTAACGATGCGTGATAAGCAGATAGTATATATAAGCTTCCCGTTGTTTTTATTTTTAGTATCGGTATCGCTGATGATAACAGCTTAGCTGTTGAAACACGTGTCCGAGTCAAGTTTTTGGTGCAGTTTTTGGTGTTTTTCTGTTGGTTAAAAGATTCAGTTTTTTCCTTTACAAAAATAAACAAAAAACAACATAATATTTCATTAAATTATAATTCCACTAATTCCTGTTTCCTTCTTCAACCTTTCATCCCTCTCTTCTCTAAACTTTCAGTATTTTTCTTTTCCTCTCCTCCATCCCTTTCCTCCTCTCCAACACTTCCCTCATCCATTGTTTTCCTTCCCCTTTCTTTCCTAGTAGTACCTTCCATTCTTTTTCTTCATGTCTTGTTTCCCTGCATCCCTCTTTTTATATGTATTATATTTTCCCATTCATCCCCACACAACCTCCATAATCTCTCCTCATCACTCATCCAATATTTATTTCCTTTTCTTCATTACCCATTCTGAACCTTGCAATCATTCTTATTTTATTCATTCCTTTTCCTTCTGTTATGCACATACCTTGGTGTCTTGTCTGTCATTATTTTTATGTATTTCTCGTTATATTTTCCTTCCTTTATTTTTGCCCTTCTTTCCTGCTTCTGAGTATCTTTATCTCTTGCAATTATTTCCTCTTCCATCTTTCTCTCTTAATCTCTTTATCTCTTCTCTCGCGTATCCCACTCTTTCATAGTATTTTCTTCTTTCTTCTGCTCCATATTTTACCTTCTGTGCCTCGATCTCTTTCTAAACTTTATAAAGTATTTCATTTTCCTTCCTACTTCCCATTTTTCTTCATACCTTACTGCAATTCTTTCTGCTTGTATCCTTATTTTTTCTATTTCTAGCTCTTCTTCCACTATATGCCCCGGTGTCTCTTTCTCTAGTCCTAACGTCCACTTCCAGTATTTTTCCTGTATTTTCTCCAGCTCTTGCCATTCCCTCCAACCCCAAATCTCCGCTCCATACAGTACCACACTTCTTACCAACTTTTCAAACATCCATCTCCTTTTCTTTATATCTTTACCAAATATCCTTTCCCTAACCCCATACTTGTCCTACTATTCTATTTCCTTTCATTTTCATCTCTTTTATATGGTCTCCATCTTTGTTATCATATCTGATGTTGTAACCTAAGTATCTATACTTGTCTACTCTCTCTACCTCCTCCTCCCCCACCACCATTTCACCTCCTTTCGTCTTCCTTTTCTTTTTTATATTCCATAATTTTTGTTTTCCCGACATTTGCTGCTAGTTATTTATTTTCTAGGTATTTCTTCATAAATTTAACTACTCCTCTCATCTCTTCTTCATTTCTCGCTATTGCCACAATGTCATCCGCATAAGCTAACACCCATATCTTTTTCCTTCCTACTACTATTCCTCCTACTTGATTTTTTTCCATTTCCTCCTCAAGATCACTAATGTATATCGAGAATAAGATTGGGCTTAGCGGACATCCCTGTTTTAGTCCTTTTTCTGTCCTAAATTCTCTCAATTTTTCTGGAAACCCTTCTCCTTTCCATATTCTCTCCAATACTTCTCTTACTTTTTCTCTTATTCCTTCTCCGATGTACCTCCATTGTTCTCCTTGTATTCCATCCGTCCCTTCTTCTTTTCCTTTTTTTACTTTATTTATTGCTCTCTCCATTTCTTCTTTTCCTATTCCACCCTCTCTGTGTCTTATCCTTTTTTTTCCAACTTCTTCACTTCTTGCTTTTTTTCACTCTCTACTACTAACTCCTTACAGTGTGCTTCCCATTTTTCCCCATCTACATTTGCTTCCATCCTTCCTCCTTTTTCCTCTTTTTATTAATGAATTCCCATACCTGTCCTTCATTTTAATTTCTCTAATCTTTATCTCGGTTTGTTTTTTATGTTCTTCTTTATTTTTTACACATATTCCCTTAAAATTTTCTTTTAACCTTTTGTATTCATCTATCTCTAACTTTCCCTTTTTTTCCATTTCCTTCTTCCTTTTCTTAATTATTTTTTCTCCTTCTCGCATTCTCCGTTCCACCAATCTTTTCTTTTCCATAATTCTTGTTTTCTTAATCTATACTTTATCTTCTCTATTGCCAATTCCATGCTGGCTGTAATTCTCTCCATCTCTTCCTCCACCTCTCCTTTACTATTTACTTCCTCTTCCATTTCCTTTTTATATCTTTTTATATTCTCTTCAGTCCATACTTTATTTTCTCTCCATACCTCTTCTTGTTCTTGTACCTCTTTCTCTCCCTCTTCCATCATGAGTACTTCTAGCGGCTGATGGTCCAATTCTATCTCCTCTCCTATTCTTAGTGTTTCTATGACCTCCTTACTTTGTTCGTTTATAATCACATAATCTATTACTGACTGGCCTCTTTCTCCCACATATGTAAACTCCCCTTTTCCTTCTTCTTCCAAATTTTCGTTCATTATTGTCCAACCTCTCTCTTCACATAGTTCTATCAAAATTTTTCCTTGTCCGTTTATTTTCTTATCCATTAATATCCTATTTCTTATCTCTCCATTTACCATTATTCCTCCCTCCTCTCTTATCCTAGCATTCAAATATCCTCCTATAATCAAATTGCCTTCATCCCTTTCTTCTATTGCTTTTTCTATATTTGCTTTTGTTGTGTCCATTTTCTTTCCATATATCGTAAAAATATTATACTTTTCCCTTTTTCCGTCTTTACTTTAATTTTAATCATCCCCTCTACATTTTCTTCTTCTATTTTCCATTTTTTTCTTACCCCCACTATTAGTCCTCCTTTCGCCCTTCCCTTCCTCTCTTTTCTTTTTGCATACTGAATTTCCCATACATATTCTTTCGGCATCTTATCTTTCCATGTACTCCATTCTTTTTCCTCTATCCAAGTTTCTACTAAACCTACCATTTTAAAACCCTTTATATAGTTCCAAAAATCTACACCTTTGTTTTTTATCCCCGCAATGTTCCAAAATAAGATCTTGTTTTTCTCTTTATTTTTATTAGATTAGATTTATTAGATTATACTAATGATTTTCTTTTGTATCAAAATGTCATACGACTTATTCATTTAGAAAATATCTGAATTTTTGTCTCACTATTAATAATAATTATTGTTTCCAACCAAGAAATGAAACACATATAATATAAAACAAAAAAGATTTTATTACTCACTGTCCAAATCATAATTATTTATCAACATTTGATTCGAGTAACTGCTTTCAAAATTTCAACCGAAGTTGAAGTTCGAAATTCATCACTTTATGATCCTGCTTTAATATTTTTTCCATTTGGTGGGGGTACGAATCCGGAGACATAATGATGTGCTCAGTTTTCAAAAACTTCAATGTGATTGAACAGTAATTTATTTCTTACAGCAAGAAGCAGTGAAGATTCCAGTCTTTGTTTTGCCCCGTTCAGTTATCCATTCAAAGAGTGAGATCTAGAGCAGTAAAAAAATTGTAGGAAGCCGACGTTAGTCAATTTTGTTGCGGTGACCGACACTCTCGTGCCATATGACAGCTACAATTTTTTCCGTAGTTCAGTACATGAATCATTTTTGTAGGATGTTCTTGCAGCTATTGAATGTTTGTAGTATTTTTCCAACTTCTCAGAGTCTGTGCAATCTGGAGAAATGTTGTCCTTGATGTGGTTTGCATTTTTTGAGCGAACATTGAAAAATTCACATTGTCAGCATTTTTCATTCCCTAAGACAGCGAAGTAAATATACATCTCCACGACTTTTTTTACAATAAATCTCATAATACCTATCAGGGTTTTTCTCTATGCATCAATGTAACATTTATGTCATTTGACAAGTACTTCCGGTTTGGTGCGTGTTTCACCAGTATTGCGAGATAGTCGGTTTAAATCATCAATCTTTTTTTCAGATATGTCCTCTTTTCTTGTGGGACAACAGCAATTGTGCTGGCGATGACTTATCAAAACATCTAGTATTATTATATATATAAAATAACTTGATTACATTCTACAAATTCAAACATCAAAAAATCGCATAGGTTTTCAATAAATTTGACTGTTTAAATCTATTGAGGATTATATTATTAATTAAATTAAACAATCCAACGCTGATTTATTTTATTTATAATATTAACTAGTTTCAGCTCAAAAAATTACATGAGTTACTTTCAGAATTAATAAAAAGAATATGTCAATATTGGATGCACATTTGAAAAATCGGTGCAATTTATGTGTTTTATTTAATTTTTTTCCATATGATTGAACAGTTCACAATCAGAAAAAACAGAATCTCTTTATAGGCTTGTGACTTGTTCTTTAAACACTTTTGATACTTGGTTTCAAAATTGGGACTTACATTAACAGTATGTAAACTAATGTGATGCGCAAAAGTGATTTACTTTTCAGCATTTACTGTTTTTCAACTAACAAATATATGTTGCGTTTCTTTATGTTCGAGTGTTTCTCAAATTATCTTTCTGCACTCGTTATGGTTAAGGGTTTTTTTCATTTATCAACCAGTGAATAAAAGACCGCTACACATTACCCCAATACCTTGAGCTTACGGTCAGGTGCACCTGTATCTTTTAGGCGTAAGTACACGCAATTTAACTTGAATTGGGGGTATGTCGGCATATATATTATTGTATTGTTATGTAAGTGTAATATATGATGCCCTAAAAAACCAGTATAAACCTATTTACTGAGGTGACCAAACCGTTACAAACAAGAACGTAATTTTCATCAATATTTGTTAGTTTTTTTGTGCGTGTTTTTAGGCGTATTTAAACAAATAAAAAATATGACAGGTCATCAATAGTTTAGAGTACTACATGATTAACAAACAAATCATGTTGTTCCCGAGAATCACCTCTTTGGCTATGGGACCTGGTCATGCAGACCCTCCCGGACAATAAGAAACAATAGAATAACAGATATATAAATATTATGTCTAACAGTCTTAACGCTGAGTATCTGTGTCATACCTCTAGGATAGTGAGAACTTGTAAAAATAAACCGAATAAACTGGGGCATGTAATAAAATACCCCTAGCTTGGGTATTGGAACACTTTGAGATTCCTGGCAACGGGCAGGCGGGAAGGTTTTCTGTGGTATTGGTAAGCAGACGTAAAGCACTGAAAAACAGAAGTAAAATGGAGAACACTGGGTCAGGTTACCAGTACTAAAGCACTTCTACTACGTGACTTCACCGGCAAAGAACACAGAGACTACTTAGTAGTCAACAGGAACCATTTTAGAATTTTTAGGGGCTTCCTGACAGGGCACTGCCAACTTGGCCGACATCTTGCCAAAGTAACTCAACATCTAGATTTTGCTGTATGAGATTACCATTTTCATCTTCTTACAGAATGTGCAGTCACGGGTTCCAAAAGGTAGAACTGTTTATTATTCCTCTTATTCCAAGGTTAGTCTTGGGATTGCTTAGGGGACGTGACCTACCTGAGGATTGTAAACTCAGAAAGAGAGAACATAATAATAGTCAGTAGTGACTTTGTGCTACTCACCTCAAGATTATATCTATCTACCCCAAAAAAAAGTGCAACGACGGATGTATCGACTTAACTACAGTCGTGAGAGGGTGAGTTTTTAACTGATTTTGATTAAGAATAAGTTCCAATTTATTTCACGTAATAAAACACACCGCCAAAAGCGTTATTAACCTAAAACTCACTCCCAAAAAAAAATCACAGTACAATTTTAATAAGTTGAATTTTTCGTGCAGTATATCTAAGTAAAGTAAATTCTTAACGTTAGCTAATCCACTAAGACGTATTACACATATCCCTATTCAACTTATTTAACAAACCTAAAACTACAACTGCTAAAATGTAACACTTTTCCGTTTTTTGATGTCAAGAATCTAAAGTGCACTTACAGTGATTTTGCAAATGCAGGGTAAATAATGGATGGGTCTTTGCGTTCAGTAAAGTTTATCTATTTCCGAGATTCTAAAGAATTTTCAATTCATTTATTTACCCACAATACTGTGTTAGATACGTAAGTAAACACTGACATAATAAATTAAATATTTTTTTAAATACCTCGAGCGGTGACTTAATTTTGTAAGAAATAGTTCAAGTTATTGTAATTTGTTATTATAAAATTTTTTATATGAATTTTTTACTAAATATGCCAATATCTCAAAAACTGTCAAGTTTAGATGCCACATATGTCCAATTAAACTTATGGACAATTAACTATAGTAACTAAATATCCATCTATATACAGGGTGTTCCTATACCTTATACCCTATACCAAATATATAGCAATACCAAAAAAGGATTCACCGGTTTGATCAATTTTTGTTTAAGAAATTTTTTTTGTAGTTGCTATGGTAACGGATATATTTGCTGTAGGATTAAATATGGCACACCCTGAATATACTGTATATTTTTCTACAGCAATATTTTATTAATGCATATTGTGTCTTATGGTCATATTTTGGTCTAAATAAGCCCTTACCATATGTCCCAATAGTTATAAATCACCCTGTATAATTATTCTTTAAAATAATTCTTATTAATTAAATTAAATATTGACCCTTATTATTTCTAAGAAGTTGTTTGATTAAGCTATTTATTATGAGCAGGTACCTACCTACTTTTTAAAAAAAGATTAAAAATGATTTTTTAATATTGTAATAAACAATTGTTACTTTTTGTCATTTTTAAATTAAAATTAAATTAAGATGTGAAGTTAATAAGCACATCTACTTTAATGTTTGGCATGTAGTACCTGACCTTTGTACATTATTTAGAATTATACAAAGAATAGTGATAAAGAACTAAATTTTTGATTGTTGACCGTTTTTATTTCCTCATACATTATATACCAAAACTTAACATGTTTTGCAATTATAATTATTTTAATATTTAGGCTACAATTTATATATTTTTTAGAATACCTAATTTTACTTTATATTTTATAGTTTAATGTATATTTTTTACGTAATTTTAACTACATATGTACATAGAAATTAATTAGTTTTATATATTTTAAAATTGAAAGTATGATATGTAAGTTATTATTTTACAATGTATTTCATATGCTAATATTGCATTTAATAAAGTCTATTCTATTCTAATTACAGTTCAGGTAAATGTTCGTACAATGCATCGAAATAATTGTTTCCTTGTATTCAATCCTCTCCGCAGGTTACTACTTCACTTCATATGTTGATCAATTGCCTTATTTTCTTGTTCTTTTTATATGAGGTTTGTAGTTAATATATGTAGTAATTGAATTTATCATGTATCCGGATTGTTCGCAGTTATTTAAAGTGATATTTATAGTAATATATTAATCGTATTGTTTGTTTTTTATTTTTCAACAATTTCTCAACATCGAATCTCAATCTCATTTTCACTATTTTAATCATGTTGCGTAATAGGTATCTACTTAGTTAACCAGATTAATGGCGATACAAGGGCCCTAAATGTTTAAAATTGTGAGAATGAGATTGAAACTCGATGTACAGAGGTTTTTAAAAATTCTAAAAATAAAAAAACAAATAACACGGTTGATTAAATATTAAATGTGACGAATGTGAAGAAGTAGCCTCCGGTCAGGATTGAATACAAGAAAAGAACTATATACATTTGCGGAATACATTATTTTAGTAGTTTTTTTTATAATGAGGATTGCAACGTCATATTTTCATTAAATGGGATACATCATTCGACTTAGAATAAAAAAGGAATCATTTTGTACTATAAGGTACTATTCGCCCCATAAAAAAATAGAAATTGATGATTTTTTAATTTATTCCCACCAATTAACAGAGCACTGCGAGTGATGATAATTTCTCCTAATAATGTTCACACAGTTGTAGAAAATCCTTCTTAGTGGAGAACAGGGCAAATAAAACTACTTCAAGTGATTATCTTGCGACGTTTCGAAACGTTATATTTAAATAATTAAACGAAGTGTTTCCTTCCTCAGGCGCTGGTGCCATGGTAGTGAATTGTTCATTGTTGAGTTACGAAGGTATGAAGTCTGCAGTGATGATAATTTCTCCTAATAATGTTCACACAGTTGTAGAAAATCCTTCTTAGTGGAGAACAGGGCAAATAAAACTACTTCAAGTGATTATCTTGCGACGTTTCGGAAACGTTATATTTAAATAATT
This sequence comes from Abscondita cerata, assembly GCA_030710515.1. Lineage (NCBI taxonomy): Eukaryota > Metazoa > Arthropoda > Insecta > Coleoptera > Lampyridae > Abscondita > Abscondita cerata. Next base: position 100,837 of record JALBCR010001425.1, on the reverse strand, counting down.
AAACGAAGTGTTTCCTTCCTCAGGCGCTGGTGCCATGGTAGTGAATTGTTCATTGTTGAGTTACGAAGGTATGAAGTCTGCAGTGATGATAATTTCTCCTAATAATGTTCACACAGTTGTAGAAAATCCTTCTTAGTGGAGAACAGGGCAAATAAAACTACTTCAAGTGATTATCTTGCGACGTTTCGGAAACGTTATATTTAAATAATTAAACGAAGTGTTTCCTTCCTCAGGCGCTGGTGCCATGGTAGTGAATTGTTCATTGTTGAGTTACGAAGGTATGAAGTCTGCGAGTGATGATAATTTCTCCTAATAATGTTCACACAGTTGTAGAAAATCCTTCTTAGTGGAGAACAGGGCAAATAAAACTACTTCAAGTGATTATCTTGCGACGTTTCGTCACCAGCGCCTGAGGAAGGAAACACTTCGTTTAATTATTTAAATATAACGTTTCCGAAACGTCGCAAGATACACTTGAAGTAGTTTTATTTGCCCTGTTCTCCACTAAGAAGGATTTCTAAACTGTGTTAACAGAGCACCAAAAGTGGCAATGGCAAAATGCATTTTATTTTATTACATCTTTTTCAAATATAAGAGATATAGAAATTTTCAGTTTTTCAGAAATTATTTGGGATACCTGTAATTTCGTTTCTCTCACTATTCTCTAAAGCTTTTCCCAATTAATTTCCATCCTTATATTTTCCCATGTATCAATACTGATGCAATGAACAATTTTGAACAGATTGTGTATGTATCAAATAGGTATGTTCAATTAAAGCTTTAAAATTATTGACAGTATATGTGTTATAATCAATGAATGTAACAATTTAAGGTTTTAAATTTATTAAATTTACCATATTGAACTGTTAACGCAGAAATAAATGGTAGTTTAATTTTCGCGAACATTAAGATCTTTTTTGGATGAAATTTATTGTTGTAAGAGCCATTATATTTAGGGAAACATATGTTTTTCTTAAGAAAGATTTTTAATAAGTTGGATCTTTTTGATTTGACTAGCAGGTCTTATTTTAAAAAAGAATGTTGGACCCATTTATGTATTCTTAATGTTAATTGTTTCAAACACAAGGTGTTTTTAAATTACAATTATCAAAAATGGAAACAGAGTACCGTAATTACGTGACATTTATTTAGCATTGTCTTCAACTATGTTAACTATAAAAAAGTATCAAGTTTCAGTTTGTACAACTTTTACATGAACACTTTCTTTTCTATTCTAAAACGTATCGGCTTTGTGGACTTCTATGACCCATCAGTGTTTATTGTATTTAGTTTTGTATAGTAACTAACAACTTGAAAAAAAACACCAAAAAATTATGTTTAGTAGAGTTGTCAATGTTGTAATTGATGCAGACTTGTTGATTGTCAATGTCAGTAGTCAGTACCATTGTGTGTAAGCGAGTGTTTATAAAGATATACGTTTTTCAGTGATTTATTTTTCAGTTGTTAGTAGCCGAAAGCGTGTAAACTTTTGTAAGTTAAAAAGAATATAATACAAGAAAACATTAATCAACATTACGTCATACGCACATTAGAAAACAATGATTTATAATCAAGCAAAACTATAACATTAAATGCACTTCATTAAAAAATTTAATCTCCCCAACTAAGTCCAACTACTGTTTTTTATTCTCAACTTTTTACTACCCCAACTGAAACCAACTAAACATTGTCACAAAATAGGCGTGTCTCGTATATTTCATTGCCATCTGTTCATGTAGAGTCTCTGTTCTATACATGTCGCGATGAATTTTAGGAATTACGTCGCTTTGTTGTCATTTTCTTTTGTTGTACCTTGGTTTAATATAAAGGATACATATTTAAGATACATTCAGTTTGGGTGGTCCGTAATTTTGAATGAAAATTGGAAATTATATCCCCCGTTTATTTGACTACCTAGACGTTTCTTATTATACATAAAAAGTTATTGATAACGGATACGTCTTTTATCATTTCAAAAAACACACAATAGCCCACTTGTGATTTATAACTTTTTAAATTTATGGCGACGTTCATTGGATGATTTTGTCAAAACAATTTTATGGGCGTCGATAAAATTAAGTAAATGTTACAAAATTAATAACAATTTATTTTTAAAGTCGATATATTACCAAATGTCTTTTTTTGCTAAGTTGTTTGAATTGTCACAAACCTTCGGATGTGTTACAATATAAACATATACTTGTACGTCGTCAAGTGCCACACTATTTATGGGTGGCAGCAGTTTAACGTGTTTACTTTTTTTCAACTTACTGACAGCTTTTAATAGCAATTAAAACTTTAATGGGAACTAAATTTTAAGCATTAGAAACTTTGTTTTATGTAATCAAAACGTGCTGTATATGTTAATTGACATCAAAAAACAATGGCATTTATTTATTCCTCACCGAAATATGTATCGTAGGGGTGAATTAGAATCATTTTCACTTTCTTTTAGTGAAAATATCTACAAATCTTAAATAGATTCTTAATAAGTAGAATTGATAGAAAATTTAAGCCTTCTTAATTTAAATTTTCAATCAATTTACTAATCGTGCAGGAAATAAATCAACCTGCGCTCATCAACTTAATAAGTAGTAAATAGATAATATCCACCAAACTGAGACAATGAGTAGCAAAATTAAATTCATAACTAGTGAGTAAGTAATATTTACCAAAATAAAGTAAGAAATTGTAAAATTAAACAGGACATAGGCTAAGAACAAAAAAAACACAAACAAAAAAAAAAAAAAAAACATCAACTAAAAAAACAATAAAAAATAAATTCTTTTTTTTTTTTTTTTTTTTTTTTTTTTTTTAAAACAAAAAAATTTTTTTTTTTAAATTTTTTAAAATTTTTAAATTTTTTTTTATATTTCCTCTCAATTTTAAACATTTTTTATATTTTTTTTTTTTTTTTTTTTTTTATTTTTTTCTCTTTTTTTTTTTTTTTTTTTTTTTTTATAAATTTTTTTTATTTTTTTTCTCTAATTATTCACTTTTTTCTTACTTTTTCTTTTTTTTTTCAAAAATAAAAATATTTAATATTTATTTTTAATTTTTTTTTAATTAATTATTATATTATGTTATTTTATTTATTTTTTTATTATTTTTAATAATAATATTAAAATAAAAAAAAATCTATGAAAGGAAAAATTTGAAGCGGATTATTTAGACCAAAATATGACCGTAAAACACAATATGCATTAATAAAATATTGCCGTAAAAAAGATACAAAGTGCTTGATAAAAAATTGTTTTCTTTACTTTTCTTAATAATTTCACTGTAAATTTATCAATTCTTATCAAAATCTACAGAGAAGCATAATTATCTGACAGTCCAAACGTACCCTTAATAAATAAAGTAATATTTGAAATCCCCTTCTGACACTACGAACTGTTCAACTGCGTTTTTCTCGGAAACAATAGAAATTATAGTATTTAAACAGGAGTACCAATATTGTGTAGAAATGATGTTTCCGTCATATTCTCTAATAAAAATTTCGCAAAAAAAGTTACCAGTCGATTTCATCAATCATTTACGTAGCGCCCCCTACAACAAATTGTAAAATAGTACATAAAATAATGTTCTTGGTCTAAAGTTATGCCTCTCTGCCGATTTTGATAAGAATTGATAAATTTAGAGTGAAATTATTAACAGAAAATGAAAAAAAATTTAATTTAACGCTCTGTATCTTTTTCCACAGCAATATTTCATTAAGGAATATTGGGTCCTATAGTCATATTTTAGCCTAAATGACCCGCCCTAAGCCTATGTCCCAATAATTATGAATCACCCTGTATATAACTTTAATTTGAACAATTTGTTTTCTAAAATGAAGTTTTCTTTTTTTCTCTTTTTAGATCCGTCTTAAGGGTATGCGTCATTAATACAGTTAGGTATATTTATCGTATTGGTAATCAAAAAATGCAATTCAACTGTAATCACATCATTAAGATGTTTTTCAATTAATTCTAGATGTTTTGCAATATTTGAAGAAAAATTACTTGAGTAATTTATGCATATTACTAGAATTACTTGTCGAGAAACATTCACATCGAAGTTTTATTAAACGAAACGAATGTATTAAATTGAATTTCAAACTTTATCGTTTAATTAGATATATTTTCAATATGAAGCAAATTAACTCAAAAAATGGATACATTAAATTCGTAATTAATTAAAACAAAACCAAAATAGAAACTGAAGATTCGGTTTCATAACTGCTGTTGCAGATTCATTAATTTTATCAATTATTCCTTCGGGATTATTATTTTACTTATTCGCCAAAAGAATGTTAAGAAGAAACGTTAGAAATAGAGCATTGGCTTTCGGTTACGATTTTGCCCAATTCTCATGTTTTAGAAATTACTACAAATCAATTAGATTAGGAATAAACAAAGTTAATTAATAACAATTCATATACACACATTTTAAAAACGATAACGTTTGAAAAAATATATTAGCATAGTCAGAAGATTCCAATGCAGTATGTAGTAAGACGTTTTTATTGCAATCCCAGTCGCCAATGGATGTATTATCCGAAATAGCAGCATTTCTCAATTTTATTTTTGAGGGTTGTCACGTTAAACGATATTATTGCGTTTGACGATTTGGGCAGAAATGAAATTGAGAGTTATGACTGTAGAGGGTTGTGACAAAATCTCAATTAAAGCGTAAAACATGTTTATCGAACAAACACACATACAAACATAAATATTGAACGGACTAAAGGTATTTGAGTCTTTATGTTTGCATAATTAATACTTTAGTGTGAAAAAAAGGCTTTTGCAAAATTTACCTGTGCAAATTGGTCGTGTTGAAAATTTTTACAAGATGCAGTAGTACAATGATTATTGCTAGACAAATAGATAGTATATTATTTTTAGCAAACCACCACTATCTAATCTAATATAATATAATTGTAGTGAGGTAACGATAAGAAGAACATTTGTGTATTATATTTAAAAGGAGAAACAAATTTGATCTGATTTATTTTCTATTATAAAACTGTGAATAGTTCTTAAGTTTCTAACTTAAATTAGAAAAAACTTAAATTTTTTACCTAATATAGAACATTGTCTAGATTATTTTAATGTTGTATAGATGTTACTCAGACTCTCTTTGCCGATTACAGCAATCTGTATTTAAAGAAATTAATGTTATCAGATGCCAATTTATTTATTAATATTATTATTATATTTTAATTATTTTATTGAGGTATACGTGTAATACATAGTCACAAATACAGTTTAAATCTGTATACTACTTGATGGTTCAGAAAGCGTGTGGGATAATGCATTGGTTTGTTTTGGTAAAGCATTTGCTTTGAAGTTTAGAAAAATTAACAAAAACATACACTTAAACAAATAATTTCTTTAGCGCCCGATACAAATTGTTCATTTTGGGTGGAGGTATTTTGTATTTCAGCCGCTTTAAAATGCTATACCCAAAATGTTGTTATACAGGTACGTACTTCAAATAGATGGATAGGCCGCGGGGGGTCTCATTCTTGGCCTGCAAGATCTCCGGACTTCAACCAATTGGACTTTTTCTTGTAGGGACACATGAAAAATTTAGTTTATGCCGAACAAATTAATACACGGGACTAGCTCTTGCAACAAATTACTCAATTTTTTCATGAAATCAAAAATTATCAGAATGTAATTAAGAAAAGCAAATTCAAATTTAATTATTAGGGGAAGGAAGAAATGTGAAGAAGTCAATGGGGGGCATTTTGAAAATTTACTCAAATAATTATTTGCTAGTTTTGTATTTTGTTTTGAATTTTGGTTCATTATTACTTTGTGATACTGTTTTTTAAACCTTTCACAATATGGCGGACGCTACATTTGGAAATTTTGGTTTGTTGAATGTGTTACCTATTTGTTATCAGAAATGTTCAAAGTTTATTAATTTTTTCTAGATTTTGGTAAATTATTGTAATTACTAGTTTATTGTTAGCTATTGTTAATATTATTGTTGTAATTAAAAATTATTTATTTGAATGTGTAGGACCTTTGATGTTAAATTGTAACGAATAACTAATTACTATATGATTGAACGATGAATGCGGAAACTTTGGATGTACTTATGTCAACATTTTTTGAAGTTCGAACCTGTAGAACAACATTTTGGGTATAACATTTTAAAGCGGCTGAAATACAAAATACCTCCACCCAAAATGAACAATTTGTATCGGGTGCTAAAGAAATTATTTGTTTAAGTGTATGATGTTTTTTTTTGTCGATTTCAAAAGAAGAAAATTTGTTATTTTTTTAAGATTAATTTTTCACTAAAAGTGGGTTATTTAGAACCACCATGATGGCCTCTATCTTGTGGTGACGTATGTACATTTAGATCCAGGTCACCTTGTATACCAAGTTGAACGGTTAAAATAGTACAGCTAATATACTTGCATCTTATTTTAAAAGATTTATTTAGATAAACGGTAATAATGTTAATTTATTTCTATTGACATCACAAAATCAATCGATATTTCTGAGCAACGTCTCTGAAGATATTAAGTTAAACCTGATTAAATATTCCTGCATATAATTTCAGAAACATACATCCCGGTTGTATAAATTGTAATTAGTCCTTAGCAAGCCGTTAACAATTTGTAAGCCAATCAGTGGACTTAAAATTTAAATTTTAACCAATCAGAAAGATAGTTCATTTAAAAATTTTACGCAGCGCATATGAATAAAGTGTACCAAAAAGAATGCCCCGACATGTAGATGGCTGTACCGTCGACTTAACTCTGTTTTATTTATTATTATACTGACGTATACACTCTTAGTTATTGTCACAGAAATCACAGTAAGTTCGAAACACAAACTACGGCGCTATATCGACGACAGTCACGAAGTAACTAAACAAGTTGGATTATTTCGACCCTAGCGCTACCTACATGTCGGGGCAATTTCAATCAAATCTAATATCCTACTACACTCATAAAGAGCATACAATGGAAGTAGCGCAGAGGGGAAATTGGATTGTGGGGGAAGTATGGGGGTTAAAAAAATAATGCATCTTTGAAAAACTTGTGATAAGTGTCATAACGTAGGAGGCGGAGTTATGCAAATAGAAGGAATGAGGTGAATTAGAGAGGGTTCAGATGAGGTGCTGGAAATGTACATTGGGACTGAAAAAAACGCCAAGCTATACAGTGGAAAAATAATGTAAATTAGAAAAGATAAGAAGAATAAAAAGAAGAAAAGAAAATGCAATTTTTATGATTGCCAGAAAGAAGCAACGAAGAAAAGAATAAAACTTGGGCTAGAAACAGGAAGTTATATTATGAAAGAGTAGGATACACAACTGAAGAGGTAGAAATATGAAGAGAGGAAGAAACTAATATTGAAGACAAAATAGTGAAAAGGGATAAGGATAATCAGCTGCAAGCGAGAAGATCAAAGATAATTTGATTTGAGATAGTGGATTAAAATTTGTAATTTTATGGACGAGATTTTCATCATGTAGAATTAATAGATATAATTAACACCGTAAGGAACAAAAATACTACGAAATAACCAAAGTTTACATGATGAAAATCTCGGTTATAAACCTTTCGGCGAGGAGAATAAAACAATTTAATTCATTGATTTCTGTTATGAAATAACATTTGATTCTTTGGAAACCGTATCATTTTGACTAGTTAAGCGTATTGTTGGGCATCCCATTAGCTTACGAAATGTGTTAGTGTACGAACGTACAAATTATTAAATGTCTAGAACCATGCCTTAGAATTCGACGCCTTCAAAGTTGATGCTCACAAAATCTTACAATTTGATGAACTTTAAGAGGGAAGTTAACAGTCACTCCACTTCCTAACTTCAGGAGACCTTGATAAAGTTTGCATACGTTTGAGCAAATCGTCGGTAAATTGTAATCATGAAATTCTTGCGAGGATATTCATCTGATTAATCGCGGAGAACATAAAATGTGTGAGTAAACTGTACAGGTTTATACTGATCTTCTGGGGCACTATACATAACACTTACATCACAATACAGTATTTAAAATGTACCATACGATTAAATAAAATAAATTTACCAATGTTTTTATTTTTTTCAAACAACAATGTTATTCTCTTCAAAGTAGTTCCCTTAAGCAGCTATACAATTGCGGAGTCGTTGAGTGTTTCCACTCTTGGTAGCAGTGCTGTAACTCTTCAACTGGTATAGCTTTTAACTGGTCGGCCATAGACTCGTTCTACAGAGTTTCAAACGACCCACGTCCTTTTAAGACATATTTCAATTTTGTGAAAATGAAAAAGTTACAAGTACTCAAATCAGGTGAATGGGGTGGTTGAGAAACAACAGAAATTTTTGAACCAGAATATATACAGGATGTCCCAAAATTGCGAGGAAATAAAGCTACCATATATTGTAGAGGTCAAAATAAATCGATTAGACCCAATTTATCTGTATACCAAAGTGTACCGTTTGTCCGTGAGAAGAGTTCAAAGTTTACTGAAAAAATCACATTTTTCTACGCTATTCACAAATGCATGAAACAAATTTAATAAAATTCGGTGAAAGTGCATTTTTGAGGATTACACTACTTTCAGTTATTAAAAAACACCAAAGTAAATTTTCGAAGAGTGAAAACCGCCTTCACCCTTGGTAATTTTTTAAATAATTTTATTACGGGTGGTATTATGGCTTTTTTTGACGAGAATGCTTATTTATTATTTTCATTTTTTGACTCTTGTAAAAGCTCTCTATTTCGCATAGTTTCAAATTAAAAAAATGCTTTCTCAAACACTGATATTCTTAGAATAGAAATACAAATTTAATGATTTTTCTTTGTTTGACCTCATTTTATTTTCCGAACTATTATTGTAGGTAACATGTATTTTCATTTCTTGCATCTGATGAATGCAAGTAAAGATGGAAATCACTTCGATCTCAATATAAAAAAATATGTAAGTTACAAGAAACTTGAACTGGCCAAGCAGCACAAAAAAAAACAAGAAATGAAGATATGAAGACCAGATGGCATTTTCTTGCCTCACTTGACGGATAAATTGCGTGTATCTTCCCTACAAATTGATAATGAGACCGATGAAGATGTAGGCGAAACACAAGGTGAAGATGAGCTTGATGTTACCGTCAAACAGCAACATAAGACAATTGATGTTTCTGCTGAGACAGTTACAAAGACGCGTAAACAAAATATCCAAAAGAGGAAGATATTACCACGAAGAAATCTCCCAACAGAATCGGCGAGTGCGACACTTATGAATTACACTCTTAGTCAAAAAGATTTTGAATGAACAAAGGCTGTAGCAAAAGAAAGAGACAGTGTAGATTTGCTTTTTGACAGTATTAAGACCATATGCGTACTTTTTCTGCTGTTGATTTCTATACAGCAAAAACAATAATTTTTAATGTGCAGGTTGAATGGACCACTCGTATCAGTAATTTTTTTTCAAAAAAGGTTAATCGTAGATAGCGCCAAAAAAATTTATTTCAAAAGCCATCGTAAAGAATCGAAAAGTCGGGATCCCGAGTAGATGGCTATGAACTTAAGGGTTTTAAATAGCACTATGTCAAATGCGGTATCGTTGAAAAGATCTTTAAAAAATAAGAAACTTTGTAGAAAAAGTTTTTTTATTACTGCCATCATTGTTGAGTAATATTCACTTGTGATGTTATTATTGTGACATTATGACATTTTGAACAATTGTGACCCGTTAATATAATTTAAATACAGACTTTTAACTTTTAATAATTTCCATCGAATATTACTCGAAAAGCGTGGGAGTAATAAAAAAACTTTTCCTACAAAGGTTGCTTATATTTTCTACGATATCACATCTGACGTACGGTGCCATTTAAAATAAAAATAATAAATAAATTAAAATAAAACCGACTGAGTCCTATTTTCTAAAATTTAAATTTAAAGCAAGAATAAAATAAAATATGGCTAAATCTACATATGATGGAAATGACATCATTTTATAATAATCATTATTTACGACCTTTCAACTTACATTAAGCGAACAGCTAACTTCTCCAGTGGTAAAAGTGCCTCCCGAAATGTAGCGTTCTGTTTTGTCAAATCCGGTGATATTTTATCCAAAATGTATTAAAATGTGTATTTTTTCCTGCGAAAATATTAAAAAAAAATCGTTTCATCGTCTACAAGTTTTTTATACAAAGTGAAATATTTTTCAAAATGTCGTGAACCCATACTTTCCTACGTTTCTTGTTTCGTGGCTCTTCGTCATCCAAACATACGGCACTTGCAGCTAAATCAATTATTGAAAATTTATTCATCTTACAACAAACGATGCGTTTTTTATGAGCACCAATTGAGTGTTAAATGTGACTACTACCCCAAATGTTGACTGTGAGCGAATCGTGAGCGTCTCGAGTGACCTGTGCGCCTACTGCGAATCAGTCTTAACTTATATAATTTTATATAAAAAGGTTGCTTTTAAAACTAACTGTTTTCTAGTGCAATCATAGTTTTAAAAAATCGCAGGATTGTTGATTAATCGGTCGATCATCGAATATCCGATCGACTATTTCTACGATAAATTGGTGCAACCGGGCATTTATGTTAGAATTTCGTTTAGTCATAAGTTGGGATTTAAATTTCTACATCATATCTTTTCTTACTTTCAAATGTGACCTTTTATTAAACAAAGAAAAATTATTGCAAAGTTCTCCTAGCTACGTAGTGCAACTGAAAACTGAAATTTTTGAAATTAAGGGGGAGAGATTTCTAGACATGTCTAATATAACCTTACATATAAGTAAACAATCCAAACGCCTTTTTGGGACAATTATGTTTTTCGCAATTATTCAAGTTCTACAGCAATCACACTTTTCTTTTCTTTTAATGTCAACTCATTGAGCGAGTGATGGTTTAGAACTAATTTTTATACCTTTTAATTACTTAAGAAACATGATGTTTTGCCTTTGATACAAGAATGTATTTATTTCCCAAACAAAACCTTTGACGTGCTGCGCACGGACTACTTGTTATCATGCACCTAGCCAATTTATTTCTTAATTTCATTGTCATCTTCAGACGTTATTTCTTGAAGTGTAAACCAACTCTATCCTGCAGCATGTCATAAATTTTCAGTACACGTACATGTCGTACTTGTGTAAGATCATGTTGTCGTCCTTATTTCTGTGTCTGCATCGAGATATCGTTCAAAATTGGGCCAATAATAAATTTTACAAAACTTAATTCGACTCATATAAATGTATGCAGACAGTTTACACAAAACATAAGAACAAATAAAACCACCCCGCGTGTTCGATTCAAAATCAAGCAAAGATATGACCCCCAGCTATATGGGGTTGTGCGGGGGTGAATTGGGATTTATTCGGCGCTTTAGAATTCCGCGCCGGTTCTTCTGCCTTTCGGCTTTCTATCCTTTTAGTTTGCCGACGACGCCTGAGTTAGGTGGACGTTCGGCTCTTTCGCCACTGAGCGCACCGTACTTACGTATCCAAGTCAATTTTTTTCGAAGTGACGCACACGAATTAAATCATTTGCCGATAATGTCGTACTTAATCAATTAGTGCTCATTCCACTCATCCTACGGAACAATAAAGTACGAATTATTTAATTTTAATTTGAACGCGAGAAGAGGAAAAAAATAAGATTGGATTTATATCATCGGGGTTTAATTAAAATTAATTAGAGGAAGGTAGCAATTTAAAACTTAATGACATAATTGAGTGATATAATTAATTGATAGGATCAGAAAGGTGTGCGTACAAATTAAAATACCCCTTTTTTAGTGACGTGAATTAAATTAAAGGACGCATAAAAAAAACAGTAAAAACTTTAATCGCTCACTTTTTCCAGAATTCAAACTCAAATGTTTAAAGAAATTATATCTGGTGCTGTCTGCATGCAATCATAAACTTTACGTAACCGAACAGTATGTGCAAGTGTGTTAACACTGAGTATTGCGTGAGTTGCGTGCATTCATTCGTCGTGTGTCGTTATAAACCACTATAATTAAATGTTAACATAAATGCCAACAGTTTAGACAATTATTGTGTAATTAACGTTGACGTTTAAACGTATTAACTGATTTGTTTTGTTTAACAAAAAATTCGTTCGTAAACGAAATTCAATTTAATCGTTCATCAAAGATCAGCGAAGAATGCTCAAGCTTCTCTCAATAATTTTGGTTGCCACTTTGGCACAGCATCAACAGGCTGTTTTAGGTGAGTTTTTTATGATACTAAAAAAAGACGCTATGCTTAAGCGTTAAGCAAAACAAGTGCACATGTTTGTTCAAATTACCGAAATTATTTTGTTTCGAGTTCACGAACTTTTATGGCGAACTTTTTACTGAACTTAATTTATGAAAGACAGTTGGCCTTTTGACATTTGTAAACAATATTTAACGGCTAAAGCTCGCTATCAAATAAATTTTAATTTATTCGATTACGAACCAACGTAATTGTATACAGAGTACAGCGCAATTATGCCAGTTAAAATAATTGCTCAAATTAAGTTTACGAAGTGCCAAGTTGTGTAAAACTGACAAACTTTGTTTTTCTTGTATTAAACTCGAGCGAAATTTAATTGCTAAATGCGCAAAAGAAAAATCTTGAGAGGCGCAAGAACTAAAGTTATTGCAGCGTGCGTCACCTGGATGAAATTGCTTCTTAACAGGCTCATTAAAATTTGGGAACATTTTTTTATGTAAAAAGTTTGTTTCGGTAAAATTATACACATGCAAATCTTTCGCGTTTTTCAAAATTCACTAAAAGCTGCAAATTATTCGCATAGCGAAGAAAAAATCGTTAATAGTGGGTGATGTCCCCTTTCGTACACGGGATTACGTCGTAGATGCCGGTATTGAAATATTCGAGTGGTGACTACGTCTTGTTGAAACTGATATTAGAGTTCATTAATGTGTCACTTAAACACGTATGATCAATAGAAATGCAATTTAGTTTGTGTCGCTCAAGTTCTGCGATTTTAGTTATGTCATTAAATAGTCGTTAGCTTTGAAATTAGTACAATAAGTTATACGTAAAAATTGTTTAAGCAGTCAAATGTATTTATAGAATGTATAACAGCACCTACATATAGAGCTAGTAATAACAAACATTAAAATCTCAAAAAGTCCGACGTATTTTGTATAAGATAAACCAGTTTTTACTGACGTTAATGTAACAAGCTTGTTTAAAAATGAGAATTTTATTCTAAACTTAACAATTTGTTCATTTCCGGTTTCACAGGTAGTACCGAACTCCCGTTTCCTCATATTTGACGTAAAGAAAGCTCTTGCGCAAATGTTGTAACATTTACTAACATTTTCCGAGATTATGTTTTAATTAATTTCTGAATTTGAACAATATGTAGGTTCCAACAAACCAAACTTAAAATTTTAAAATCTCTTCAATTTACCTATTTGGTAAAAGCAGCAAAATCTGAATAGGTATAAGTATAAGCAATCAAAGTGATTGTTTTATGATCTTCATAAATCGATAAACGTTTTGGCGCCAAGGAATTGTTTACTTTTACGTTGGCACTACACATAACTATAAGAAATTTAAAAATTGATTGATGCAAGAATTTTATTCTCTACTATAACTTTGCAATAGAACTTGTTTTTTTTTATTACTTACAATAGCAAGCGTTATTTACATCGATCTTTCAAAAGCCTTCGACAAAGTGCCCCATCAAAGACTTTTATACAAATTAGAACGTTTTGGCATCAGAGGGAATCCCAAAAAATAAATATCAAATGATTTACTCATTGATATTACAGAACAGGAGTTGGTCTCGAATATTTAGGTGAGCGGCAAGTGGAGTTTCACAAGACTCGGTTCTTGGATCCTTACTATTTGTTCTATATTGCTGCGACCTTTAGTATTCTGTTACTAAGTCCGTCATTGCTAACGATACTATAATATTGGAAAACCCATCTACTCATCAAGTAACCCTTCAAACAGACCTAAATACAATGCAACCTTAGTGTCTCATTTGGTTACTTCCTCTAAACGCAAGTAAACTGTTACACATCGGCAAGAATAATATAAAAGCAGTTTATTATTGAAATGAACAATTGCTAGAAACAGTCTAATTACACATCTATTTAGGAATTATGGTCAATTCTAACTTGGAGAGATCATGTTACTTCGGTATGTAAACGTGCAAACTTCAAACTTCACTTGCTTCGTCAAGCATTTTCCAAAATCTCATCTTTGCTCTTATCGTCTCTGTAATAACAGTAATAAATACAGTGAAAAAACGAATTTTATTTACGAGTAGTAAGTAGAAGAGAACAAATATTACAATGGTCGATTCAAAGCTTTGACGAGTTTATATAAATCACAAAAATACCAATTTAGAGAATATGAGAAATTTAGTCAGAAAATATTAACTGTAAATTTTTATAAAGAAACCGACGTTTTAAATATCTAAGGAAAATCTTGAAAATTTATGAGGTTTGATTTAAGTGGTTATTTTTTTTTTCTCATTTTTTTTATTATCTCTGATTTTGTTTCTTATTTAACTACTTCATTTGAATTTTTAAAAAACTATTTCTTATAGACTTTTTTTACGTAGAATTGAATGCTGTAATTTGTTTTTTGATATGACGAATTTGAGATATTGACCAAACTTATGTTTTTTAAAATAAAAACCATAGTTGGCTGTAACACCATTAAAAAGATATTTGTTTGCGCTCTCCAAAAATATAATTTTTTTTTATTTTCGCAAGTATTACGCGGGCACGTAAAACTATAGGCGGCCATGGAACTAAAAACTGCAAACGAATACTTAAGTATAATACAATGAAAAATATAAATAGTATAATAAAGAAAACAGTTAATAAATAGCAAAACATAAACACATTTAATCAGATAATAGAAACATAAGACAACAATTTTATAGAAATATATCTAGTATTAACAGAAAGTATACCGTAGGCTTTTATTGAATTAAACAAGTAGGTAGGCTTAAGGCGTAATTTCTCAAAGGACCCTCTAGTGGCTTCTAATAGCTCCTTCAGTGTTCAATGTCGTTGTGCATAAATCATATTTTGTATGTAACCCCAGAGAAGATAATCCTAAATGGAGAGATCTGTGGCAGCCAGAATTGGTCCGCTAGTACACGGCCATTGGTATGTAAAGCTTTCATTCAGATAATTTCAAATTAAGTCAAAATTATGTCCCGATGCTCCATCTTGTTGAAAATATTTGTCTCTCAATCTTGCAAGCGGAATATTGTTCCGATTAAACATATCGTCAGTACTTACATATGTGGCACTCGTCAGACAAATATTCCAAAATTATTATTGTTGTCGGTTTTTCTTAAATACCAAATACAAGGGGTATATTTCTGTTTCTTAAGAATATTCTGTACCCGTGTTTTCGACACTCCAATTTCTGCCTCTCTCTCTCTGACAGACGTATTTAGGTTTGCTTCTACTAATGCTAAAAATTGTAACATCATTTTTCGAATTTTCTTTTTTGTAGGCCTTCGGCCAAGGTTTTTCAGATGATCCGTAGCATTATTAGGTTTTCTTTTCTCAGGAAACCTTAAATTATTCGAAAGAAATATATAAAAACACTAACTAATAAACAATAATACCGCATATCGGTCCAAATACTTCTGCTGCTTGATAGGCATTAAATCCACATTCATAAAATATTCCGATCATATCTAATCACTCTACATTTTCAAATTTGGGGTTAGTCATTCTAGAAGTACTATATTTTTGTTTATTAACGCTTTTGCTTGCAGATCTTTGGTTTCCATGGTCCCTTGCCTGTAATCTTTCACCTTTACACATAATACTTTCGAATAATTTAAAAAATGGCTATAACTTCTTTATTTATGAAAATAAGTATATAAAGTTTATATCAAAAACAAATTACACCATTTAATTCTACGTAAAAAAATCTGTAACAACTACCTAGTTTATTAAAAATTCAGAAAATTAAAACTCTTGCAGCTGAGCGCGTTTCAAAAATTCGAAAATTCTCTATTTTAGGCTATAACTCAAAAACTAAAAAAAAATTATCAAAATTTGTTTTGCCCTTCGAATTTATCTAGAAAAGGTCTCTTTAGCTCTAGTAGTAACCGAAATGGGGCATAAAGAATCAGGAAAAACTAAGGCCCCGTTAACGCTTTATAAACTCATTTAATTTGAATATTAGGCAACGTATTCGAGCTTTTTCAAGGTCATAGAAGTTCCTACCACATAGGAAACGAAACGTCGTCGCATACTCAAACTACAATAGTTTCATTTAAAGCGAAAAAACGTCTGCATTCCATCAACAAAGTTGGATAAGTTATTCCATATTTGTATCTATTCAATGTTAATAAAATATGGAGACAATCCAATTGAATTTTCTTATCACTATAAATGTAACAATTCTGCTCATATTCATGGAATTTTATTACGTAACACTAACAAATATAATATACGTAAAAAATTATTATTTGTATGTGTCGATTATCAAACAAAATGTCAAAGGTTTAACTCACATAAAAGTATTATTTGAATTTAAAAAAAATTGAAACATTGAAATGCAATAATAAAAAGTAGTTAGTAATTTCATATGAATGCTTTCCTAGCGAATTTATTTTGACATTAAATTTAATAATAATTCAGTTTATTATATTCTACAATAATTACGCCTTGTCTGAATTTATGTATTAATAAATAAATTTTTTTAAAACCATGTTGCGCTATAAATTTAATTTCAAAATAACAACAAAATTGATTGAAACTTAATTTGCGGTTGAAACTTTTAGTACAATAATAATTAAAACAACCCCGCACTCTTTTTTTTAGAACTACCGACTATCGGTAATTATTTTTCTTAATTTATTCTATTTTGTCTGTATTTTCCCAGCATGTTAATTTTGATTTAGAAAATAAATATTATTGGTAGCCGGAGTTTTAAAATGTTTATTAAAATTATTCCTAACTTTTTTTTATTAAAATTTATTTAGTTTTTTCTCATTGTTTGATTTTATAACGTGTTATTTCATTGCTTTATTATTTTATCCCACACGAAATTAGTTTTCAATTTTTGACTCCGTTAGTTACTCAATTTTTTTGTTTGTAAACTACAAGGGTGAAAAATTTTGAAAATAAATCATACAGAATATTTGATAAAAATGTTTAATTATTTTCATACAGTGACTGGCAAAGAGTTTGCATCAAATGGAAAAATTTTTTGTAATTGAGATATCCGAAAATTTTGTTTGGCAAATGAATTCAGCATATCAAATGACAAAAAATGACAAATGTCATGTTACCACTGTCATGTCGGCAAATTTAAAAAATATTCCTCAAATATGTAAAAAGTGGGGTTAGATGACAAGATATTGAAAAATGTCTAAGAGAAAAGTTGTTCAGAATTAGATTATACGTTTATGTGCAAATTTTCAAAAGAAAATAACAACTTTTTAAAAATATCAGTTTTTCGGCATTTTTTCCGGAAATATTGAGAAAACAAAATTTTTTGCGTTTGATTTGCATAAAACACAATAAAACCAACAAATAAACTTCACAATACAGATATTTTATTTATTAGTCTACCAATGAACGGTAAAGAATAAAAAACATTGTTTTTTAGGACGGACTTGGTTGCAATGGCCTACAGAAAACAAAAGGTTGAAATTACAAATTTAGAATTATTTTAAAATAGTCTTAAAATGATCAATTCTTTCATTCTAAACCCAATTTAAATAATTTTTTACAATATTGCCTGGATAATAAGCTCATACAAAAATATACAAAAAATTTCCGGAAAAAATGCCGGAAAACTGATATTTTTGAAAATTCGTTATTTTCTTTGGAAAATTTGCCCATAGACGTATAATCTAATTATGAACAACTTTTCTCTTACGCATTTTTTAATATCTTGTCATCTAACCACACTTTTTACATATTTAAGGAATATTTTATAAAATTGCCGTCATGACAGTGGTCACATGACATTTGTCAAAGTGATTTTTTTGCCATTCGATATGCTGAATTCATTTGTCAAAAGAAATTTTGGGATATCTCAATTACAAAAATTTTTCCCATTTGATGCAAACTCTTTGCCGGTTACTGTATATTATCAGATAATCCATCTACCTTTTGATGTATGATTTATTTACAACGCAGAAATCTTACATTATTCTTCCAACACTATTTCTATTTACTTCTCCAATCTTTTCTAGTTTCGTTTTCTATTTCACATCAGTTTTATCGACTATGCTATTGAAGTCTCTTATTATTATTTATATTTTCCCTCTTATTTGTTCTATAATTTATGTTAAATCATTCCAAAATTTGTCTTTATTTTCTTTATTGTCATCACCGTTTGGTCCATATATTACCACAACCGTCTTCCTAATCTTGTTATCGTCTCTAACAATTCTACTGCCAATATGCGCTTATTGTACGCTTTCTAGTTTTTAATTTGATATTCTAAATTTTTCTTGATTACGCATCCCACTCCGACTGCTGCTCTTGCTTCTTTTTCTACTTCATTAGATATTACTATATTGTTATTTTTAATTTTTTTAGTTGCTTTCTATTTTTCTTCGTTTCGGTTATTCCTAATTCGCCTACACTCATTATTTCTTATTTTCACCTAATTCTATTATTTTCCACTTTTACTATTAATATTCCATGCTGCTATTTTCTATAATTTATTTTCTCGTTTATTGATTTGCATATTATTGTCTGTTGCCGTGTCGTTTTTTCTCTGTCAGTTTTTTTGTTAGTTTCTCTTATATTTTATTACATCTATCGTTAAGCTTTTATAACCTACTTTTACCGTATTTCCCTTCTCCTTTTTCATCTTACCTTTTTTTCTAATCTCCGCTTACGATTATTGTAGCGGTACTTTTATCTACTGGAAGATCTTTAAAAATGTTAGGTTTGGGAGTTTCAGATGATTAAATAATTTTGATAGTCTGAATCTGAATCGGATCTACAATGTGACGAAGAAGACTTGTTCGAAGATTTTACAGCACAAATTACATCATCTTTATGAATACGGCACTACTTACTATTATTATTTTATTAATAGGAGGGATTTCCTTCCCAAACTTCTTTTAGTATATAAACTGGCTCAGTTACAAGTTTATTACAGACTTCCAACAGTCTACCTTAATTTTTTTTTATTTTTCAAGCCCTCGCTTAGTTAAAACTCATTACGATAGACGACGAAATGTTGTCATCTACCGTTACAATTTTGACAGGATCCCATCTCAGAAGAAGTTTTTATTTCGATAATGAAAACTTCAATTATTATACGCAATTGCTCTTGTTTAATTTGTTGATTATGCGAGTTTGATTTGTGAATGCAAAATGTGAAAAAATCTGAAATACTGCACAAACGCTTGTTGAGTTTTTATTCAGTTAAAAGACGTGTTTGTTTAAAAAGGACAAAAATACACAGCTTTGTGAATTTTATTTTCATGTATTTCTGAAACGTGACCAAGTTTTTCTTATATAACTGTTTAGTTAGTGTCAACATAAAGATAACATTTTTGTAAATAAAGAAAAATGAATAGAGATTGATCGCTAGCAAAAAAAAATGACTAGGATTTGTGATTAAATCTTTATTACTCAATAAATACTTTTCATATTTGAATGTCAAATATTATCATATGACGTTTTTCCTTACGTTATTGATAATGTTTAAAAAAAATATTGTTATTTTCGACCAACGTCTGAAACTACTTTGAAAACATATCCGTTAATGAGAAATTTCTGAAAAAAATAAGACAGTTAAAATTGTTTCTACGCAAAAAAACGAATAACAACATATTGTGATGGATAGATAAAATCGAGGATAACATAGAACAAATTGATGTGACAATAATGAGTATTCAAAGCGCATTTTACTAAAACAATCATTCAAATAATTAATTTTTTAAATTGTTATGTACTAAGGGAATGAATTTTCATTTTTTGAGCGGCCTTCACGAATTGATTCATCGTTGCCTAGTAGTATTTTACGCTATTTAATCATGGTTCGATTCCGATTGCAGTATTTTTTTAATTAACCGTATTATCGATATTATTATAATACAATTTTAGAAAGTGAATTTAACATTTTGAAAAAAAATGATATTAAACTCGTTTTATAAAATTGCAATAATAATAATATCGGTAATAATTTTAATAAAAAAAATAACGACAATCGGGATCGAACCCGGATTTTGTCACGTAAATAATTGTAATAGAACGATTTTATAAACTCGTCTACCAAGGCGATTACACGAAATGCCGGTTAATAAATGAAAATTCTACTTTTATTTTCATTGTTTTTTTTATTGAAATACGCTTTAAACATTTACTATTATTACAAAAATTTATTTTCATTTATTTTTCTACTATTGTGGTCAAATTGTGTCAGAAAAAACATATGCATTATTTTTGATAAAATTTTGGATTCATGTTAGGTATCACTGGTATTGCCGATGGTAAATTAGTCAATAAATTGATTGAATTGACTTCAAGTTTTTATCAATTTATGTACAAATATTAATCTTGAATTTAACATAGAACGCTTACGTCAACTTTTCCGTGAGACACACGGTGCCTATATTGTTTCAATGATTAATTAATAATAATTAATAATAGAAATAAAAGTTTTAGCAATGTTTGTAATTATTTTCCCCACAAGAAATCGCACGTATCTAGAAAATAGTGAAAACGTTACACAAGCATAATTTTTGGTGCCAATTTGAAATTTGAACGTAAGCCGGAAAACTGCGAATGAAGAAACGCGTGAGTGTTCGAATAACCTCCTGAAACAATTGCTATACTGCGAACCGTATTCATTAAATGTGCTCCTAACGTATACTCGGCGTGGTAAGTGTTTATGCAGAGAATAGTTTTCTTAATCACAATTATTTTGATGATGTTGGGCTTAGCCTATTCAGTTCAACAACTATAACAGCAACAAACAGAGATAACATTTTTTAAATATACAAGGAGATGATTGCCAACTTCTATAAATTATGTTGTTAATTGTTGCAATACGTCAGGACTATAGAAAATTAAAATAGGTACCTAATACTCAACAATTATTAGAATAGATCAAGATGTTACCAATTTTCCTTAATGACTGCATTAGTAACTGTCAGAAAATAATTGATGCTAGTGGGGTGAGCTTGTAAAGATGATCTATAATTGGAGTTATTGTCTAATACCTATATTTTTAATTTCATGGCAAGTGACATGTATTGGTTGACTGCTAAATAAATAGCCTATTACAAAAAAATTTATACCTGGTCCTACATTAGTACTTGCTCTTTACTAGCCACTTGCTCATTGGAGATAGATAAACAAAGTTTATAGAAAACATCATTAGTTTGAAAAGATTTACTTTGTAAAATTATTTTTTTCCACAACATACTTAGAAAAGAGAAGTTTCTTCTTTACAAATAGTTAGGAAAATTGGTTATTTAGACGACTATTTTCGAAAGTAACCATATCACAACACAAAGTTGTGTCCAAAAATGCAAAATATCATAACTCTTTCAAAACTGTTGTGATAAAACTTAAAAGTTAATAGTTTACACTCATATCGTCTTAGTTACGCTTAGCAACGACCTTCGCATCAATTTTTACCACTTAATTCAAAAAATCATGTAGGTTAACGTCTACCGAATTTGACGTGTTATTTATTTGAAGCAAAGTAAAATAAAACTACAATTGTTTTCGCGTTTAAAATCTTCAAATTATTGAAAATGTCGAGCAGTAGCGATAAATGTAACATCCAATTAACACTGCCCTTAGTTTTGTAAGAAGCAAAGGTTACCACACTGGAGTTGCAAAGTTGTTTTTCTTAACCTTTAACGTTTAACAAGTAAAAACGTAATTTTGTATTGTAGTCGTCTAAAAAATAGTGTTTCTGACTCGTACGAAAGTGCAAATATCTGTGCTCGTGTTATGAATCACGCGTGCTACGCTACACTTTGCACTCGTTTAGCTATCAACACTCGCACAATATTTGCTACTTTCGACAATTGTTAAGAAAATAACTATTTCCTCACTAGTGATATATATTCTTATGCCCCTCACTTTTCGATATCTTGAACAGTTTTCGAGATGTTCGACTCTAAAGTTCCAATATTTCAAAAAAATTTTTAGTTGTGTATGTTTCGATGCTGATTAAGAAAATCACTATCATTTTTTACAATATCTCAACCAATTTTCTAGATATTTGAACCAAACTTACAGTTTTTTGGCTGTAAGTTTGGTTATGAGCCGTACGTTAGCGGCTTTTTTTTTCAAATGGTATGACACCTGTTTTATTTTGCCATAAGATATCATTTTTTCTCCTCTTTAATTTTTACTGAAGATATCCTATGCCTAAGCTCTATTGTTTTTGAGATATTTAATAATTAGAAAAAAAATCAACTCTAATTACAAATTTATACACCGAAGAACGCCACTAGTGGAAAAGAATAAAGAAATAAATGGTGTATAATATTCCACAACAACACCAATAAATATCCAGTAAAGAATAGTGGATGCGTTTGCAAACATTTCTTCACCTCAAATGTTGGAGAAGATGGAAATCTTTCATCACTTTGGCACTTGAATGAAAATTGAAAAAAATATTTGTTGTAGTGATTTTTTCTGTTTTTCAATTTTGTTACTTTTTACAGTTTTCAATGTATTCAGTTATTTTGTAATGTAAATAATTAATAAAAAAATCCCTAATTTATCCAAACTTCAAAATGGCACTTCAAATTCTGACATGTATTTTTGAGGAAAGGTTTTGTTATTTTTCATTAAGCATCCCCATTGCCCTTTTCGGTTCATAAAAATGTAATTAAACTTGTTTTTGTTAATCTATTAAAATTAAAACACTGCAGAGTTTATGCATAGGATGTCGTCAGTAAAATGGACAATGGAAAGAGGACAAAAATGCTATCTTACTACGAAATACAATTGTCATTTGATTGAAAAAAAAGAGTTATAGTCCTTTGAGTGTTAAAAATATGCATTTTTTATCTAAATTTCTAACTATTATCTTTATCCGGTCTAACATCGCTGCTAAAATTTGTTTATTAGATTTACAAAACCAAGTTGGTACAATATTTTAAAGTAAAACCCGTTTATGAAAGATTTTGAATTTTTAATTATAAGTTGACAACACTGACAAGCAATCAAAAAATAATTAAATGATTATGTACAGTGAAACAAGCCGGAACACCTTGAGAGATAAAGGGGTTCCATTAAAAAATTCATGTTTTTGGCATCACATAAGAAATGGGATATCCTATATCCTTGTATTATTAAAAATAATTTTAATTGTAGATATTCCCAAACCGTGAGACCTTTTTGTTGGAGTAGTACTAGTACCATCAATTCTTAGTTATTTGCCTTGATAACGACTGGCCAACGCTGGTCGAAACGTCGGCAAAAGACTAGACATGGTGTAGTAATCATCCCTCACCAGGACTACTCCTACAAAGAAGGTTTGGAAATATCTACAATTAAAATAATATATAGGAGGTCTAGAATTAATAAAAAATAGGTCTTTTCAAACCTATGATGTTTTGTATAAATTGTGTTTATTTATCTCGCAACGACCTAGCTGCTAGTAAAAAATAACGCACTGATGTCGAACCTTGTGTGCTAAAACTTATGTAAAATTATTCATTTCTATTGTCGAATTAGATTCATTTTTTTTTAACAAGAGGAGTCAATGTTTGGTATTGAAAAGTTTAATAATTCTTAGTTATCCTAATGATTTAAAGTTTGACGCAGAACAAGTGAGGTTGTTCGCACGTATGCAGTAGCGATAACTAACGATAACGGTTGATAAAAAAATTAAACAATCGACAATTTTTTTCCAAAAATATTTTTTATAGATAAATGAAAGGTTTTTGCGCCCTTAACCGAAATATATTTCTGACAAAACAAAATTTGCAATTTTTTGACACGTTGAAGTACTTAAAACTATTTACTTTACATTAATTGAATATGGTATCTTACACTTTCAAAGAAACTAACTGTGGCAGCGTCAGTATGTGATGCAAAAAGAGGTCAAAGAGTGTACATTCATAAATTTTAGACTAAATTATGTATAATTTGAAGGTTGATTTCCCCAAAATTCGCAATTTTTTACATAATTATACAGTGAGGACGTAAAGTTTGCAATATTGAATTTTTTCGGTTTCTGTGAAAGCTAACAAAAAACGCTTGAATAGGTAACTCGGTTTTGATAAAAAGAAGCAATTGTTTTTAATTTATCATCTTTATCATCTAAACTGTTGTTAGGTCTATTTTCACCAAAACTTATCAATAATATATCAAATCAATTGAAAGTATCAATTAGACCTCAAAACATTACCGCATTTGAAACACAGACTTGATTGTTTTCTGACAACATGATTTGATCTGCCTACTTGTTATTTAATCTTAACAAAATAATATCTCAAGAAGTTCTGTTCAAAAGTATACAATACCGATACTTTTTGAAATCAGCATTTTACGGTTTATCAAATTCTGTTAAATAAAATGTGGGTTTCTATTCAAAAAAATATTTGAAGACGTCACTTCGTAAATAGAGTGAGAGTAAAATAATTTAAAACAATTGCAAAATGTTTCTTTCTATCAAAATTGAGTTACCTGTTCAAGGTATAGCTTTCACAGAAACCGAAAAAATCCAATATTCGAAACTTTATGTCCTCACTGTGTTGTTGTACAGTGTCATTGTTATGCATTGGTACTATTGATAAACTTAGAAAAAGAGAGTAAGTAACTAATGCTTCTTATGACTTATGAGGGACAGGTTTCTGTCTTACACAAGACCACGAAAACGTCGACTACAATTAATTCTTAAAATAATAACAACTTTTACAAAAAAACTAATTAATTAAATACAAACTTATCAAACCAAGTATGACCTAAATACTATAAACCTAACCCATTCCTACGTACATTCTTCGAGCGCTCACTACAATTAAGCGCTTTAAAGTTGTTACCCTCTATTGACATTCGATTCAGAACACTAAACACGCCATCAAAGACAATAATTAAATCCACCATTCATTTGTGACTGGCGCTTTTAAATGGTTTTCCCTACGTATCCTTTCCGCAAAATCTAATTGTAAGAAATTCCTGAAATTTAGGTTAATGCAAATAACTTGGAATAAACTTCTATGTCAAATGTTAACCATTTTTTTTTAAAACCAGCACCCTACCCCTGACCCAATAAAAGTTTTATCTTCTTGAAAGCACAAAATCTAACAATAAAAATATTAATTAAAATCGCACCGAGATATTTTCTACCTACCATTGTTGAAACAGGTGTCGCGTTGTTCCCATATTTGTTCAGGACTACGCAGTTACATCGTTAAAATAAATATTGTAATTGGAAGGTTTACTTAAAAAATAAATTTTATAAGAGTTCCGAATTATAATAAAGTTTGGGTTTACAATCGAAGCATCAAATTTGAGCTGCCGTTTGTTTTTTAAACAGCTCGGGCTCGTATTAATGAAGGTTCGTTACGGACGAGCAATCTTGTATTTAAATTAATGGATGAATTGCAATAATTTGGTAGTTCGGCGAAGTTTGTTTTATTATTACTATTATTATTATTGTTATTATTGCTGCTGCGTATCACCGTATCTACTTCGTCATTCGTATTAATAATTAGTTTAATTTTCTTGTTGTTGCTGATGAAGTTTACAATCGGAACATTTAAATAAATTACTTGGCGAAATTTACTTGAATTCGATGGGCACGTTTTCGACCGCGACTGTGATTGGATTCTGTAAAATTCACAAATCATCGTTACTTCTGTTATTATTGTATAAAGTGATCGTGATTGTCTTCATTCTTACGCCGCTTTCTATTAGGGGTTCAAAACGTGACTTTCGGTGCATTATTTACAAGTAGATTAATGCTCTCATTCTCATTAATTTATACGGCGGCGTTTGACTTTTCGGTCACTATTAAGTCTTCGTATTAATGTTATCTTCTAATTTTCACACTGTGTTGTTTATTTTTTTTTTTGAGCATATCAACAACAATTGTTACTTATTTTTCTTGTTCATTTTAGTTATCGATCGAACGTGAATTTACTAGAAAACTGCTTTTCAATACAGAAAGAAATTTATTTCTCATTTGGGAAAAACGTTAAATCATTTTTCACAATATTGGACTAGTCTGAAACAAAAAACGATTAACTTCTGAAATAATTTTTTTAGAATATAATTTCGTTTTATCTTGACATTTAACATAAAAATAATTTTATTTTAAGGTATTAAAATTTGAAAAACGTTGAAGACATTAAAGAATGGAAGAAAACCTTCTTTAAGAAGCATCTCTACGTCTTGTATTATTTTATACCGACATTTCCTTACAGCGACTTCTTTTATTTGTACTGGAGTTTCTGTTACATCTATTTCAACATTTGAATATGATTATTGTTATCGGGTGTGTGCAACACTGTTTGTCCTTTATTACTCATGGGTGGTTAACTTGCTCACTGGTTTTGTATAATTTTTTTTATCGACTGTACAAATTGTTGCAAAAATCGATAATTTTGAATGTATAGTACCGAGCAATCATGAAGTTTTTAGATAAGGTGTGGCTCGCTCGCTGAATATATCTTAGCTAGAACTAATCTCAAATCACTTATAAAATCCAGTAAACTGAACGAGTAGATAAAACTTTGCCAAGATATCGACAACGATATTTGGGGCCTGGGTTTTAAACTTGTAATGGGAAAACTCTCGCCAAGAATGCCTATAAATTTCGACATCAAGAAGGGTTATGTGGTTGGAAAAGTGCTTTTTCCAACTTCTGCCCTCCTGTTCTGGTCTATAAGAAATGACATAGCTCATGTACCATAACTCACTGAACAGAAAATAGGAAGCAGCTGAGAAAATTAAAGCAAGAAAGGCACTTGGTTCAGATGGAATGCTTCCGGAGGTTATCAAATTGATCGCTATTAAAATATCCGATGCTATTCAACCATATCTAGGTAATTTGCTTGTAGACATGATTTTCCCTACCACATGGACAAAAACTAATTTGGTTATCATCGAAAACAAAAGAACTCCTGGCAAGGATATAGAATATCGACCGATTAGTCTCCTAAATATACTCGCTAAACTATATGAGAGAATCATTAACAATAGATTAATGAATGACATCAACAACAAGGGTGGTTTATCAGATAGACAGTTTGGTTTCAGAAAAGGTTTTTCTACGGAAGAAGCGATCCACAAAATTATGGACACAACATTCAGTAAATCTAAAACCAAAATTCCAAATTATGTCATCTTAATCACTATAGATATAAAAAATGCCTTCAACGCTGTACCGTAGAAAAGTATTATTAAAGCTCTGACGAAAAGGAATGTGGAGCCCTATCTAACACAGTTAGTCCAAAAATACTTTTCTGACAGAACGCTTATTATAAAAAAAATTAAAATAACATCTGAAGTCCCGCAGGGGTCTATCCTGGGTCCCACGCTCTGGAACATAGTGTACGACTCAGTACTAAAATGCAGTTTACCACCAGGTACCACCACCATTGCTTATGCCGATGATCTGGCTCTCTTAGCTTGGGCAACTAATAAAAATCAATACACGGCAAACTTCTCGATGCAACAAATACAAGACTGTCTTGATGAGATGGGTTTGCAGATGGCAGCAATAAAACGGAAATTCTTATTTTGGCTGGCAGGCGGAGGTGGTACCTCTCGGTATTTAGATTTAATTAATCAAACGCGAATTTTTCAGCAATTAAAAAAAAAGTTGTCCAACAAATCACTTTACAAAAGATATATAATAAAAAGTTTATCAATAACAAAGTTTAAAAAAAAAAAATCAGCAAGAAAAACCATTACAAAAATTGACGAAGGATGTGGATCAACAAGCGAAAAACTGATTTACGCCATGTTGCAGACTTTGTGAGGCCAAGCAACTGTTATTTGAAACATTATCACGTAAGCATACCTGATGGTAAGTAATGAAATTAGTCCATTTTTGCTTAAAAATGAGGTGGATTTTTTAATAATAAAAAACACCAACATATAACATGAGTCATCTATTCCGTTATTTACAAAATATTTTTTATTTTAAATTGTATTTAATGCTGCATGGCACACTATTATTTTTCATTATTGTATTATGATATAAGTGTAATGTATGGGTGGCCCATTTGAAGATGAGTATTGTGTGCTGACAGAAAACCGTGTGCAATTGTGCATTGGTTCGTACTATGGTAAAAGCTCTATTTGCTTCGTGTATAAATGTTATAGAAGGTAAATATAAGAACAATAATAAGAATAACTTGTTTTATTTGATTATTAAAATATCTTTTTAGAAGTCTATCCGATCCTATTTCCGAAAATACCCTGTATTAATGCAACTAAAACTTTTCACAGTTCTAGTAGTTTATTTTTCTAGTTTACAATTTTTTATAGCTTCTTGCAGGACTATTTTAGAACAACTTAAATCATGAATTTTGTTAAATAAGTTGGGTTTAATTTTAAAATATTTTAAACATTTGAAATTAAGACGTTAACGCTGTTACCAACCTATATTAAAAAAAAAAAGACCAAATTAATATTTATTCCTTGAAGAATTTACAATAAAAAAAAATAGAAAATATAGTATGAAAAACACGTGCCGCACATTTGTGTCGCCTCCCGACTGCAAATTTTGTTGTCGTGCCATAAAAGTATTGTTGTGACCCTTTTTTCTCCTATAAAGGAAGCTGTAGCTATAGAAAATAGTAAACTTGATTCATTGTATTGTTAAGTTTTAACTTTTTTCTTTCTTTTATTAATCCTACCTATTACATTAAACAATTTAATGTACGTATTTCGTTGTTCGAAACTAAATGTTTAACTTTGGTATACTGGGTGTATGCACTCTACATTTAATTATTTTGTGGAATACAAGGTATTCATTTTTCCTTTTGCGCAACGCGCAACGACACCTTGAGTTAACTCAAAAGCTGCATTTAATTCACGGTGAATTGTAATGCATTTACCGCATATGTGTTAATTATTTTTATCTAAAGGCCCAAAAGTAATTTTGGTAACTATATTTTGTTTATATTTCTTTAAGCAATAGTGTTTATTTTGATTTTAAGTCTTTCTTTCTTCTTATCTTACCCGCATTACTGCCTTCCTTTGTGGGCCGATGTACATAGCTCGTAGCCGTATGGGTGATGACTAAACATTTCTTTCATGCAAGTTTTTGAGAATACACAAATTGGATAAATAATTAAGAAACCGTTTCTAACTAATTATATTTTTCTGAAGTCAAGAGCGCTGGAATCCAAAAATAACGCTGATACGCAATACTAAGAGATAGACAATTAAGCCTTAAGCCTTAAAATTAAAGATTTAAATTACTTAAAATGTTTAAAAGTTAAACGTGAACGCACGTAACCTTTTTTTCAATTTTTTCTCATTTAAAATTAAACAATGTTTAAGCTATCTAAATGTTAAAATTTGGTTCTGAATTTAATTAATTATTAATGTTAAAATATTTGGTTAATTTCATATTGATGTACTCTCGGATTTACAACGCGGTAAAGGAGACCCTGCTCTAATAAGAGGCCCTGTCTTAATAAGTTTAGCCCGTTCAGCGAATCTGCGATTGAAAATAACAGGCCCCCTATTTTTCCTGAGGTTTCTATCAATGCTGCAATTGTAAGGTATCTGCGAAATGCGCTTTGCTGTTATTAACAGCACAGTTCAAAGCCATAACTTGTTTGCTGAGACGCACTTGCACTTTTGTGTAAGTTGTAATTTTTGTCACTAGTTTTAATTAATTAAGTGTTTGTGAAGGATAATTTATATTAAAATTCATTGTTATTATAATTCGTAATAATTGAAAAATTAATGTTACGATTCTCATATTTGAAGCCCTTTTATTATGTAACAAATTTTGTTTCTTAATTTGGGTGTTTTTGTAATCTTCTTTCTATCGTTTGGCACTTTTTACATTCTGACCAAAGAATTATAATGTAATGGCATCCCATTAATGACATCAATTCGGGGTGAATGCCGACCAAATCAAAGGAGAATCTGATTGTTCTGCACCTCATCTCGGTAAGTCCCTTTAATATAAAAAATTGGAGACCCCTATCTCAGAAGTGAACGACCTGAACGTAACAGTACTTCGTGAAAATCAGTCACAGTGTTTGTCTGTCAATTGTTGCGTTTTTATAGAATTAATGTCAATTTTTTAAAAAGATTTTAAAAAATTGGTTTGGTGTGTTGGTACATTGTAGACTACTATTGCTGGCAATTTAACTAGAGAATATAATTGTGTACGAATTTTAAAATAGTAAAATTAAATAGGTTTGTGGACAATAGTATGTTATTTGTAACTTGAAAGATAGGTAATCAGAGATTCTTTAATTATTTAAGACAACTAAGTATTTGCATAAATACAATTAGAAACACCTGCCGTAATTTCGAAATAGTTTGTACAAAAGCAAACAAAATTGAAACCACTTGACAGGTGTTTGGGGACTCCTCAGGAGGAGAGACTCGGTGTAATGAAAATAAAGACAAAGCACAGATTACTAATGTTGCAGCTTCTAGTGCCGCTCGTCCGAAAACAACTTGTAACTTTTAACAAAATTACTTTTCGGCGTGCTACGTTACCACGAGCAGCACTACATGTCACAACAGCGTAATATGGTTATTATAACTGGTATCCGAATCCCTATCAAGATGTATTGACTATAAAAACGCAGTTTACAATTGGAATTATTTTTGTTCATAACTGAAGATAATAGAAACTGCATTATACTTCACTTCTTTTACTAAAAATAGATCTCGTGCAATCGTAGCACATTCGAAAGTAATACTTTCGTACGAACTATTTATTATTGATTACCCACCATTGGGATTTAGTTGACGGGTGCACTTTATACAATTCTAAACTAACCTTCAAAGAAAACAAAGACCTTCAAAAGGACGAAACAGCTATCAAATGATTCTGGGTGTTTGCTTGGAATTGTACACACTTTTGCGTAACATGTAAGCAAATTTTTGAATTAGTAGGGATTGATTTTTACTGTTGTCTTATCTCTGCATTAGAGTACCGGTGGTGGTAGGAGATTTACCCTTACTATAATGACCACTCTTTTGTATTTGTTTTTAAACTTTAACTGTCTCTGTGTTATTATTTTGTACTTAATTCTAAACTAACTTTTCTTATACCTTTGTTTCTGGCAAGACGCAACATAGGATTTTTACTATAGAAAATTTTTTATTTGATCTACTATTGCTATGAAAATTTCGGATTGTTGTATACCCTATACGTTACGGCATTTTGTTGAAGTTAGAAAGAGAGCGCAAGTGTAGAATGTCTAATCTTCCTTCAAATGTAAATATTTTTCTTTAAGTTTGTAAAAGTAAGTATTTAGTATTTTGTGATTTTACGAAAATTCTAATCAATGTTCAGTTGCTTTTATATTTTAATATAGCTATCGAAGAAAGCATAATGAAATACTTTTGCATAAAACCTGTTTGTATGAGGTTAAATGAGTCGTTTGTTTTCTTGTATTGTAGACCTGTGTGTAAACTATTAGACTTAATACTTGCATCTTGCAAGAATATGCAGGTATTCTAAAGCTAAAAGTTTATTTTAAGTCAATACAGTTGTTGTTATAGATAAGACAGATATTTCGATTAGTATGGATCGAATAGTTTGTCTCTACCACAGGTCTCTACAGATAAACAGAAGTTGGTGTTCTAAGCACTTTATTCGGAATCAGCGAAGTAAAGTATAACCCAGAATTGGAGGTGTTATACATTTTTAGCTTCTTGATCGTAAACTATTTGAGACTCATGGGATTAATTAAGATTTTTAGAAAATGCCCGATTAAGGTTTTTAATGTTTTGAACAATGAGAGCGTAAAGGTTTGTGCTTTAAATTATTTAATTTGCTATTTTTCTTTTGACTTTCTATTTCAGGTTTTACTAGAATCCAGAAGTCAACAAACAAGATAACAAGATTATTATTTTATAACAATCCAAGAACAATTGTAAGAAATGTAATTTCAAATACGGTTTTTATTAAAAGATTTATTTTAAGTTTTAATTACATCGTATATAAAATTCTTAACCTTAACTATTTCAACTTTCTCAGGAATTGTATACACACTCATTTTCATAAATTAAATTAGAGAATATTACAATAAGGAACACGAAATAACAATTAATTGTAACGTATACGTCAATACGAAAATTTCATAACCTTAGTGGATCAATTCAATATTTTCTATAGTGAAATTCCTATGTTGCGTCTTGCCAAAGACACATGGTATGCTGTTTACTAATTAATAAAATGCAAATAGCAAAGCATTGAAATTCTGAACTATCCGCATGAACATGTAACTGTTTGAAGAGACGAGAGTTTGTCATACTACTTTTTATATTTTCCCACATTACACTATTATACAAACAGCGACAGCGTTTATTATTAGGTAAATCTAAAAATTTTGTCATTAATTCTTAACGTCATTTCAGCAGGCACTAGATGGCAATACTACAACACTAATTCAATAAGTTTTAGTAGTCTATTCAAACATACGAAGAGTAATTAAAACGTTGAAATGACGACATGTGTGTGCTTAGGTGTTTTCATCAGAAAATTCAAAGAATCAATAATTATAACAACTCCCTCTAATCTTTTGTTGATATTTTGCTGTGTAGTAGAACTTCGTACGAATTTGAAACGATTTAAAAGTAAAACCTTATTTTTTTAGAATATAATTCGAACTTTTGCGCTAAAAATTTTGATTCTTTTACAGTACTTGCTGCTTTTTTTTTAATTTGGTGCATGAAAAATGACTTAGGTTGGTTGTCGAACGTTGCGGAATTGGGTATGGTTTTTAAGATTGATGTTCTTATTATATTGAACGTGTATTTGAATTTTGTTATAAAGAGAATACATTGTCACGTCTTTTATTTTTCCTTAGTTGCTTAGTGTGAATACAAAACCAAAATCAATCACTTTTTTATTTTAGACGTTTTGCAACCTACATCGCGTTATACAATGCCGTGAAATAATAAGTCGCATTATCAATTGCTTCTTTGACGTGTTCAGTAATTTTATTTTTATAGCAGAAAATAATGAAAGTTTGTATGATAATAGAAGCAAACAAAATATGCTAATTTGTATTCTGAAACTTAACGCATAAACAAAAATGTGAATTCGAGTTGAATTGTACCCTTTTTTCTTAATGCTCACACTTTTATTGCTCTTGTACAGTTTATATGTAGTGCTTGATCATCTGTCATAAAATTGTACAGTATAATTTTGTTTATGTTATACTTGTGTCTTAAAATTGAAGTCGACATAAAAATTCTTAACCTCAATTAACGTCTCTAAACCTAGTTCTATAAATAATAAAAGAACAAATTGATTAATTCAAACGCTTTTAATTTATACTACCCCATCACAGCTTTCTAATTGATAATTAATAAATAACATTGTATTATGGTATAGGTATAATTATGTAGTACATACAAGTCTTGTGCTGGTGTAATCGAGCTCGAAAAGGATCATAAGTAGTTGTGTCATCGAGTGCTCGTGTTCTTTAACTTTAACAACATTTTTCTTAACCGATTTATAACATTTTATGACAAGTTGTTTTTTTATTTTTTGTATACAAGCAAATATCGCCGTGTAAAGTTTTTATATACTTAATTAAAAACTTTATTATTAATTAAATTCTTATTGTTTTATTAGAATTTTGAACGAGTGTTACTTCGCACTTTCACATTCGAGAATATTTTTCTTCGTTAAATTTGACTTTTACACAGAAATAGTCTGTACTGTTTAAGCTTAGATTTATGGAGTCGTTTCATAATGTACAACTTCCTGTGTCTATTGTAGTAAATAAGATTCATTGCGTTTGGGTGTTTTAAAAAAATACATCAACTTTTCTTTATGGAATTTCAACAATGTTTTATATTAAGTTTTGTTGAAACTTGTATCGACATCCGCGTGATTTTGTTGCAAAGGCCTCCGGCACAAGAACATTATACATTTAAATAGTCACTCAGTAATTTTGATTTACGATGTAGTTGTGAAGAAAAACTAATTCGAATATTTCCGTATTGATCGTACGTTGACTAAATCGTGTTGCAGCGTCCAATTATTGCAATTCGAGTTTTCTCCAAGAAATTCAAACTAATTTAATTTGGATGCTTTTTAAACAGACTTTTTTTACCGTTCTAACGGTCCAGTCTAGACTTTTTTTGATTTGATGTACTTCAAACGTTTTGTATTCTAATTTTTCTTAGTTTTGGCATTACTTGTTGCAAACTAAGCCCTGCTTCTTCTTTCCTTTTTCTTTTAGTATTTATCCCACTTCTGCACTACATGTTTTCCTCATTCTATTTTTCACAATTATGGTCTTCTATATTAGCTTCACTGGTAAACTAGACCCAGTACGATAGTTGTCTTTTTAAAATATATGTTAAATTTTTTTTGATAACTCTTACGGAAGCAATAAAGAAATACAACTTATACCTTAACTGAATTTACTCCATTCATTTTTAAATGACCAATTATCATCTTTTTCGTAACTGCATTACATTTTTTCATTATTCCGTCTATAAATAATTAAGCTTCCCCATTGTCTTAATCCCATATTATTTGTAAATGTTCTCTATACCTTATTGTCCTTCTCTAAACCCAAAAATGCCCAATAAATATTTTTTTTTTTGAGTTCCTTTATAATCTGTTTCATTATATATACAGGCTGTCCCAAACAAAGTGGCCTATTAGACGTTTATGAAGAACTAATCGTATTTAAATTTTGAAAATTTGTAATAATATATTATTTATACTGATCTTTAATTTTAAAATAGTTTCGCTTATATTGCAATCCGGAAGTCATGTTTTTTAATGATATTTTTTTTTTGTATTT
The DNA here is from genome assembly GCA_030710515.1 of Abscondita cerata. Lineage (NCBI taxonomy): Eukaryota > Metazoa > Arthropoda > Insecta > Coleoptera > Lampyridae > Abscondita > Abscondita cerata. The sequence continues at coordinate 65,929 of JALBCR010001425.1, read as the reverse complement.
AGCTTCTAATTCAAAACAACTTTTATTAAGGTTTGTAATATCTACTTCTCAGTTTTTGAAATATCGTTAAATTTAAAAAAAATATTGGTTTGTAGAATATTTTTTAAAAATTCATATTTTTGAACTTTGTTAAGATACAAAAATTGTATTTGGTTTTCTTATAACAGAAGCTTAGTTTTATTCATTATTATGATCAAAATATGTTCAGTGTATTCAGGACGCCCACCATTGATTCTCAAAGTAAGCGATATAAGCATTGATATAAGCATTACCTGTACTTATCTTATACGGTTTACAAGTTATTACTTATTTTTATAAAATTTGTATTTAATTTGGTAATATCTAGCTAATTATGGAAAAAACAATGCATTATTGGTAACATGTAATATTGTAATATTGTAAAATAATAAAACAGATTTTCCTCTTCAAACATATTTGACTTGGTACCAAATAGACGGAGCTCCAGGTCATAGTACACATGCTACAACTCAAGAGCTAACCAATATGTTTCGTAAGGTGGATGGGTCGTTACGGTCTTTTACGTTGGCCTCAAGAGTACCAGATCTGACTCCTTGCGATTTTTAATTTTGGGGTAAATTAAAAGATATTGTTTACGCAACTCCCGTAAGTAATTGTGAAGAACTGGTAGGTCGAATAAATTCGGCAGTTAGAAGAAGTGATATTTGAAGAGCTACTACACAAGAAGTGTTACGAAGACTTCATCTTTGTTTGAGAGAAAATGGACGTCATTTTGAACAATTTAATAACTAAGTGTTTTGTAGATATTAACTAATTAAAAATTAATTTTATTATTTGTTTATTTATTTATTGGTATGGTATTTGTAACCTACATTGCTCCTACCGTTAAACATTTTCAATTTTTGTCTTGCACCGCTACCTAGATTTTGACTACAAATAAATATCTTGCTACCAATGCATACTTATATTTTTCCATAGTTAGCTAGATATTACCACATTAAAAATAATTTTTATAATATGTAATAACTTCTAAACCGTATGAAATGAGTACAGCTAATGCTTATATCAATCGATCACAAAAAAATTTCTGAATCAACCTGTTAAATAATATTTAGTATGTTCCATTTAAAACAATCGACTTGTTACTATTTGAAGTTGGCTTAGTTTGAGAATAAATGGTGGATGTCCTGAATACACTGAACAAATAATAATCACAGTAATGAATAAAACTAAGCTTCTGTTATAAGAAAACCAAATATAATTTTTTATCTTAACAAAGTTCAAAATATATATTTTTAAAAAATATTCTACAAACCAATATTTTTTTAAAAATTTAACGATATTTCAAAAACTATGGGAAGTAGATATTACAAACCTTAATAAAAGTTGTTTTAAATTGAGCTAAATATAAAAATTTCATAAAAATATATCATTCCATTTAACATAAGTTTATGTCGACTTCCGGCACAACCGGAAGTGCAATATAAACAAAACTACTTTACAATTAAGGATCAGTATGAATAATATATTATCACAAATTTTCAAAATTTAAATACGATTAGTTCTCCATAAACGTCTAATAGGTCACGTGTTTAAACCCCAAAGATTTTTATTACAAATATGTTTACACGTGAAAGAATAAAGCATTATATATATATGTGTCCGGAAATTATGCGCAAAATCTTCGGGTGCTAATTCTAGAGTAAAAATAAAGGCCACAACTTTCTATAACATTTTTTCGAAAACTCAAAGGTAAAGGATCTACAGCACTTTAAAGTTAGGATTTTTAAAACAATAAAAAAATTTTTTTTTGTTTCTTAACCGATTAATTTGAAATTTGGCACGTTGATTACTCATGCTCATGCGCATAAACGTGCAAAATTTGACGTTCATCCATCGCTTAAAAGGGCTGGAACCGCCCCTGTCATGCATTTTATTGCTCGAAACTTTTTGCTTTTGACTTTTTGCTAATTTCATTTACATGGGATGAAAGATCATTTAAAAACACGCCAGAAAGGTTTACTTGTTTTACCTTCTTAAATTGAGCCGTTTTCGAGAAAAACGACTTTAAAGTTTGTCTTGCACCAGCATACATGATACTGATTTATTTCATTTTTGACATTTCAACGAAGTGTGCCTTGAGAACAAGTGCTATACAGCGTTTTATACTCCTACGAGATCAAAGACAGGCATTTTGAATAAACAAATTATTTATTTATTTTTTAATAGAAACGAAGAATAATTTTTAATAATTTTTGGGCACCTCAATACCTCGCAATTTAATATTAATGACAGCTTTCACTTATAATAGATTTTTGAATTGCCTCCCGTCTTCCTCAATGCACAAATTAAGTCTTCTCAAAAAATTACGACGAACTCGAAAAAAAATTCCCTCCTTTTGTCTAATTGCTTCAGAATTAACGATAATTTGCTCCCTCAACTCTTCTACGCTGTTTACTGGCGTCTGATACACTAAGGATTTTAAATGGCCCCAAAAGAAAAAGTCCATTGGGTTTAAGTCTGGCGATCTGAGAGCCCACTCTACATACCCACCGCGTCCTATCCACCTGCCAGGAAACGCCATAATGTGGAGTAGCTCCATCTTGTAACGACCACATTGAATTGTGATGGGGCACATTTTCCAACAGAACAGGCAACTGATTTCTTATGAAATCTAAGTATGCCTCACTATTCAGCCTAGGTTGCAAAATATATGGCCCGATTAAATGATTTCCTACTATGCCAGCTCACAAATTAACGGAAAATTTGTTTTGAAAATTGCGTTCCACTGTCGCATTTTCATCAGCCCGATAATGTTCATTGGGTAGATTTATTACGCCATCGTGTCCAAATCCAGTAAAGAGCAAATTCCCTAAAAAGTTTTCATCGCCGTTGTAAAGATCAAGGATCCTATTGCACATGCGCACTCGAGCCATAGGATCTTGAGGACTCAAGGCCTGAACTTTTCGGCAATGGTAGGGATGAAGGAGTTGTTCTTGTAATACCTCGTGCACTGATCTTTTTGAAATATTGCCCAATTGAGCATCAATTCTTCTTACAGTAAGTTTAGGATCATTTTCGATGTATTATAATATGCCTGTTCAACTTGAGGCGTTCGGGTTCGTTTCTGTCGACCTGCGTCAGAATGTTCCGTTTAAAAGATCCGAATTCTCCTAGCCTGGTGTGGATAGTACTAAATAGTCTTGATTGCGAAATCCTTCTATTTGGGAATGCTGCACCATACAAACGTTTTGCTTCCGACGCATTCCCACCAGCTACACCGTAATAATAGTGCATATCCCTTAATTCATTGTTGAATTCACCAATTGAATTTATTTAAAACATGTTACTAATAATCTGTCGAAAATGTTTCCATATTATTATGACTGAATAGGAACGCATAGCATTATTTTGTTCTCAAGGCACACTTCGTTGAAATGTCAAAAATGAAACAAATCAGTATCATGTATGCTGGTGCAAGACAAACTTTAAAGTCGTTTTTCTCGAAAACGGCTTGATTTACAAAGGTGAAACAAGTGAACCTTTTTTGCGTGTTTTTAAATGTTCTTTCATCCCATGTGAATGAAATTAGCAAAAACTCAAAAGCAAAAAAGTTTCGAGCAATAAATGCATGACAGGGGCGGTTCCAGCCCTTTAAGCTTGATGGATGAACGTCAAATTTTTGCACGTTTATGCGCATGAGCATGAGTAATCAGCGTGCCAAATTTCAAATTAATCGGTTAAGAAACAAAAAGAAATTTAAAAAAAAAATGTTTGTAAAAATCCTTAAAAGTGTTGTAGATCCTTTACCTTTGAGTTTTCGAAAAAATGTTATAGTAAACTTGTGGCCTTTATTTTTACTCTAGAATTAGCACCCGAAGTTTTTGCATAATTTCCGGACACCCTGTATATATATGTGCTTAATTACTGCGAACTCGTTCAAGTCCACTTTGTGCTTCTTCCATTATTTCTTTAGTTGTCATTCTTATTCATTTTTCTATTACTTTTGCTACTTCTCTATAATTGATCACACCTTGTTATACAGTGTGTCCAAAATTCGATGCTCACCATTGGTATTTTGGAAACGGTAAGAGTTACAGGGTCGGTTAAATGGAACAATATGGAGGTATTTATCTTACCTCTTCAGACCTTCTCTTGTTTTTCCAAAGAAATGCGTTGCCTACTAGATATTGCAAAAAAGTGAAAATCGGCCATTTTCTTTAAACTTGGCGTAGAATCCACACCATTTATCCTATCAAAATATGTAAATATAAAAAGTTGTAGACATTTAGATATTGAATAATATGCGTCATTGAAATATTTTTTGCTTGCATCAGTAGCGAATATGACCCAAAGTTGCATTTTTTTAAATGGAAATGATAATTTATTTTTATACAGTTGAATTACTTGATTTTTTTCCTTTTCAACGATATAAGGTTCGAGCTATTTATCTTGTGTACTTTAGGAAGATATAAAGAAAAATCATTTTTGAGGCAGATTTATAATGTTACCAAGTTGTAAGCAATAACAACAAACATAACGGGTGGATAACATCGTAAAACGAATGAGTTTTCCTATAAAAGATTCTCAATAGTGCGGCCATTGACTTCTAAACATTTTGTATAGCGTTTTTCAATATTTATTCGGCAATTCATTAATTGACGGACGCTAACTGAATTAAAGGCCTGCATGACGCTCTGCTGCAAATCATTAACGTTCTCATAATTGATAACGTATACTAAATTTTTATGTGTCCCCACAGGAAAAATCTAGTATGGACAAATCTGGTGATCGCGCAGGCCAATGTATGGGACCGTTTGTTCCAATCCAACGGTTTCCAAATCTTGCTGATAAATATTCAGTGACGATCCTGGAATTATGGGCCGGGGCGCCGTCTTGCTGAAACAAAATACTTCTTTCTTCTTGAATAGGTAGCTTGTCCAATGCATCTTCGACTTCGGCTTGCAGCAGTTGAAGATATCTAGTCGAATTAAGCGTTTGATTATAAATAAATGGACCTATCAAACGATTTCCCAAAATACCGCACCACACGTTAAATCCGAATCGTTCTTGGAAACGCGATTCTCGAACTATTTTCGATTTTCATTATTCCAATAATGATAATTATGCCGATTGTAAATGCCGTTGTTTGTGAATCTACTTTCATCGCTCCAAAGAATTTTTTAGAAAAGAATTATCGTTTGTAACTTCATCCAGGTACCATCTACAAAATGTAACTCTTCGAGCATAATCATTCTCTTTGATATGATGGCATATCATTGGCTTATAAGGATGAAATTTCTTCTTTTTAAAACATAATGTACTGAACTTTGCCATACCACTGTCATTCGAAATTTTTCTTACTGAAACGGAAGGCTCAACATTAACAGCGGCTAGAACAGCTATTTCAGCATCCTCATTGTCTTTTTGATAGGTTGTAGGACGAATGGCGGTGAAGGATCCACCTTGTCGAAGATTTTGCTCGAGTCGGGAAAACAAAGTTCTGTGAGGTTGCCTTCTTTCGGGGTATAAGTTGTGATATTCATTTGCTGCCGCAGTTGAATTACGATGGCATCTTATGTAGACAACAAACATGTCCGTTTTTTCATGGTTTGAAAACTGCATCATCAATTTTGAATATGAATAGCTTACTACAACAACTACAAGTTCTGACACGATACTACTGTAACAATATTATTGACAGATTTGATGTGCAGTTGTTTGTTTCTTAAAAATTTGCAATCATGGATAGTGTGATGTGCTTTAAAATACATCTACAGATCTCAAAAACGATTTTTCTTTATATCTTCTAAAGTACACAAGATAAATAGCTCGAACCTTATATCGTTGAAAAGGAAAAAAATCAAGTAATTCAACTGTATAAAAATAAATTATCATTTCCATTTAAAAAATGCAACTTTGGGTCATATTTCGCTACTGATGCAAGCAAAAAATATTTTAATGACGCATATTATTCAATATCTAAATGTCTACAACTTTTATATTTACATATTTTTGATAGGATAAATAGTGTGGATTCTACGCAAGTTTAAAGAAAATGCCGATTTTCACTTTTTGCAATATCTAGTAGGCAACGCATTTCTTTGGAAAAACAAGAGAAGGTCTGAAGAGGTAAGATAAATACCTCCATATTGTTCCATTTAACCGACCCTGTAACTCTTACCGTTTCCAAAATACCAATGGTGAGCATCGAATTTTGGACACACTGTATAATATGTGTCCTACGAAAAGGGATTACTAGTAACTCAAATTGGTGATTTAATCATCATAATCATAAACATCCATATACATTTTTGAATAGGATAGTTTTAGCTAAAACTAAGTGGCGAAAAACATTTTGATTTATTTGTTGTGACGTCACTAGACATTTTTTTTTTCAAATTGCTCGGTACAATTTTTCGGTTAATTCTTCATTAATTTCCTTTCAACATGTGATGTTGTAGATTGTAGAAGTGAAGTGTGTTAAGAGAAAATTAGTTGTAGTTTCACTACTGAATTCTATTTTTAGAATTGTGAAATACACAAAAGGTTACATTATTTTACAAACTATGGCATACAAAATCGCTACATTTAACGTATACAGTCAATCAATTTATTGAATGTACATGGTTATTCACTATAAATTGCCCACCCTTTTATTATCGTTACTATTGTCGTAGAAAAAAAGTTGTACATGAAAGTTGTATGGTTTTTAACTGAATTTTCTTAATACGCTATCAATAGTTCAGTTACTCGCCGTTTACAGGGCAAAACACAAAAATATGATGTTTTTTAAACACTCTGTATATTACTACATTTTTGAGAAATATTTTATTTTTTTGATTTCAAAATGTATCATATGTTGTCTTTATCTTGAGCTGTTCTTAAGTTATTAATCGTAGAATAACCCCGTTAGAAGTATTTCCAAATCTCGTGAGCTATGACTTTCAAAAAACCTTTGAAAACTTCCCTATAGAAATGAACTGAAAACTGAAAACATTTACTTTCTCATTGGTTTCTCAGCAGTTGGTACTACAAAATTCCATTCTTCTTCAATCTTCATCTTTCGCGCATACTAAGGTCATAGCTTACGACATTTGGAAACACTTCTACTTAATACGGAATTGTTAACATTGTCAAAATAAGCCGTGATTACAAATGTTGTGTTTGCCAATTGACAATTCATTAATTAAATCACCAAAATGGTTTTAAGTGGACAGAAAAACTTCATATATTTATCTGTTATATTTGAATTAATAAAAGGTGGCAATTTATAGAATAAACCTGAACATCAAATTAAGAACTGAGTCTATTAAATTCTTAAACGGTACAAACTTAATTGTTTCATGTATAATAAACTTTTTTTTTAATAAAGTAGTTAAAAATGTATTATAATTGCACCGTAACTTATATATAGAAAGTTGACGTATCTGTTTTCTATGTTAAATTCGAAAATCAATACATATAGTTTGAGCACAATATATCAACATATTTTATTAGATAGATAAATAAAAACAAATTTGTGTCATTATGTAAGCATTTAAAGCGTATTTTAATTAAAAAAATAGTAACATTCCTATTTCCCAACTGTCATTGTCAAAACGAAACGCAACGCCTGTAGCAAAACAAAAGCGCCGTAGGTACAAAGATTCAACTCATTATTGTCCCGCTTGAAGATAAATTGTACATATCATTCAGAGTAGAAGGTCTTTTAGTGGTGAACCAAGAGGATTGACGGACGAGGCCCCAGTCGACCATCATTATTAAAAGAAATTTTTTCAGTTAAAAAAAGACTATTATTGTAAAATTAAAGAAGCCTATATTTGGGTATGATTAAAAAAGAAAAAATAGTTATTTATGATATAAGTGTGTGAAGTAAAGCTTTTATCTACGAGTTGCGTAGTTTAAAACACGACCCGTAGGTGAGTGTTTTACTCGCAAGGAGTGCATAAAACCTCTCCACACACGTATCTTATACAATATTTGCTCGACGTCAGAACTAATTTTTGCAAATACAAACAGTTACTGCAACAGAGTAGCGCATTCGGTTTCCTCTTTTTGTTTATTTTGAGTCTACGTTGCCAGGCAACTTCGGCAAACAAAAAAATCGTTTAATAATGAAACACCCATTGAAATTACATTGCACTTTTTACACACGATTTTATTTTTTTACGTACGATTTATTTAAAAGTAGCATTTCATACACAATTATTTATAATTAATAACTACTGATTATAGGTTAGACGTAGATAAACGTTTTTTAGGATCACGTCGTGATTCTATTTCTCATATATGGATCGCAATTTTAGAAGGTCATATCCATGTCCACTAAATAATGAAGACTACGATTTGCAATCTAAATCAGCTGAGAACATCAACAGAACAAATCGCACTGGAAATTGGTTTATCGCATTACTTTGTCACCTATATTTCAAGTTAGACCATATGTTAGGCTTGGTGGACCAGTCATACACAAAATGTATGGCATCTAGTTGCCAATATTGTGTAAAGTGGTAAAATAACTTTATCATATAAGACACTGAACACACACCATAAGCTGGCACGCAGTTATGTAACTTCCGAGTTATATATACAATACAGATATGCAAGAGGTTAGGGTTAGAGCGTCGTGGTCTTAACGCGAAGGTGTAGGTTCGATTCCCCCATGGGCCAAATATATTTTTATATATGTGGTAAATACGAAAGTACTGGTTTCCGTCTGTGCGCATGTTTTATTTATGATATATGATAGGTGGACCAGCTATGCATAGAAGGTGTGGCGTCCAGTTGCCAATGTTTTATCATATAAGAAACTAAACACACATCAGGCAGGCACGCAGTTACGTAACTTCTGAGTTATACAGCGCGGTGCGAATTTCACCGTAAGAGATACAAAGTTGGTTAAATAACAAAAGAGTTGCGCTATCTTATGCTCATTTCAAATATGTAAAGATATCTAAGATACCTCTGACCGATTCTCAAATATTCTGAAAAAAATGACAAAAAGTCAAATTTAAAAAATTCTCTATAACTTTTTTACTATCGCAGCTGTCAATTTAAATTTTGACATTGCTTGACATGGCCGTGGTTTGCTACGCTAACTAGTTTTTAAGATATTATAGTCAACTATATTTTTCTTATGAGCGCCATATTCGAGTTTTTTATTAAAAAATAGATAAAACTTTACAACAATGTAACACATGTGTATCGTTATTGCTTAAATACTACTCAAAAGAAATTAAATAAAATTTTGACTGAACAAAAAATCAAGTTGTGTTTGTCATATTGTTTTGAAAATCTAAAATACAACCAAAACAACAATATACAAAATTTTTGTTTGAAAAAATTAGTTATTAATTGAAAAAAAGAATCCCAATATTTGTATGTCCCAAAATTTAGATAGTTTTCAACAATCGACTTAATTAATTCTTATCAAAAACTATCTACGACTACATACAGATGAATTTTATTAATTTTACTAATCAAATTATTATTTAAAATGTATTCATTACTTTTGCTGAACATTAATAACTACTTAATAATTGAATAGTGAGCAAAAAAGAATTTGAAATTAAACACTTTATTTTACTAATTGTTCAAAATGTCGTCCATGTTTTTGAAGCTACAATTGTGTTCTCAAATTTACTGCGTCCACGGCTCTTCTAATTTCTTGGGGCGAAATTGTTTGAAATGCGTGAATCCCGTCATTTAAACAACCCCACAAAAAGAATCCAAGAGATTCAAGCAAGGAGATCAAGGTGGCCAAGGCACAGGTCCATGCGTACCCATCCAGTTGTTAAGAAAGCTGCGATTTAAATATTGGGCGACCACAGCAGAATTGTGGGGTGGAGCCCCATCTTGCTAGAATCCTCTCAAATTTCTTATATAATTGAGCTATGGCGTTTATTTCATTGACTGGTTCCTGTCGTGCTTGATACCTTACAAATCAAAATTTTATAGATTCAATCAATTCAAGATATTTATTTTATTACGCATTATTAAATAAGAATATCTACGTACCTCTGTCTGGGTTTTTTCACACTGCCAAATTCTGCCATGTTCCGATAAATTTTTAGAAACTCTGTTGCGTCGGTATACAACTCCACTGAGCTTGAACATTTAAAAAGTTGTTTACAAACTTGTCCAAATCAATATTCATTGTTTTCAAATATTTAATTTTACACAAATATGACGTATGTTTTTGTAAAAAGCAAGACAACTTGATTTTTGTACAGTAAAATTGTATTTAATTTCTTTTCAGTAGTATCTACACAATAATGATACATATATGTTAAATTGTTGTAAAATGAAAAATTTTCTTTATTTTTTGATTAAAAAATCTAATATGGCTCCCATAAGAAAAAATAAAGTTGACTATAATATTTTGGTAACTAGTGAGGGTAGAAAACAACAATTGATCCCAGCAGATGTTTCATGTCAAGCAATATCAAAATTTCAAAATGACAGCTTTGATAGTAAAAAAGTTAAAAAGATTTTCTTTCCGTTTTTTCAGAATATTTCAGAATCGGTCAAAGGTATCTTAGATATTTTTACATATTTGGAATGAGCATAAAATAGCGCAACTTCTTTATACTTTAATCAACTTTGTATTTCTTACGGTTTATGAGATGCCAATGGTGGGAAATGAAATTCCCACCACCCTGTATGTATGGATAGGACTATTATTAGTGTTGCGAAATCAGAAAAATCGCTGGGTCATGAGCTGAATAACTCATCTTTTAGTTTACTGGCAGGAATAGAAAATGAAAGTATTATGTATTGTTTATTATTTATTGTTAACTTGTTTTTGAATATAAAATTTCTTCTTGTTTGTGCTATAGAAAATTCTGAAAACGTATTATTTTAAAACTGTAGGTAAACTTTTATTGTAGGTATAGGAACATAGCGTTTTCAGATAAAAAATTACAATCAAATATGTGAATAACATTTTGTGATATCGAACCGTATCAAAATGGTAACCGCCAATGTTTTCTCTAAAATTGTAAATGAACAAAGGCTTGAAACATTCAAAAACCTGACACAACCGAAATAGTTGAAGAGTCAGGTCATCAATTTTTAGTTTCTAGTTTAATCTTTATCATAAGCTTAGTATGGTTTTGTCTACTTTCTTGACCAACGAACAAACTTGAGAATTGAATCTTACTGAGGGTTCTAGTTGTTTTTTTAACTAAAGTGTTTATATGCTTTTTAATTTTGTTTTTATTTTTTGTCTTCACCTTCTTACGTTAATTGCCGAAATGTTGAAAACTTTGGATATTATTCCGATTTCCACTGTTTTTAGTTTCGTCTTCTTTTTGAGAACTGTAAAGCAATTCTTTTAAATGGTAGTACACAAAATCTATGAGCTGAACAAATTTTATACACCATATATTACAGGAAACTTTTCTTACGTCCTTAGTACTTATCGTTAAGGTTTGGATAATCTTACATTTACTTGAAAGCAGCTTTCCGGAAAATTGTTGTTTCCGCACGTATTATGTAAAATACTATATTTTGTATAAATAGATTTTGATTATGAAAACGTTTATTTAAAAAACGTTAACAAAAAAATCGTTATGGTAAAATCAACCAATTTAGGAAAGTTAATGGAATATGTACAGTACATTCAATTAATGTGATTTATTCTGATATAGTAGAACAATTACAATGTTCCAATATCAAATACGCTCTAGTACTAAATTTAATGATAATGAATGTTATTACAACCCTTGTATACGTCTCTATTGTATATCTAATGCAGACACTTAAGCGAAGTGCTTACTGCCATTTGTGTACGCAACTATGAGCGGCGAGTGAGTAAATTTACTTAACAAAAGCTTCGATACGTAATGCAACAATAGTAACATTATAATACCTTAGCTAAACGCACACTCACCATAATTAAACTCCAAAATAATAAAGCGCAACAACAGCGCCGGCAACAAAATTTTTGTGATTTACGAAGAGAAAACAGGGATCGTTTTCAGAAAATTTAATCTGCATTTCAGCATTTTTCGCGGTTCATTAAGTTTAATGTGATGTACGAAAACAAAACAGAACTTGTGCCGTGCAAAATTTTTCGATGAAAAGTGACTGCGCCTTTATGGTTTTTCATTGCGATTATGCAAATAAGATTTACTCGAATTGTTGGAGTAGAGTTTTCCTACGTGCGCGTAATTAGAAACTATAAAAATGTTTAAACATATTTATTTATGGTCGTTTTTAGTTTGATTGCATTCGCGTGTCGACTTCAATTTTACGTTCAAACATTTTAATATATCGAATATTTCGATCGATGTTAACACTAACGTAACTTTCCCTACCATCAATCTTTCTGTTTATAGAACAAAGTTAGTTGTTATCCTAGAAAAAGTAATTTGTTTTGAATATGATGTGTACATTTTAAATGTGCGAGAAAATTTATTGTTTTTGGTGTGCGTCTGTTGCGCACGTTTCGACACAAGCACCAAAACATCGTTTTTTTTTCTTTTAAATAAAATTATAGACGCTTGTCGACACGTCTAATATGTTTATATCCACAGGTAGTTAAGCAGTGACTTATAGGACACTTACATACAGATGGTTGCGATGACAGGCCTTTCTCAGTAATCATACATATTACATGGCACTCTGCCTTTCCTGCACATCTGGTCCTCATCTCAGCATTGATCTGCACGACGCGCAAGTAAAGAAGGGGGGAAAATGAAAATGCCTGACATTTATTCTTGTTTTTTTTTCTTCCATACTATTCCACAACAACACATTTCTCAGATCAAACAACATCGAGATAAAAAATTTCTACTATTCTTTCATTTTCGACATATGACAATAACCGGAACATAATAAAAACGTAAAATAAATTCGAGCTCGACAAATATTTGAAATTTGATATTTAACTTTATTGACAGTTTATGATTTGATTGCAGCGAATGTCTGACAGAAGAAAAATAACCAGATTAGTTTTAATGGCGCATATAAATTTTTCTAAAAACCGAATGGAAATCACGATTGCGTTTTTAGCAATGCAACGACCGCGTTAATAAATATGGATTGCATATGCTTTTAACGGCTTTATAATACTAAAATATTTGCTAGATTTATAATCATTTTGGAAAATATAATATTTTTTTTATTTATAGTTTTTTGTGGAATTTTCACGTAGTTTTTAACGCTTCACTGGAATTTTCAAATGTATATACTATCACATCAATCAATAATACTTTGCTTTATGAACGCATATTCATCAACAATATTATATGAAAATGAACTTTTTTAGAGAGTCTTCCATTATTAAACAAAACAAAAATATTTTCCAATTAGACGATCAAAACTGTTTGAGCGAAGACACTTCTTCCTTCATTCTATTTGTTAATTTGTATTAAACATTGTTTATAGACTTCAATTTTTAATTTTCAAAAGCTTGCATGTAAACATTTAAAAATGTAATTAGTATTTTAACCAGTATTATAAAAACTAAGAACTTGCTAATAAAGTTGTTGTGGTTCATGTCATGACTTTGTTATTTATTTTGAAATTTGAAAGTCAATAACGTTTTTTTTTGTAAATCATAAAATAATCAACACGATATTATTTTGATAAACACGTTTCGATTGCTAAACTCTAGGTTCTTACCACATTTGCTCACACCGACTAAGCTCTATGCTATACTATTTCTTCCCTAATGGTCTCAAATAACGTGGGCGCCAATTCCTTATGTATACTTAAAAATGTGACTTTAATTTGGTGAAGACTTTTTAATTTGAGGGCTTCTGATTGGTTCAACGGATAGTACTACCACTAAAAAAAAATTAAAATTTTATCAAATCTGTAATTTGACATTCAAAATTCTGTAATTTTCCTGTACTAGCAATTGTTGTATAAATAGTCTTTGTAAAAAAATTACGACAAAATCCAATTAATGGAAGAATTCCAGGATGAAAGGCATCGAAAGACTCGAATTAAAGAAGGTGTACTTAACAGATGAGACTTTACAAAATGAGAAAAAAAACTAAAACCAAAGGAAAAGTATAGATGAAGATGAATTCCAGTATATGGATAAGAATAATTATCTCATACACATTTTTCAAGAAGATAGATATATAGATAATACCTACTTCATACACTGAGGATGTGAAGGCAGAAGAGTTTAAATTAAAGAAGCACACTGGACATCCCATTAACATTTATATTTAACTTATTAGATTATAAGATGTTGATAATTCCAAAAGTGTATGGAAATTGTAGGAAAACCTTACATACACGATGACACAGTGGGTAAAGTAAAATTTAATACTAATTTGTACCCAAAAAGTTAGAATTTCTACTCAAATAAATTTGCTGCAATACCGATTTTTAATGTGGGGGTGCTAACACGAGCTCAAGCTAGCACCCCACTATACCAAAATCAAATTTGAACAACATAATTAAATACTTTGAATTAAGCACTAATTTATACCTACGATGGTTTTTCCATAATCTCGATAAATTAGTTAATATAATCATTTTCTTGTTTATAATTTCGATTTGTACCCCGATGGTTTACTCACAATCCATTTTATCTTATAGAAATTTTTTTTTATTATTTCCCACAAATTAGAGTTAGTACGTTATAATCAAGCCTAAAAAAATTTTGTCCAATGGCTCGCCGGTTGTCCGTCCGTATGTAAACAAGGTGCAGGAAAACCACTGATTAGATTTTTATGAAACTTTGCATATGGGATTTTTTTAATAATAGTGCTGATCTGATTATATTTTAAGCATAATCCATTAATGCAAAAGGGCCGTTACCCTACGTAAATTTTCAAGTCTTAGAATATTTACAAAAATATTTATTTTTCACATTTTCAACTTCAAATAATATGCAATTTATTTAATTATACACAACTTTTGTTTAAATTATTTTTTGATCCGATAAGTTATTTTTCAGATATGAAAATCACGTAACACTAATCCTTTTAACAATATCTCTACCAATATCAATTATTCAAAAAAAGTTGTTGGAAATTTTATTGTCTACAACTTTTGTTTGAATTATTTTGTTTTCAAATATGCAATTTTCATTTTCGCTTTGTCTAAAACTTTAAAGAAGCTTTCGCGCGCTAACGTTGTTTTGTCCCAAAGTAGGTGATTTAAACAACTTGTGACGAAGGTTACGAACTCGAATTATAAATAAATTTGTACTTACGAAGGTTTTTCCATAATTTCAATAATGACATAATAATAAATTTTTTATAAACTGAGGACTAAAAAGTCCGTCATCCTCATTTTATCATTTTAACAGTGACAACTTAAGTCGCACATCATGGTATGTTAACGTAAGAGGGAAAATACTATTATTTTACGTAAAAATTTGAAAATGACAGTTGTATGACGTTTTGAAAAAGTTTCTTATGTAATTTACATGACCCCTGGGAGTCGTTAAGAGAAATTTAAAATACCTAACTACAATTTTCTGTGACCTTGTTAGTTTATGAGATACAGACTGAAAAATGGTGAAAATATTTGAATTATCATTACGAGAGATTCAAATACAAACACAAAATTTTTTATAATCTCTTCAAAACGCATCAACAGTATTAATTTTGTGAAATTGTAATAAGCCAGTGCTGCGGTTCCAATGGTTTGAATACTGTTATTGTACCATATTCTTGAAACACCCTGTATTCGAGGTAATAACTTTGGTACGCAATTTTTCTCTAAGTTTGGTAAAGGTACTTTTTGTGAACTCTCTACCAACACTCCATTTTTCAAGATGTTTAACTTTTTATTGCAATAAGACACTTTTTCACGGATGTATATTTTTTAATTTTCCGTTTAACCATTAACTTTATAATCAATGTTTTAACCCAAGTTTTTGGTGTTTTCTTTTTGTACGGTTCATTTTGTTTGACACAATAAATTCGAAAGTCTTAGTAAAGCTAATCAATAAGTTATTATATTTTATAAATTTTGTTTCAACGCTTCAAAGTTTGGTGAAATGTTAAATTAGACAATGTGTCCAAGTTGTACTCAAGTAGGCGAGTCTCCAAGTTCGTTACTTTGGCAGTGTCCAAAATCAGACTTTAATGCATCAGTGGGCTACTAGTTCCGTTCGGCGTTGTGTCACACTCCTCTTAATTACGATAGAAAAAAAGAAAATTGAGTTTTAAAAATATATAGTTCAAATAGAAGTTACCTATAGATAATAAACAACTTTCTTTTATTAACTTTTTGCAAATTTGATGCAATATGAAATGTCAGCTGAATTTGAATTTTCTAAATTAGCTTATGTCTTAATGTATTAATTATTTTTAATAATGATCATCATCTTCTGATGATACGTTTTGGATTATTGATACGACGTACACGATATTTATTTAAATAAATTAATCTTTAATAAAGCCTTTGCTTCTTAGGACAAAACGTCTGCATTTTCATGCAAAATAAAGGCCATCAGTTCTCTTATGTACCACCACCTAGAAGGAATACATAACATCAATCCATAATAAATAGCGATAACATTTTTTGTAAAATAATGTAGAATGTTTTTGTGATTAATTCCAAATAATTTGTCTACTTTGAAATATTTGACTTTTCTTGTAACATTTTTGTTGTAAAATCATAAAAAAGATAAAACTTATTTTACGTAAAAGTTTGGTGGTATATATTTTGTTGAGGTCGAATTATCAAGAATTTTTTTAAATATTAACATGAAGCTCAGAGCTTTCGCCCATTTGCAGGTGAACTTTTTGAGGATAACGATCTAAAATAATTCGTTTTATATCTTTTATAACAAAATGTACATAAAACGAACAAAGGAACATAAAATTTTATAATTTAATATTGTGGTCTATTAATTAAACTTATACTAAACCTAGCATGTAAATTCTGAAACTGTTGCAATAGGAATTATAAGTGTATGATCTTTAAAAATATAAATTTAAGTTTTTGGCGGCCGTGGTTAAGTTTGCGGTTAAATGCTATATTAACTACAATGATCTGCGGTATAACTTTTACGTGCAACAAACAATGTACTTCATTTAAAAGAATGAGCGTATTTTTCCACCACCAACAGAAATAATTATTTTTTTTAAAAATTAGATTAATACGTACAAATATCATTCGTGTTTGTTGGCAAATTTTAACAATTACCTTAATAACTAACCGCAAGTTACTTTACTTAATTAAGTTTGATACATTAACAAGTTAGTGTACATACGAAATGTGGGATAATTGTTGGAAATTATACCGTCAACTAACGGTCTCGTATACGACAAAACGAGTAAACAAAAGGAATTTGGGCAGAGCTGGAAGGTATGTTTTCAGTTGCTGAAATTTTAGGTTTATAATCTGGATTTTTATCTCTAAATTGGTATATAATTTAAATTAAATTTATGTTAAGAAAAATTTATTTGTTTGAAAACACCGGGAGTTTGTTGTATGCGTAAGATGAAATCTTGTGCGTGTTTCAGTGTTGCTCTTAGTTTCAATTAAATTAACAAGTTTGGGACAGGGTCTAATAATTTTCTAAACTACGCCAAGAATATTAAGCACTTACAAGAAGATCCTTTAAATTGTTAATTTGATTCGATTAAATTGCTGGAGTTCTTAGATTATAACACTTTTTGTGCACAAATTCAAGGAGAATTTATTATAAATCGATTACAGCGCAAAAAAAAATTCAATGACGCGACGTGGCCAATGAAAAATTAAAATTAGCGACGTCCGAGTGTAAAGCCCAACTCAAAAATATACATTTACAATAAAATAAAAGTTTAGATTACTTCGTGTTTGCTGCCAGAGAACAGGCAGTGAATAGTTTAAAAAAAACTGTTTTGTAGAATAACGAAGAAACAAATTGGTAATAAAAGAATCAATTGGAAATTTATGTTTTTAGGGCGCGCAGTAGTATTATCTGTGTCATTTTCGAATCATTACTGCATCTTTTATCTAGTTACAAATGCGTTTCTGCTCTGGTGTCTTAAAGGTTTTGATCGTCCTTCATACGGGTATAGCATTTAAACCACTTCTTAAAATGTTTGCTTGTGTTATAGGTGACTTTAAAAACCCGCCTTACACCTGGCAAATTAATAACTTTTGTTTAATTAATTTATTTATTTATTTCTTTATTCGTATGGTACATTTTAAATATTGTATTGTGATGTAAGTGTTAAGTATGGTGCCCCAAAAGATCAGTATAAACCTGTACAGTGTAGTGACAAAACTGTGTGAAATTGTGGATTGGTTCGTCTTGGCAAGCATTTGCTTCAAGGTTTAGGGAAAACTACTAAAACCTAATAATTATTTAATTAGTAATTAAGTGTGTAAACATTATAGAAGGTAAATAAGAACATAAAATATAATTGATTTGTGTATATTAATCTCACAGTTCCTATCTTTTTAAAATGTATTTCGTTTTAACTAAGAATAATATCTGTGAACGATGACGGGTGACAATCCCACTCGTTAAGAGTCCCAAACCATCAATAACATCAAACAGTGAACACGAAAAATAAGATTCAATTTAAAAATATTTCCTTAGGTACCGCTTTTGTACGTTCGAGTTTTTTTTTAATTTCTATTTAATATGAATAAAATGTACCTTCTCTAAAATTGCCGCCCCGACATGTAGATGGCTCTACCGTCAATTTAACCCGAGTTGTTTATTAGCTTTGTGACTGTTTGTGAGTTTGTAAGAGTGCACACATCAGTTGTACAAATAATAAAAATACAAATTTGTTTAAGCTTTCGCTGTCTGTTTGTGAACTAAATGGCCGTCGTTCATTGAGATTTCTTTTTAACGTTTCGTTAATTGAAAGGAAGAAATTAAAATCAACGACGGCCATCAGACCCGAATCTCAACCACACTAGTTCTATAAGAAAAATGAAGTGGGTTCAGTCGACGGTAGAGCCATCTACATTTCAAGATAATTTTTGGTCCATTTTAGTGATATGCGTTTCGTATCT
This sequence comes from Abscondita cerata, assembly GCA_030710515.1. Classification (NCBI taxonomy): domain Eukaryota; kingdom Metazoa; phylum Arthropoda; class Insecta; order Coleoptera; family Lampyridae; genus Abscondita; species Abscondita cerata. Next base: position 47,005 of record JALBCR010001425.1, on the reverse strand, counting down.
TTTCATTTTTTTAATCAACGCTTTTACACTATACAACTTTTTGTTGTTAGTTTACTATTATAAATGTCATTATACAGAGTGTTAATGAATACGTGTTACAGATTTTAAGGACAAACAGAACATGTAAAAATTGAGTGAAAGTTCATATAAACATATACTTTTTAAGTTTTGGTTTTGGAGCTCTTTGAAAATGCTTCAGGTCATTTTTTTATACACATTTTTAAAACGCCGCTTTAAAAAAATATGAAAATTGGCAATCCCTCTGAACCAGGTTATATCAATCATATGCGTTTCATTTGAGGGGACTAAAGGATTTTTTCAGTAATATTTTTTTTATCTGTCACTTTTTTACATTTTAGATAGTAAAGAAAGAAATTTCAAGTTTTACTAAAAAAAAAGGTACTCTTGCTTTGAGTACACAACTGAAAAAAACGATTTTTTTAATTTCAGCTGTTGCAGTATTCTGAGAAAACAACAAAATAAAAGTTTATTTGTGATAATTAGTATAATAAATGTTGGAAATGACGACCACCAACCTGAAGATATGTATGAAAAAATCACCTGAAGACAACATCTACAAAGAGCTCCAGCTCTGAAACCAAAGCTCATAAATTATTGTTTGTATGAACTTTAACCTTATTTTTGCATGTTCTGTTTGTCCTTAAAATCTGTAACTATTCATTAATACCCTGTATATAAAATAGCTATTATTTTGCTGTTGGCAATCCTATATTATTACGTCAATTTACGTTATAAATTAATGTGGATTTATCATGTCAGTGCATGTTAAAAATCTAAATGTTTAAAACTAAATCCAGCAAGGTAAAAAATTGGAAATTTCAGAAAAAATCGGGCGGCTGATCGAACGGTAAAGTCGAAAGGGTATGTAAACTATAGAAATTCCAACCATTGGATGAATTTTGCGATCAGTTGTTCGACAAGTCAAATATTGTAAACAGGATTTTATATTATACACAACAATGGCTTAGGGTACCACTTCAATGTCCAATTTCCAGTAGAAACATGTGCGCATGTGTCGACTGCTCAATTCTGTGCAGCAGCAACTTCTCGGACAAGATAAAGTACTGCGACTCTGGCCAACTCTGGTGATTGTCTTACCTATCAACCATGATTGACTATCAGCGTTTTTTAATCCGGGTTGTGGTACTTCTTCTGTTGTTCTGCGTGATAAGCACTATCATGTTGTTCTAAACGCGGTACAATTTTTCAAACCTCTTTTGGAATACGTCCCCAGTCATTTCTTCATGGTAATCTCCCGTTTTCTTTAATTGGTAGCACAATAATTTGTATTACCAAAGCCATCTTTAGCTGCCTTATGACAAACTATAAGTCTGCTACCTATGACCGATGCATTTTTGAAGCTAGTTCTTAATCCTTGCAGGAAAGCCTTCCGTGCAGCCCGGATTGTTGAATCAGTTCATATTTTACGGTAACCAGCATTGAACCAAGTCGCGTTTAAGAAGTAAATTTTCTTTATCTTCTCGACTCTTTCAGATTTTTTAAGAAATGTCTCCTCTAAGTAATGGAGGGTGGCCAAAATTGGATGTTTTAATAGGGAAAAACGAACCACCCATCCTCGATCTCTTTTTTTGAGAACAACCAAATAGTGAAATCAAAACTTGATTACTGTCTTTTGTTTTGAGTTACAGACAAAAGTTGATTTTTTTGAGTTTCTGTGTTTTGGCTATATCTCGTGTATTTGTAAAAATTAAAAATACTTTTAAATTTCGAGTTATTGCAACAATTTTTTTATTTAGGTAGTTAACTTTCAAATAACGTACAAAGGAACAAAATTGAAAAACAAAACTAATAAAATAATTAAAAGAGGAATATAATGAAAGGAAAATAATGAAAAGGAATTAAGATGGTAATGTTTCCAATATTATATAAACGGCACGAACTAACCGAATTATCTTCGATTCTTGCTGATAGCTATCGACGTCACTGGCTAATATATAAAAAAAAAATTTAATTTAGATTATTTTAATGTAATTTTTACAATTTAAACCTAATGCTACATAGAAAATGTTATTTGTGATTAAACAATCTATCAATTACTATGTAAAGACGATTTTGTTTTCATTTGCTGGAATTAATAATGTTCTAACAGGTTGACACTTAAAATATGATACTTTGGGTAATATGTATTTTCAATTTGTAAACACATAACATTCTAATATTGTTAAATTCCTTACGAATAATAAAACTGTTCTAAACAAATTAATTTACAAATTTATTGTGTCTAATGTCAATATTGTTAAAAAAAAAATCATATAAACTGAGTTAGACATTAACGCAGCTTTACATGTCTTGTTATGTAGTCGTCTCGTTATATCATACAAGAGAATTTTACACAAGTTAAAGTTGTACAAAATAATTGTGGAGTAATCCACGAATTACATACTACTGTATTCTCCAATAACGATTCTAAAAAAGGAACGCAACTTATGTATGGGAAAGGCCTAGTTAATAAAACGGATGTTGATAGTTTTTCATCTTTTTTAGAGTAAATTCGAATTGTCTAACCATCATCCATGTCAACGTTCAAGGATTGTTTAATAAAATTTTGGATATAGAATTATTCCTAGAAAAGTTTAAAAACATCAATATTAATTGTGTAACAGAACACTGGCTAAACTCGCTACAATGTGACACTATATCACTTACTGGGTTTACATTACCTAATGCTTTTTGTAGATCTCAACGCATTCGAGGAGGCTCACTTATTTTCATAAAGAAAAATAAATCACTTTATTCCATTACATAACCATGTATTGCTGAGTGTTGAATCAGTTTGGTGTTGTGAAGTTGTAATGGATGGGTGTAATGAACTGTATTGGAGTGGGTTAATATAAATATGAAATCAGTTAATACAAGCCGTTTATTGTCCTTACTAGAATCGTATATGCATACACTAACAATCATTACCCCTACAAGAATAACCGCCACTTCCAAATCTTTCATAGACAATTTTATTACAAATGTGGATTTCATTGATAGTATCACAATATTAAACACTCCGGTTGGTTTTACTCATCATAATGTACAATGTATATTACCTAATATAAAGCTCAAAGATAATCCTAAAATAAGTTACAAAAGGATCAGAAAAATAACATAAAAAATCAAACTATGTTTTCAAATGCTCTTAAACAAATTGATTGGTCTCAATTACTTTTTAGTGATATACATATTAGCAAAAAAGTAGACAGTGTTTGTTGGTACTTTTTAAAACTGTACCACATAAGACATCCGCTAAAGAAAGTCGCTGTTAAACCGTCAAAGAGTTGGATAACAATAGGCATCAAAAATCTTCTAAAACAAAGTGAGAAATCCATGCACTTTTAAAAAATTTCCAAACGTTGCATTGCAAAGGTATTATTTAAAATACTCTGAAATCTTAAAAAATTGTAAAGCTGCCACAAAACTTAACGTCGATTCGGATATAGCAAAGTCTTCAAATATTCCAAAAACGACTTGGAATGTCATAAAGAAAGAGATAAATAAATGTTCTACCGACCAAAACAATTTTGCCATAAGAGTTAACGGAATCTTAACTCAAAATCCTAATATTATTGTAAAAGAATTTAATAGTTATTTTTCTGCAATTGCAACAACTTTGATTAGTACGTTACTCTCCTATAAACCAGCAGTCAAGCAATTAAACTTACTGCAAATTAATAACTTGAATTCTTTTTTATATTACACCCACCACTTCTGACGAAATAGAGAGTATAATTAAAAAACTAAAGAATACTGCATCTACTGGTATGGATGATATTCCCGTTGCAACAATAAAATCATGTTCTAACATCATTTCTGAGGTTTTATCATATCTTATTAATTCTTGTTTTGAAGTTGGCTATTATCCTAAAGAATTCAAAAAATCCAAAGTTGTTCCACTACATAAAAACAAAGAAAAGGATAATATTCAAAATTTTCGACCAATATCAGTGCCGACAACATTTACGAAAATTATTGAAATTGCCAGTAAGCAAAAAATATTATCATACTTTGAAAAACGTAATTTATTTACTGACAGCCAACATGGATTCTTAAGCAATAGGTCAACAAGCACTGCTTTACATAATACTCTCAGTGTAATATTAAATGCTTTAAATAGAAAACAATTAGTCATTTTCGTTAATTTAGACCTATCCAAAGCCTTTGACCTTATCGATCGTGATTTACTATTGGCAAAAATGGAATATTACGGCATTCGTTCCAACACTTTAAGATTTTTCAGATCATACTTATCAGACCGAAAACAACTTGTTGAAATTAATTACTTAAATAATAATGAAATTAGGCGTTGTCAATCTAAGGAAATTATAATGAATCATGGAGTACCTCAGGGTTCTATACTTGGGCCATTACTCTTTGTAATTTTTATGAATGATCTTCCCAACTTTTTATACTACCCTACTACAATGTATGCTGATGACATTAGTGTTAATATAATTGCGAATTCTGTCTCGGAATTAGCACTAAACACCGAACAAACTTTAGTAAGGTTACAACACTGGTTTTCTTCTAACGGTTTGATTCTAAATATAAACAAATCAAATTTATTTCATTTCAAATAATACCAACATGCAGAAATTATGCAAAGTGTTGTAAATCGGATAACAATAAATTATGTCACGTCAACAAGGCTCTTAGGAGTTACAATTGACAATCAATTTCAATGGGTTTGTCAGACTGAATTAATCGTAAAGAAATTAAATAAAGCACTTTTTTGTTTACGTAGATTAAAGTCAATCTGTAATCGTAAAACCACATTGAATGTTTATTACGCTTACTTTGAATCAATATTACGATATTGTTTAATTTTTTGGGGGCATACTCCCTCCATGCTAAATATATTAAAAATCCAAAAAAAAAAGCTGCACGAATAATATTCGGGCTAAATAAACGGGATAGTTGTCGATCAATTTTCTTACAACACAATATTATGACAGTTTACAGTTTACTTATCTATGAATGCTGCTTATTTATGTTTAGTAATAAAAGCAATCATCTTAAAAATTCAGATATTCACTCATACAATACCAGAAATAATTTATACAGAAATGATTTAAGCAAGAGTGTAATCTACCATAGATCATATATATATATAACCAATTCTGTAAAATTCTATAATAAGTTACCACCCTCAATTCGGGTTATAGAAGTAAAAAAAGAATTTAAAAAATCATTAAAAAAATACTTAACAAAATCTTGTTTTTATTCTATTAACGAGTACTTTGAACAATAATGCAATAATTACGTTTTATTTTATTTTTTTTAAAGATGGTAACTATCAAGATCTAGTCATTATCGTATGTACCTAACCAATTTATATGTTTAGCTTTTAATATACTATTATTATTTTTATTTATTTAATTAAAATTTTACATAATTAAAACTATAATAAACAATTTTAATATTTTAAGATGATTTGTATTTTAAGTTTGTCCTATAGTTTCTTGTTAATACGTTTGTTACTTATATTTTTGACATTTATATTCATTTAACTTAATCTACCTGTACTTTTTATGTATTTATTTATTTATATTAATTTTATGTATATACGTGCATTTCAATACCACTGGTCACGAAATAAATACTACTTACTTACTTTGATGTTAAAAAATTTCAATTTTTTTTCTGGTTTCAATGATGGTGGGTCACATAATTCATTTTCACTGCTTTTTAGCAAAAACTGTAACTTGAAAGTTTTCATTGTTTTCTACCAGGCTTATGTCGTGTATCGAGCAACCCATCTGTCATTATCCAATATTAAATTTTAAAAAATCATTGATTTTTAATAACTCAGAAAAAACAGCTAAAAGATAAATTAAAATAACGAAAAGTTCGAAATTTGTATACAAAGTAGTTATAACACTGAAACCACAACTACTTTTTAACAATTAATACGAAAACAGTTACAAATTGGTAACAAATAATGTGTTTCGTAATTCCTGCTACCAAAGTGTTGCTGATTTATTGAAACATCGAATTTTTGCCAGCGCGTAGACACTGGTGGAAGATCGTTCTGCGAACCTAGGTACCAAAACAATCAAATTAGAATACGTTAATACAACAGTTTGTATTTACTGACCGAAAACCAAGTTCTTTAAGAAATCTTCTTAAAGTATTTCTTTTCAATTGATAAATTTTAATCTAGTTTATTTAGAGTTGGTTGTTTGTTATTTGCAAAAAAAAAATGAACTGTACTCGTATCAGCACTTATAGTTCTTTCATCGACATTGTTAAAATTAATTATTGTCAATGGTATACTTTCGGTGTATGAAGTACCAATGCTTCTTCGTATTTGCAAAAAGTTTGAACAAAGACGGAATGCTTAACCTTATGAAACATGAATAGTTAATAATTTTTAATGCAATCTAGAGACGAAACCTTAAAAATATTTAAAACGTTCTTTATCTTTAACTAACAAATGATTAAGTGCACGTTTTTGTACAGTATAACCTGATCTGAAACCTGAAATGTAAAGAAGTAATTACACGCAGAAGAGTTTACAGACACAGTTTTTTTTCAATTTTGCATTAAAATCGGGTTTATGGATGGTGATACAGAATATCATGTCAAAATGTCTATCTTCAAGATGAAGGTTTGTATATAGCAAAAGACATATAAGTAATTACCAGCGTGCAATTTCGCCGCTTGTATTTCTCGCATACTGGTTTAAAAGGGACGAATCTTGTATCGCGTCGGTAAAATGCTGATCTTGGTAAGGTGCCGCTCGGGAGCTCGGTCGCTTTAGCCCCCCTACAAAAAATAGTCTTTTTGACGTTTGCACAAAAGAGAACAGATAGCATAGGCTAGCACAACTTTGCTCAACGCTAGCACACCTTTAATAATGGAGTTATTGAGGTTTGAATCTAGGAAGCCAGCCCCCCACAAAAAATTTCAAACTTTTGACGTTTGAACATTAAAGAGATGAGTTAGCACAGACTAGTACAACGAAAAATAATGTTAGCACACTTTTAATAACAGGGTTACTGAGGTTTGAATTTGGAGGGCTAACAAAAAATATCGAATTTTTGTAGTTTGCACAAGAAAGGGAATAGCTAGCTACCTAGCACAGACTTGCACAACTTTGCTCAACGCTAGCTCACCTTCAATAATGGAGTTGAGGGTTGAATCTAGGAAGCGCTCCCTCCTTCCCATTAAAGAGCTGAGGTAGCCTAACTAAAAATAATGTTAGCATACCTTTAATAACAGGGTTATTGAGGTTTGAATCTGGAAGGGCTAAGGCGATATCTCAGCCCTCCAACAAAAAAATATAGAATTTTTGATGTTTGAAAACGAAAGAGAATAGCTAGCACATGCCAGCACAACTTAGTACAACGCTAGCACACCTTTAATAATGCAGTTATTTGAGAGCTGGCTTGCTAGATTCACTCTCAATAACTCCGTTATTAAAGGTGCGCTATCGTTGAGCATAGTTGTGCTAGCATGTGTTAGCTCAGCTCTTTAATGTTCAAACGTCAAAAGTTCGAGATTTTCTTGTGGGGGCTGGCTTCCTAGATTCAACCCTCAATACCTTCGTTATTAAATGTGTGCTAGCATTAAGCAAATTTGTGCTAGCTATTCTCTTTCGTGTGCAAACATAAAAAATTCAATATTTTTTTGTTAGACGACTGAGTTCACTTTAGTCCCTCCAGGTTCAAACCTTAATAACCATGTTATGAAAGGTGTATTAACATAGTTTTAGTAGTGCTAGACCAGCTCTTTAATGTTCAAAGTCAAAAGTTCGGAAATTTTTGTGGGGTGGCTGGCTTTCTAGATTCAACCCTCAATAAGTCCGTTATTAAGATGTGCTAGCGTTGAGCAAAGTTGTGCTAGCCTGTGCTAGCTATTCTCTTCCGTGTGCAAACATCAAAAGTTCGATATTTCAGTGGCGAGACTGTTGTGATAACCCTTAACCGTGTTAACCGTTGCTAGAAAATTGGAGCTCTCGAGAACACAGGTTTACTCATGGTCATTTTTGTAATGTACGGTTGCAAATTTAAAAAAAAAACTTTTCATTGAGGAAATAAGCAGTTTATGTCATATTTTATGTACAGACTTGAATTAAATATGTTTTTAAATAATTGTCACACAAGAACGTCATAATTCTGTTAGATATGTTTTTGTAAGTTTTCAAGAATAAGGATTTGTAGGTGACTGTATCTGTAAAACTTATACCCAACATAAATATTACATTGCACTGATAATAAACTCTTATAAATATTAATATTATTTTTAGATCATGGCAATATATCTTTGGAAATATGATTGTATAATTTAAAAAATATATACAGAGTGTTTATTAAGTTGTCCATCCACGATATCATAGCGTAAAGAATGTTGCCGTCACAGATATAATTGACTATGAAATAAGGAATCGAAAATAAAATTGACCTGTCCGAAGAATAATGCAAACTATTTATTGTATAAATAATTATATATTACTTATTAAATGCAATTGTTGTAATTAACGTTTTACAATAAGTCGTGTAAAATTTCTTCTGTAGTAAAATTGTCTTTAACCCTTATAAGAAAAAAGGCTAAGAGTTATGGAAATCATTAAACATTTGTAAAAAAACTTTATTTGATTTCAGTTGCGAAAACCCTGAACTGCCCTTGAAGACTAAATTTTTTTTGAAATGATCTATTTGGGCCGCAGTAATGTTTTAGTTACCGCAATTGAGTCCACAAATTTATTACTAAACACACAATCTGTCACTTGATTTTGTTTTATTTTAACTTTTTTTTATAAGACCCGCTTATAATTCAAAACAGTTTGCGGACTATTGAAAGACAGTGTACTATTTGAAATGTTTGTGATTTATTTTTGATATATTGTGGTGTATGTACACTGTAATTTACATTTTTTCTTTTTTGTTCTAGGTAAGGAGGTTTTTTTATAATTAAGATGAAGACATATGGAAAAACTTGGAAGTATACAAAGATGAACAACTAGTTTTAGTTAGCACATGTAATGCATATTAAAGCTACGGAATCGCATTTGGATAAATTCCAGGATAAGTGAGTTATTTAATTTTTTCGAAACGTCCATTTTTCCGAAAAATGTGCCATAATGCAAAACCCTCCATTTTAGACACTATGTATAATGTATAAAGTCATATTAAAATTTCCCAAGAAATCCAAATTTGTAATAAAACTGGGTAGTTCCATTTAAAAAAACATAACTTTGATATGTCGCACTTTTATGGAACACCCTATAAACAAAAATAATTTTAAAACGTGCAGCTCATTGATTCACAACTTTCATCAGGAAAGTTATTTCCTAACCCCAATATTTTCGAGATATTCACCGTTCTCGCACTAATGGGCCACCCTATATATACTATTATCTTCAAGTGGGACAATAATGAGTTGAATCTTTATACCTACAACGCTTTTGCTTTGCTACATACGTTGCGTTTTGTTTTGACAATGACAGTTGGGAAATGGGAATGTCATGCCCATGCCCATGCCCGGCTTATGTTAAACACCATAGGGGTAGTCGTTTGGTTAATAATTTCGTTATTTTGCTTTTTTGAGTCATTTTTACTAGATAACTCAATTATTAAATAATACGTGTAAATACTGATAAATAAATCGTGGTTTTAAATTCTATAAATGCTTTCAATGAACGTATACACAAAGTCAACTTTTTTCGACCGCTTGAAAACAAATGTACTTTTTTACATATTCAGAAAAATTACAATTAATCAAGTGAAAACTTCCTACTACATCACCAACCCAAACTGCAAGTATTCGATTTGTACCCCTCATTCCTCATCTATCCTGATCTTTTTTCTATCTGTTTTTAAACTACTTCATCAAATCTTTGATGGCGACCCACTACAATCTATTTTCTTCATCCATCACCAGTTTTCTATTAGCTGGATATAGATCTTTTTCTATTCCTCCAATTATCTCGATTCTGGGCGGTTCTACCAGTTTGTCCTGCTATTTTGCTTATATCACCACTCTATCGTTTCTGTTTTTTTTACTTTTTGATTACTTTCCATTTTATTTGTTTGTTCATGTTCTGGCCACATGTCCTCCCATTCCCATTTCAGTGACGCCTATGCTTTTGCTTTTTGTCTCATCCATAAATTAGTCATATGGTCTCTCAATGCTATTACTAATATATTATTCTCTCAATTGCTCTCTGGTGAAGTTTAAGTTTGTTTTTTAATTCTTTTGTAAGAATTTAGGTCTCTGCTACATTCGTTAAGACTGACATTATACATTGATTATTTCATCTTGAAGAGTTCCAATAACTTTGCGTTATTCTTTTGTTTATTATCGGTTTCTGATTATCTTTAGGTATTGTTTTTGATTGGCAAAAGTGCACGTACACGGCGAATTTAACAGTTCCTTTCAATTTTTGACTTTCTTCTTTTTCAGTCTGTACGTTGAAAGACATCGTCTAACGCTATAGTAAATAAATTAGGGGACATTGCCCCACTTCACCTTGTATTTTCATTTTACCTGTGTGTTCTTGGAGTTTCTTTATATTTCTTCTATTTGGTTGAGGTACTTATTATCGATTCTGGAATTTTAAGTGCCTGCATTATCGAAGGCTTTCTTATAGTCAACGAAATCTTTTCCACTAGTATTCTTATCGTTTGCAGGTGTTCTATAGTATTGAATTTTTTTCTGTAGTCTGCTTGTTCTTTCGGTTGCTAAAAGTTTGTGGTTATAGCTGACTTATAGTAACTGTGGAGAACAGTCTGTATATACCTTGTAAAGCAACCTGATCGGTCGATAGATGGGTTCTAGATAGTCTTTGTTTCCCACTTTGAATTACGGTTTTTGAGTTAGTGAGTTAGTCTAAGCTGTAGTAATATTTTTTTTTAACAAAACCAAGAAGCTCCACCTTTCTTCAGCTTTTCCTTTGCATTTCCCCTACAGCTTTTCTATTTTTACTTGTTTTAAAAGAATTCCTAATTTTGTCCTGTTTATTATCTATCTTAGTCTTTATTCTGGTTGTACATCATTTTCTTTTTTTGACTTATATAAATCTTTCGTAAAATTTCTTACTACATTTAAATTTTGTTTCTGTTCTTTACTAGGACCCGTCTTTGTTTATTAACTTAACTACTTGCTTTTTATTGTAGTTTTTGTTATTGTCTTGATAATGAGCCTTTTCCTGATTTGTCGTGAAAGTTTTTTCTATATTTAGAGTTACTTTTCTGAGATTTGTTTTAACATTACATTGTACAGTCGAAGATGAGCATTTTGATAGACTTTATCTCCTTTTGATTTACTACATTTTCTGTAATCATTTTATTTATCGAATGTCATACTTCTCGTTAGAGCATAGTCGATTTGCTTTTTGGTTGGACCATCTGTTAACCACGTCCACTTTCTGTTTACTTTTGTTTTTTGAAGAATGTATTAGGATTTTTCGTATTTTCATTTTTTCTTATATACTTTTTTTTCTTGTTTGCCAACTTTACATCATATTATTATTACATGTTGCGTTTTGTTTGATTTAAGTGTCTTCGATATGTCTTCAATGAATTTTATTACATGTCCGTCTTTATATCTGTTTGTTGGAGGATAAGCCTAGATGACCTTAGAGATAATTTTGTTTATTTTTATTGTTGCGTATAACTATTGAAAACCTATTTAATTTCTCTTATACATGTTCTTGTTTTTCTAGCCTTTAAGATGAGATGAAATTTGTACTATACGTCTTTGTTGAGTTTGGTTCTTTATCTTTTCCTTTTATACCTTCCCAGAATCCGTCAGGCAACTGACTAATAATGTCTAACTAACAAGTCAGTCCGGTATTGCTGCTACCCATAAAAATATTATGCAATTTTTTAAATACATTTTTTCTAAATTTTGAATATTTTAATTAATAATTTATTATATCATATAAATAACTAATTAATTAATAATAACTAAAACTTAAATTAAGGTGTGCGATTTTTTAAACTTTGAACGTTAGGTATAGATTAAATTTCTTATTTTCTAAATTAAAAACTCTTTTTTTTTAAATTGTCGCTTTTTTTCAGCCCAGTTGTAGTGTATTACACGTCTTTGTAAGATCACCTTCGATTGTACATCCTAGCCGATTTAAAAAATTTATAAAACTACAGTTTAATAACATTTAACACCTAAAAGCAACTAAAACAGATCCAAAGGAATTATGACGCCACGAACAGATGTAAATACTACACGATTGGATGCGCGGTTAAAATAAAATTTCAAAATTTTTTCTCATTCGTAATCACTTGCGTTTCTCGTACAATACCATTAATGCAGCTAATATCGACCAAAACATCAAATTTACTTCATAAATCAGATTTGAAAAAAAACATTTGGGAAAGAACAACACAAACAGTAAATTGAATTCGAATAAGAGATAACGCATTTTCATCAAAGTCAAAGTTAACCAAAAAAAATTAAATCGACAAGAATGGAGGCTGCGTGAATTTTTGAATCGAATCTGACTGTTTCATTTTGGGCATTTGATGTTCAATAGCAGCTAACCGACGCAAAACAGATAAAGGTGGAAATATAATCTCTTTGATGTTTGAGAGTGGGACGGAAACACTTTGAAGTTCACCGCTTTAATCATTTAATGGCACGTTCCGCATTCGCAATCAACGTCGTCGGAGCTGGTTGTCCACTGTTGACAAATTCGAAGCAGCACGTTTTCCATCCATGTAATTGTTAGTAATTAGAAGGGCTTTTCGTCTTAAAAAAATATCTCGAGTTTATTATTTATAAACTTGCAAACGTTTCTGCATTCAATATGGAGAGATAGTCGGAGGTAATGCGGGCGGACGTCTCTCTTGAGAGTTAATAGCGAAAGGTCTTTGCCTAATTTCGCTGTTGTTAATGGCTTTAATGCGTTCCTCTTCAAAACATAAAATAAAATGAAACAACCGTCCTCTTCGGATACACCCATTTTTTTACAATTTATCGGGGAATAAAAGCAGTGACCCTTCTCAATATTAAGAATTAAAATCTAGCCGAATAATCCCTTCGGATAAAGAACACTGATGAGCGTTGCCATGGAGCTTTGTGATCTTTAAAGATAATTATTCGTTATGTATTTAACCTGATTATGCTGAGTCATCGATAGAGAACAAAAGAGGATTTCAATGCGGAAATGTTTAATTGAGATTAAAAACTTCAGTATCAACTAAATTTTCATTGACGAATTTTCTTCGCTTAAATAAAAGCACGAACTTTGGTAAACGTTTTCGACTCATTCTCTCAAAATTAAAAATATAATTTTTCCTTTTGCTTAAAAAATCTAATGCGCGTTTTAAATATTTCAATGTTAAAACGCCCTTTCAAATGTCGGGGGTTATCGTATGTCCAAAGGGTGCAACATTAATCCACTCACACATCAACCGAATTGGTATCAGTTAAAACATTTCGAATGCACAACAGACTTCATATCTTTGCCCGTAATTGATTGCCATAAATTAAAATAATTTTGACCATACGTACAATAACAGCCGCACGTTCATTCGTCTACGATCTTTGTGCTCGCGTGGACAAGGATGGAAAATAATAAATCGTTTTGCGTAACGAATGCTTAACTAAATCGACCCCTTAACTCTAGGGAAAACCGAAAAACCAAATGCAAACAAAAACAATGAATTCGGAATACAAAAAGCGTTTGTTTATGGTGAATACACATATTAATATGATATGTAGGATGATTTACATTTCGATCAATGAAAATAATACAGTTGATCATAATCAACACAGTATATTTTTTTAATTAGCAGATTGAGGAAGTATGGATATTTGGGAAATAAAATGATTGGATCGTCGCTCGTTTAGGTTACAGTTCGATTTTTATTATTAATTTTTTCTGGTACATTACACTCTAATAAATCCGAATCTGTTTTATTTCGTATACAAAGTTTATGTTAGAGAACAGACTAAGTTCGATAATCAAAATTGTACTGATGTTATTGCTAGAAACAAAGAATAAAATAATATAAAGACACGAAAAACTGAAGCCAACGAATAAAACAACCACAATTTCGATAGGTAAATATTTCTTCCTGGAGGTTACTAATTTTATTTATTATCTGTACTTCAAAGTGGATGTTGTAAGTTTTACTTCAAAATCCGAAGAGTGCCTTTAGTATTTGCTTTTCCATGTTTGTATGCAGTTTTTTTTCATTATTTTGTTTTGTTCGTTTTCTTCTTTTTCTTGTTCTTTTTGTTTTCTTCTTTTATTTTCATTTTTTCCGCTCATAACCTCTTTCATTAAGTTTTCTATCGCTATCTAGTTCTTCTTCTTTGTTGTTATTGATTTTATGAAGTTTTCCGGCAACCCATTTCTGAAACCGTCGTTTTACGTTTTGTTTCAAATAAAAGTTGTTTGTAATTTAATTATACACAACTTTTGTTTAAACTATTTTTTGGTTCGATAAGTAATTACTGAGATATAACAATCATGTGACAATAATTGTTGTAACAATATCTCCACCAATATCAATTTTACAAAAAAAAGTTGAGGGAGAAAAGTTGTATGTCTATAGCTTTTGTTTGCACCATTTTTCTTCTAAAACGCAATGTAATGTTCGTTTATCAGGGCCAAGGGGGAGGGTTTCCAAACCGAAAATTTCAACACCCTTTTTTTACTTTTTTCGACGAAGATATCACGTAAACCACCTATCCGACTTTTATGAAACTGAAATGGACATTATTTATAAATTTTTAGCCAATCTTATTAAAATAATTTATATACGAAACCGTTAACTTACACAGAGTTTCAAATTTTTAAAATATTTAGAAAAATATTTATTTTACATATTTTGTTTCAAATAAAGTTGTTTGTAATTAAATTATACACAACTTTTTGTTTAAACCATTTTTGATCCGATCCGATTACTGAGATATAACAATCACGAGACAATAATTAATGGTACAATATCTCCACTAATATCAATTTTACAAAAAACCTGAGGGGAAAAGTTGTTGGAGATTTTATTGTCTATAGCTTTTTGTTTGAACCATTTTTTTAACGCAATTTCATTTTCGCTGAGTGGCGTTTTCAACTTAAGGAACTTGGGTGCGCGTTACCTCGTTTTGTCCGACGTAGTCGGCTTAGCAGTTAAATTAATTTTAACTATTTTGGGACGATACTAAAATTTTTACTTTACTTCAATTTTACAAATTTCTCCGCGGTGCACTTTTTCTTAATAAATGTTTTCCTAGAACGTATCTGATTTTTTATTCCAACGGAATAATTCTAAAAAATGAATTTAGCAAAAATTCGTAAGAGTTAGATACATACCACCTTATATCATTAGAAGCTTACGAAATTCTACGTTTAACGGCACATACAAAATTAGGTGGTGCCGTTTGAAAAAATATAGTTATCCATGAATTTAGAGAATTCAATTTAAATAATTGATTACTCAATACAAGCAAGGTTGGAAAGGTAAACAACTGACTTTAGTTAGTACATGTAACGCATTTATGCAAAATCGCAGTTGAATAAATTCCAGGATAACTTTGTTATTACAATTTTTCGTAACGTCAATTTTTCCGAAAAATGTAATAACTCGAAAACTTTCAGTTTTAGGAACCATTTATGATACATAAAGTCACATTAGAATTGCACTAGGAATCCTAATTTGCAATAAAAATGGGTGGTTCCATGTAAAAAAACTTAACTTTGATATGTCGCGCTTTAGGAAACACCCTGTATAAACAAAAATAACCTTAAAATGTGCACTAATGGCCGAACCCGTATAATAGTGAAGGTCTGATTAGATTTTGGGCATAATTTATTAACCTAGGTTTCAATGAATGTGCTCATCTCAATATCAAGTTGTTCATCTTTAGATGACGAAGGTTTTCCCAATTTAACCCCACGGTCAAAACCAATTCCGTAGACCCACGGCTCAACTTGACTAGTTGGCTTCTGCCACATTCTAAAGGATGCGGCTGCCCGTTCAGCCTGGGTGAGCGAGGCGTTGCCTGTGTTGGCGCCGATCTATCACTACTCCCGCCCCGCCTCGTGCTTGTTGCCAAGTATGGAAAAATCCCTTCGTAGACGTGATATTTTTCCATGGTGCTACTCTTCCGGAAACTCAAGAGTGCAGATTTTCGAAATTTTAGAATATTTACAAAAATATTTATTTTACAATTTTTTTGTTTCTTTTTACAACATATCCATACTTTGCATTTGTCCTTTGACGATTATTAGTATCGGGGCGATGTAGAGTTCTTTGTTAAACGCTTGTTTAATATCTTTTCTTGTTTCTTTCTATTATGTATTTCTGTCTTTCTACTATTAGCAAGTCAAGGGATATCGCTTTGGTTATTCGGTACTATTAAATTAGCGGTTCCTACTCTTAAGGCTAGAAATCTTTGGTTTTTGGTTATTTTTATTTGGAATTTGTTGATGTTTAGGGATAAATAACATATAATGGACTACATGGTTGTTAGCAAGACATTCCTCCTTTCTTCGGTCGGACGTCTTTTGTTTGGGAGTAAGCCTTTATCCTAATTTTTTCCAGTTTACAATCTTCTTCGACTATATAACCTGGTGTTTCCTTCTCCAAACCTAATATCCACTTCCAATACATTTCCTGTATCTTCTCCAGTTTCTTCCATTCTCCCCATCCCCACACCTCTGCTCCATACATCAACACACTTTTTACTATTCTTTCAAATATCCATCTTCTTTTCTCCAAGTCTTTTGCATAATTCTTTGCCTATACCCCTATTCCTTATTATTTTATTTCCTTTTTCTGTAGTTCCTTAATCTGGTCTTCGTCCTTGTTGTCGTACCTCACCATATACCCTAGGTATTTATACTTGTCTACTATCTCTATCTTTTCTTCTCTCCACTTCCATTTTCCTTCTTTCATTCTACCTTTTTTATTTATCACTTTTATCATTCCTTTCATTTTTTCCTCTGTTTTTGCCAAGACCACCATATCATCTGCGTTGGCTAGAACCCGCATTTTTTTCTTCCCACTACTATCACTCCTACCTACTGTCCTTTAATTTCTTCTTCTAAGTCTCTAACATACAAAGAAAATAATCCAGGGCTCAGTGGACATCCCTGTCTCATCCCTTTTCCTATCCCAAACTCTCTTCTCAGCTTTTCCCTTACTCTCCTGCACTTTGTTTCTTTGTACATTTCTTCTACTGGATCTATTAAATTTTCGCTTATTCCAGCAGTTTTTCCACAACAATCCCCTTTCCACCTTATCAAAAGCTAACCTTAAATCTAAAAACATTGCAAACATTTTTCCTCTTTTCTTCCTATTAACTACATGTTTTAATTTATCACTGTTCCTCTTCCCTCTCCTGAAACTCATTTGCCAATCCGGTATCAACTTCTATTCCTCTACTACTTTCTCCAATCTTTTTCTTATTATTTCACTGTAAATCTTATATCCGACATTCAGAAGGCTAACTCCTCTGTAATTTCTTTTTTCTTTCTTATCTGCTCTTTTGTATATTGAACATATTATGGCTTTTCTCCATTTTTCTGATAACCCTCCTCCTTTTCATATTTTTCAAATTTTACTGTTAATCTTTCTCTTCATCTTTTCTCTCCTGTGTATTTCCATTGCTCCCCTGTGTTCCACCTGTGCCACTTGCCTTTTTTCTAATCTTATTTATCGCTTCTTTCATCTCCTCCTTTTCAATTCCTCCTTCTCTTATTTTCTTATTTTGCCTTTTATCTTCTTTTCTTTTGGTTCTATGTTTACCTCCTCCAATAACTTCTTACAATGTTGCTCCCATTTTTTCCTTTTTATTTTTAGCTCTGTCCTTTTTTCTTTCCTTCTTTCACAAACTTTCAAACTTGTTCTTCGTTTTTTATTTCCTCGATTTCACTTTCTAACCTCATTTTGAATACTTCTTTTTTTCTGCATTATTCTTTAAATTTTATCCTAATTTTCTTATATTCTTAAATTGCCATTTTTCCTTTTTTTCCTATTTTCTTTTCCCCTCTTGTCATTTCCTTCTTTGCTTTCTGGCACTCTGCATTCCATCATTAATTTTGTCTTCCCAAATTTCCTGTTTTCACTCTATACTTTCTTTTCTGCTGTTTCCTGTTTTTTATTATCTTGTGTATCTCCTCCTCTATTCCTCTTTCTATAAATGTCAAACAGTAGTTTATCTTGTGTAATGCGTTCTCTTCAGTGCGACGTCATTCGTGTAACAGATTATTATGGTATTTTTTGGGTAAATTTATGTATGACACCATCATACAGGAGTCGATCCTACGACGGACCGATTTTTGATTTTCCTTTCTGGTAGATGGCTTCTGATAATGTTGAGTAGGTATTCCTGTATGTTTTTTGTTCCATTCTTAGCGTTAGTAATACCCACGAAGCCATGGTGAGAGCGTTTTTTGCGTCTATAAAGATTATTGCGTTCCTCTTTTCCTTTCTTGTACCTTTTCTATGTCAATAGTTGATGATCGTCGTTTCTTGAAACCATATTCTTGAGAAAACATAATAATTACTTTTATAACGTATCCGAACTAAGATCAAAAAAACTTGTATCATAAATAAGCATAAAATACGGCACGTAGAAAGATGTTGGTAACAGTATTGAAATTGTTGGATACCGTTTTGAATGTTTTGAAGTGATATTAAGGAGCTTTATCTTAAAAGTTAAAGGCTTCTGAATTAAAAACAAAATTTCTGCTGAAAAATATGAAACTTTATTTGTACAGGGTTATTCACTATAAATTACCCACCCCTTATTATCGTTATTATTGCTCGTAGAAAGAAAAGTTATACATACATATAAGTTGAATGGTTCAAACTGAATTTTCTTAAAATACTATCAATAATTCAGTTACTTGTCGTTTACAGGACAAAACAAAAATATGATGTTTTTTTTAACGTAACACCCTGTATGTTATTACATTTGAAGAAATCTTTTTTTTCTGATTTCAAAATATATGATATTATGTTGTCTTTATCTTGAACCGTTATTGAGTTATTAATGTAGTTACCTTAATTATGGATTTGTTAACATTGTCAAAGAAAGCCATGTAAATGACAAATGTTGTGTTTGATCATTGACATTTCAATAGTTAAATCACCAAAATGGTTTATTGTGAAGCAGAACTTCGTTATATTCAAATTAATAAAAGGTGGGTAATTTGTAGTGAATAACCCTGTACACGTTTTTTTCCCAAACAAACTTCATATTTAATAATTCATCATCATCGAATTTGTTTTAGTTAAGAGCTTAAAATACATTTTTGTAATCATTTTCAAAACCATTTCTATATACAACTTGACCGTGAAGTACTATTAAAAGTAGGTTTTTCAAAATTAATTTTGTCTATTATTTTGTTTCTTATTGGCTACTACTTAAAATATGTGTAATTATAAAGGGTGTCCCACTTTCATGTACCACCTGTCAAGTTTGATATTTTAAAATGGAAACGTATATTTTTTATATTTTATTGTAAATCTACGTTAAAAACTATGGGGGATTTATATTTATACAAATCTTATTATTATTTCTAACAACAAACTCAAATTTTATTCAAGGTAACGAACCCTAGTGTCTATAGTCCATAAGAAACTGCCGTACAATTTCACAATAAACTAAACAGTATCCCAAAGTTTCAATCCTTTCACCAACATTTTCTTAAAAATCTGATTTACACGAATTACGATTAAAATTCTATCCAAATTATAAGTTTTCAATCTGAAACATAGTCCTCAAACTAAAATTTCCTTTTCAGTTGACAAATAGTTAAATCAAGCACAACTAAGATGCAATATTAATAAGCCCATTGTTGTGTTACATAACGCACTAAATAGCTTAAGTACAACTTTGATGTCACAATGTATGTCCTGAATTAAACACCATCCATAAAGTTCAAACTGTGCGACAACTACCACGAAATAGATCTCTTGGGAAAACTATAACTATAGCTGTGGTTTAATTGAATAAAGGAATTGTTGAATACACGTTTTGCGGATTTGGAAAGGTTAATATAGTTATTGTTTTGAATTTAATCCTTCTGTTTAATAATTGCGATAGATAAATCTTTTTTTATTGTGAAAATCTACAAGATTAATATAAAACTTTACTTTAAAGCAGCTATAACATAAATTGAAATGCATTAAGGAGCTTGTAATTCTTTTAGCTTTAGTAGTTTGTAGCAGCGTTTTGTACTTAACTATATAGGAAAAACTAACTTTTAAACATAACCAAAACTTCTTACTAGTAGAAGTTTCAGTTTCTGAAAACTATGTCAAATTTTTGTACTAAAATCTTAGTAAAATAAATGCATTGGTAAAATGTGATTTCTTATGCGGAATAAAATGAATTAAACTACAAAAGAGAATTCAATTAATTTGCTTCCATAAAATTGTTAAAAGTAATAAAAGTAAAAATCATCAACTGTTCAACGACTATTTCAATTTTATTGATGATTTGTTGTGAATGTAATAAAAAATATGCAGTAAGAAGCAATAAATAGTTTAGTGCAAATCTTAGAAAACGCAAGGTTTATGGGATATAGGGTGTTCAGAAGTTAAAGTTATTGGATTTTAGAAATGTTTTTATTTCTTATATATTCTTAGGTCTTTTGCAATGTTTATCATATAGCATACATCAATAGAGTTTTGAGAAAAATATTAAATTTTACTACTTTACAAAATTTTAAGCAGGTTGTAGAAAAAATATTTGCACATTAACTCAAACTCAACTTTGTTTTAAATAATCCCAATTACATTTTTAGGGGAAAAAACGTAACTGATTTGACCTGCAAATTTTACGAAACGTGTTTCAAAGCAACATATTTATTTTATTTTTCACCAAAGAGTCGTCATTCTATTGTTCTTAGATTTTAAAATGTTAATTTTCTTTAGTTGAAACTACTTAATTTTAGTGATCTTTAGCACACGTAAAAGCAGTTACATCCTTCGATAATTATAGCGAACATAAGCGTTAGCAAAAATAAAAATCTTAAATCGCCTGCTGTACATTCGAAAGAGGTTGTACAATAGTAAACAAACACTGAGAATCACTCGACAGCTGTTTCGTCCTTTTGGGACTCTTCAGGGTGAAAGAACTCGAGTGTAAGTTCACTATTGTACAAATGCGTGCTGTCAACACTAGTTTAGTTACACCATAGTAATTGAGTGCCAAATAACGATGTAGCTGGAGCTCGCGCGTTGAACACCGTGCTCGCCTGTAAAAATCTTTATGCAAATTACTACTATACAATAAATTGCTGCCATGAATTTATGATTTTTTCTACACTATATGATTTTTTTATTTTCAGTTGAAGAACTATTTATATAACATTAATTCTTTTATCACGTTCTTTATACAGGGTTTCTATAAATTATTGTCTCATCAGGTGAGTGTTGGAAAACTTTAAAAATACAAATTTGCTAGTTAAACTGATAGTGAATTAATTTATGCTAATGTCATCATCTGTCAGTTATTTCATCGTTTCGTTGTAATTATTATACCTAGTTGTAATTGTGTTCTTCGTCGTTTATCGTTAATCTTGTTAATTTAATTTCCAACTTGATGAGACCATCATTTATAGAAACCCTGTTGATTAGTTTGTGGATCACGGGATAAGAACTATTAAAATTGTTTTTACTTAATCAGTTTTATTTTATAGAGCTGCAAAAAAAGGAATAGCAGCAAAACGTCAAGAAATATTAATAGTTATTATATAATTATCTCGTGATCCACAAACTATTATATTTGTATAACGTTGTTTATGGTATACGGCATGAAATAGGTGGTTGGCTATTAAAACTGTTATGCCATTATACTTTCTTCTCAGCGTACTTTTCTGTTTTGAAATGGTTACTATGAATGTAATTTATTTATAGAAAGAAATTGTAATAACTGTAACCTACTGAGAACCCCGTGTTTTGTACTTTGTTGTTGTGGGTGAATAGTAATTGCGAAGATCCTAGTAAAGGGAGTTGGAAGTTTCAGTTACACTCAGTTCTTGACTTTTTGACACAAACGTAAAGAAACTTTCGCCGGCTCTGATACAATTTTGAGGTGGATACATAATGTAAACACAAAGATTGTTGATGAAAAACCTCTAGGGCATGGCTTTGCGGAAGCTAGATTTTATAGGAGTTTACTCACCGTAGTAGGTCGTTCCTCTCACTCGGGCAGCTAGAATGGAGAAGCGGTACTCCAGCGTTTTACTAGGTCAACTAGATTTGGAAGCGTCGAAGAAAACAAACAGATAAAAACTGAAATCTTTTATTTCCATTTTCGAAAGCGGAAAGTAAAGCAAGCAAACAGCAACAATCTGCGGATATTTACAAGCAGTTAAACTAATCCTTCTAACTTACTATCCCCAAAGCTCTAATGATTATATAGCATGAAGTGATTGCTGGTAACGTTTGGGTGAGAACCGGAGGGTGGTCGGCGTACTCGGCAGAAATAGTGACACTAGCAGGTGGGGTTGGATTAACGTCTCGTTAATCTAAACCAAGATAGATGACGTCCTCAGCTTGCAAAACGCGTCACTCTGAAGAGTACTTACGGATAGAAGAGGTTGGGCAAAATCTACCTGCGAAACATGTCACGTTGAGCTGGACCACTAGTGGGCGCGTTCTCAACGTTGAAGACAACGTACGGATGGGATCGACTAGGCCAAATAAACATGCGAAAAGCCTCACATTCACTTGGATTAATAGTAGACGGCGTTCTCAACGTGTAAAACACGTCAAGTTGACGACGACGTACGGACCGGTTGGCAGCGGGGTAGGATCTGCCAGAGCGGTCTCTTTGGTAGAAAAAGTAATTCAACTAGGACTTACCCTTTTAGTTCGGTGTGCGTGCGTGTGCACATTGGAGAGCCCCAACCGTTCGCTAAGAAAATCGACCGCAAACCTCAGCATTTCTGCCCCTACAGCAAGAAACATTTTCATTAAAGACATCAAGTTTCATCTGTATAAGCTTGCTGTATGTCATCAACTGAACCCTGGTGATTACAGACTGTGTCAGCAAATGATGATAATCTTGGATGAAATGATACTCATGGGCGTTGAACCTCATTTTTATTTAGATAATTTTGTAAATAAACAGAACTTTAGATTTTTTGGGTGTTCAGAAAATTCATAAATATTGGAAGAGAGGGTTTACGTACAATGCTTACAAAACAGTGCGGCAGGTTTGTCATCAAGACAAATTTTTTGAGAACAATAGCGGTCAGGCAGTCACTGTTACCGCAAACCGCTACTTGGAAATGTTGAATAGTTTTTTCTTGCCTGCACTTCACCGTCGACGAAACATATAGTTCTGACAAGTTTTTCCTGGAAAAGTAATCTTTTGTTATGGATATGTTTCTTAGCTTCCTGGTCATCCGATCTGACAATCCCGGACTTTTTCTCACTGCTATTGCTTCATACCTCAGTAAAATAATATGCAGATTGAAGATTCGGCATATTTCTTTATTTTAAGACTTAGGAGAACAATGTTTTACTGGGTACTTAAAAAGACTGTCGCTCGTGAGCAAATTTATCTCTCGCGTAAAAACGGTACTTTCATATATATAGTAAAATACACTATTATTTTATTTACGAAATATTTTGAACATTTATTATGCATAGTTTTGATGATCTCCTTTGTTAATTAAAGAAAGACAGAACGTTTTCAACATGTTTTTAGTACGTAACACAAACATTAACAGAAGTAACAGGAAACAAGGAATTATAAAATGACTACATAACAAGTGTTTAGTGGGCATAGAAGTAATACTAATTTTATTGCTTTGTTTCATAATTGTACTTTAAAAAACCTGTTATTTAATTTAGAATTACAAATTAATATCCGAATGCACTGCCTCGGCTAATGCCTCAGTAGCAAACTTATAAATGTACAAAATTTAAGTTAAATCTGTCAATGTTATAACCTAAGATGACTTGATCGTAATAATAAGTTGACATTTTACGATATGATTTTATTTTGATTTTACTAGTACAAATTAACCACCTTTTTTTTTTGGCAAAATTTAAAATTACTATTAAAGCAATAAAATATATTATTTCCCCTGAGAAAGTACTTATTTTTATTTAAACTGAAATAATTTTGTCAAAAATATTTGTTTATAGTCCAGGAAAATGTTATTTCAGTGGGAAATAAGAGCGCAAATATCCCGAATTTACATTCACCAATTAGATTTATATTCACCAAGGACCACCCTACAAGCCTATGAGGTTTTTTCCGTCTGCGCAATTATTTTCCCTTTTTCAAGACAATTTCCAGCAACTTTTTTAAAATTTTTGTTAGTATTCATTATATTAGGTTTTGGCAATATTGATCTATACAGTCTGTCCGTGTAGTACGCGGACCTTTGATATTGTCTTTAAAAAGTAGATTTTTTCTAAATCAGATTTGACCATTATTTTAGGTTCTTCAAGAGCTATAGTTTAAAAATATCTTCAATTATACAAGGTGTCCCATTTTCGTGAACTTTGACATTTTAAATGAAAACATATAGTTTTATTTTTTATTCTCTATCTACGTAAAAACTATGGTGACTTTATGTATATGAGTCTTACTGAAAAAATGATACTTTTGGAATATTGATTTTTAAAGATTTGATTGACTCAATATCGGCCTTCAGATATTTCACGTTTTTTAGGTTATTATTTGAAACATAAAATTCAAATTTTATTCATACTTAGGACAGTAACGAACTTAACTGTCCATAATTTAAAAGTTGACATTGGTTATACATGCTATGAGAAAAAAAATTACAAACTTTGTAATCGAAAATGATGAAAAACTTAATAAAATCAAATGGAACACCCTGTATATTTTTTGCCGAATTGATGTAAAATTAAATTTTTTTTTTTATTTGTCTACCAAAAATCCACTGGTAGCGTGAAACTCGTTTTTATCGAAAATTATCATCGAAAAATTAAGTAGGCGATGAAATGCAAACGTTAAAAGTTTATTGTTGTCACGGTTGTGTTAGTAATTGTCCAATCTATTACAATTTTATTGTATCTTTGTATTGTTAGTAATAATGAGTGAATTTTCGACAGCAGAATTAGTTAGTATGGTTTATTCCACCGGAAAATCGAATGGAAGTTGTTTAGCTCATAATTATAAAGCAGATAATTAAGAACCACAACGATATCCCCCGATATGAGTTCCAAAAAATCACTACAATTAGAAAATGGCAACTACGAGAAAAAATTTAAACTAGGAAACATGTTTGTACTGAAGAGGATATGCAATTTGACATCGTTATCGTTATCAGCGGTTGAGAACCTTATCTTTAAGTACCACAAGTAGCAGATAACGTTGGAACTTTGAAGACCCCTGTAAATAAGGTGTTACTTAAAAACAAATTCCATCCTTATCGTGTACAACACCATATCAATATCTGACAAAAACAAATTTTGAATGCTGACACGATTATTAAGAATTCTTCTCGTATTTGACATTTCCAGTTTATTCAGATATTTCTTTTGGCTATTTAAAATAATCTGTCCAGTGATTTTGTTCTAATTTTGATGATCTATTTTATAATTTCGAGTATTTCTGATAAGAAAACGAGTTTCACGGCTAACGGTTGAGTTTTGGTAGACAAACATCAATAGCAAAGTTGTAGAGAATTTAATTCTACATCGACTTGGAAAAAATATACAGGGTGGGTTTCATTTGATTTCACATTTTCGATTACAGAGTTTGACATTTTTTTTCCATACCCTGTATAAGCAACGTCAATTTTAAACCATGGACAGTTAAAGTCGTTACCGCCCTAAGTAAATAAAATTTGAGTTTGATATTTAAAATAATAACCTGCCTGAAATATCTGAAGCCCTATTTACCCCAAAATCTTTAAAAATCGATATCTCAAAAAGTATCACTTTTTAAGACTAGTATACATAGTCAGCAAAATTTTTCACGTAGATTCAGAATAAAAAATAAAAATATATGTTCCCATTTAAAATGTCAAAGTTGACAAGTGGTTCATGAAAGTGAAACACCCTGTATAATTGAAAATATTTTTAAATTGCAGCCACTGAGGTACCTAAAAGAATGGTCAAAACTGATTTTAAAAAATCTACTTTTTTAAAGGCAATATCAAAAGTCCGACTATAAAAAAAAATTATATTTTTGCATTGGGGTAGTTAAAATTTCGTTGAATCATTTATTAATACGTATGTACACAGGCTTTCACTCTGATTGTACTCAACATTAATACGTTTGCAGATAAGAAAATAGTTCTTCCAAATAATCTTTTTTATTTTTAACTAGTGTGGTATCGGTATTTGTTGCGAAAGTTACTCGATTTTGTGTCCAAATGTGCCTACGGAACGGCGCTGGTGCATTTTGAAAGGTAGGATTTATATATATTTTGAAAATTAAATTTTTAATAAGTTTTAAGAAAATTTTTTCTCAATTTTTTTCATTCTTGTAAGTGACGTTTAGTTGAAATAATTTAATCATATTAGGTTTTATTAATGCAATTATATTCTGTTAGGGCTTCCTTTTTGAAATTTTGTAAACCAAACCTTGTATCCATGAAAAATTCCAATCAATCTTAATCACGTTATTAATAGACCAAAATTGTATCTGTTTAACTACTTTGTTTTGTTTGAACTTTATTGCAAGGACAAGATATAAATTCAATTATCCAATTTGCTCGACAATTTTTTGGAAGAAATATGTATGTCATATTTATGCGTGTGTGCCACGGAGAAGTTGAAATTTTTCCTGACACAATTCGAATACAATATAACAACATTTTTGTTAGGTAGGTATAAAAGAATAAACTGATGTGATAATAATAAGTATGCAAAGCGTATTTTACTAAAAAAATCAGTAAAACAAGTTATTTTTCATGTATTTTCATTTATTAACAGGCCTTCGTAGACGAATTGGTTACTTGTTGCCTAGTAGCGATTTCCGTATTTAACCAGGGTTCAATTCCCATTGCAGTATATTAATACCGGTTTAATTGAAAAATTAAAGGGGCGGCGGAATAATACCTTTATGTTTTTTTTTAATATGTTATTTTTTATTGTTGTTAGTTTTCATTAAATACATTATGAAAATATTGATTACTACTTTTAAATCTTGTTTTTATAAAGGATCCGTTTTATTTTTTAATTAGTGTGTTATCGGCATTTGTTACTAAATTTCGAGCGGAAATTTGCATTTGGAACGGCGCTAGTGCATTTTGAAAGGTAGGATTTATAATTATACAATTATGTCATGCAAAGATTTCAAGAAAATATTTTTCTTCAATTTTTTTTATTCGTGCAAGTGCTATTTAGTTTTTTAGTTTTCGTAAACATTTAAATTACTTTCGTATTACGTTTATTTAAGTAATTGTATTCTGTGTGAATTTGCTTTAATTTTTGTTGAGATTTATATAGAAAAACGTCGTATCCTTGAACAAAATTCCAATGAGTCTTAATCATGTTTGAACGAGTTCATATGTCCATTATTATTACAAGAAATCTTATCTTTTTTAACTACTCTTTGTTTCGTTTGGATTTTATTGTAGTAAATCAATTAAATTATCTAATTTCGGTGAAAAAATATGTGTGTAATTTTTATTTTTTTATACAGTGCTTTTCATTTAACATTGACCATAAGATTTTACATGTTAATATTTCAATCTCATGTTAACACTTTTTTGGGACATCTGGTGAAAACCATTTATGTTAATTATAAGTAAGTGGTAAAATGTCTATTAGAAAATATTCTTAAATTCATCCTCCCCCGACACGATATTTTTTTTGGTTTTTTCTTTATTAAATTAAAAATTTACAAATGAGTATAAGAATATTTTCTAATAGACATTTTACCAGTTAATTATAATTAACATAACTGGTTTATACCAGATGTCTCAAAAACTGTTAACATGGGATTGAAATATTAACATGTAAAATCCTATGGCCAATGTTAAATGAAAAGCACTGTAAAGCGGTTGGTGCAGGACATTTTGACGATGCTGCCTTAAACACTTGCACACCAAATCAAATAATATAAAACACGTAGCAAGTTTAAAATTTACTGAGCACTACTTGTACTTACCTATAGATTTCAGAAAAACATAATGTCAAAATAATAAATAAATAAATAAATGCTAAACCATGAGGTATCAGAGATTATAAGAGAAAAATTACAGTTGGAAAAGTCTGGAAGGAGCCTTTTAACTTTATGCATATGGTGTATAAGAATTTAATTTTTGAAATAATAAGTACTTAGAGTGTTCTAACTTCTGGAAACGGATTTTAAAATAATATACCAAGTATTACATTTTCACGTCACATTGTTTTTTCCCCTCAGGCCTGTCTACCGCTTATTGTTCCGGATGTACTGCAGCCTAGAAGACTTATTGTGCTTCCATTGGTTGTTAATCGACGTATCCAAATTCAATACCCTGCACTTAGGTGCATGTTGTTGGGTGGATACGTATTTAACTCTTTTGGTACCATTTTGTTGCATCCAAAAATGAGCTATCTTTTACCATCCAGCACCTAGCAACTGCAGTACTGTTTTGGAAGTACTTCCACATAATCGATAATTGGTGTCGCCAGTGAATCTTCTCATTTTCCGGAGGTATTCGTTGGCGGCCATGTGACCTGTTAAGAGCCCTGCCGTGGTCTTTAACTATGCCCCACTTAACGTGAGTAGTTTAGACGTTTGCTTTACGTAAGGTTCTGTAATTATACACTTACTGTGTATCAGGATTGGTCTTGATATCCAATATGCCTTATGTTCTTTAAGAGTCCATTTGCTGACTGCCAGGCGACTCGAATTTTGTTATGCTCAAGGCTGATTCTGGCCCAACGTAAGACGTTGAGGCTCCCTGCCTGGCTAGCTTGTCAGCTTTGATGTTCCCTACAATGCCCGAATGGCCAGGCGTCCAGACAAGAATTACCTTGTCAGACATACCTACGGTGGTAGTTCTTCTCCTATATTAGTTCTTGCACATTCAATGATGGCAAGAACTTTTGCCTGAAAAGCAGTCGCTAGGCTACCCAGGGTGTGGGCAGAACCTAAATCCTCGCTTTCATTATATATTCCTAATTCGGTCTCGTCTCTGATTTAAAGCCATCCGTGTACTAGATTATAGCGTCTTTTGGAATTTTCTCTTTGAAGTCTATCTAGTCATTCCGGTGTAGAATGACCACTTCAAAGAGTGCGTTGTCAATGCGCTCGGTCACCATATGATCAGACCCCATTTGAAGTAAGGGTCCTCCAATGTCTGCCAAACGCCTTATGTGAGGAGAGTCATCTTTGATGTTATACTGTTATACTTAGACAAAAAGTCTTTGGACCTTACTTAGTCTCAGGACTGTGGTTTCTTGTATGACCTATGGCCACCATACACTAGCCGCGTAGGTGATGGCGGGCCTGACCACCCTTGTGTACAACCAGTGTACCATCCCTGGTCTCAGCCCCCATTGTTTATCATACTTGCGTCTGATTACCGCTAAGGTAATCTCCGATTTTTGTATAATCTTCGCTATAGGTTGGTTAGATGTAAGCTTGGAGTCAAATATTACCCTCAAGTATTTACTTCTCCAGATATAGCTAGTTCACGTCCATTTAAGAAATGAGGTCCTAATGCCCTTAATTTCTTTTGCGCGTAAACGGCATTATGGTGGTCTTTTGGGAATATACTTTCAGCCCTTCCTTCACACACCATCTGCTTACCACGTTTAGTGCACGTTGCATTCGTTTCCTAATTGTGACTGAAAATTTGCTTTTCACTAGAATGGCAAGGTCGTCTGCATACCCCCAAAGGGAGATAGTCTTCTATTCTAAGAATAGTTAGCAATCCATCTATGACTAAGTTCCACAACAGAGGGAGAGTACTCCTCTCTGAGGGCAACTTCCTGTCACCCTAGTTGTTAACATGTGCTTGAAAAACGTTGTAAATACCATCCTTAGCATGCAGTCAATTCACCTACAGCTAATTTCTTCCAGACCACGTTTCCTCAAGGCTGCGGTTATGGAGTCAAAAGACGTATTATCGAAAGTGCGCTCTATATCTAAGAAGACCACCAACATAATCTGTTTACTATTCAGTGCATTCTGAGCTCTACTAGTTAGGGTACTAGGTGATGACTCTGTAGATCTTCCTAGAAGGTATTCTGGTCTCGGGATAGAGGACTGGTCACCAGAATGTCTTCCCTTATATGCCTGTGCATAATCTTCTCCATTGTCTTTAGTACAAATGACATGAGACTAATGGGTCTATAGACCTTTACTTGGGAGTAGTCTGCTTTGCCAGTCTTTGGAATAAAGACCACCCTGGTGAACCGCCACGTCCTCGGCAAATAGTGTAGGGCCAAACTAGTCCTAAATGCCTCGCATAGCTTACGCCACAAAAGGTCGGTTCCTTTTTGTAGCATGATAGGGATGATCCCATCCGGACAACGTTAAACTACATAAACTTTTTTTTTCAAATAGACACCCTGCATTTTTTATGTCCAATTATGTAAAATTACATTATATATCTTCTGATATAGCCATTGCTGGGATTAAATTTAGCAGCTTTTGAAATTAGCCTTTCACTTAAGAAATTGAAAACTGCTTTTAATTTAAAATGAATCTTAACTTATTATTACATTTTGCCAATTATTTGCTATACATAACTCAATTCTTTCTCTAAATGACCGCTGTACATTTTCAGTGTAATTGTACGAAAAGGATCTTGCATTTTGGTTTAAAAAAATCAGGGGTTGTATTTGAAAAAAAGCTTTTTGCAGTTTAAAGTTAGCTAAATGTGAACTGGAAAATGTAACTCTTGGTATATTATTTTCAAATCCGGTTCAATTGAAAAAGACCACTCTATTACTCATGCTGTGTCAAAAATTAAATTTAGATATACCATATGAAAAAAGTTATAAGGCTTCTTCCAGACCTTTCCAACTGTAACTGTAACGATACACGTTTTTGACTTAAATTTTTGTGTTTTTCCGAATTTCAAAAAATATATAGGGTGTTCTATTTAAAATAAAAAAATTAGCTTCTGTCTAGGAGATATGAAACACCTTGTATATTTGATGATGTTTTTAAATAATACCAAAAAAATTAGCAACAAGTTTTTTTTCTAAGTAGGTAAGGTGCTGTAGAATAAATACACACTGAAACTCACCCTGTATGCGTATGGAAAATTATTAAAATATGTTTAAACTTAAAATAACTCTGTTATTTTCCTTTAAAAGAATCTACAAACCCAAACAGAAGGATAGCTCGAAAAAGTTTTTCGTATCGTTAATTACCTTTTATCACAAGGTTTCTTTTTAAAATAAGTATATTAAGTATTTCCATCCCCTAAGAAAGAATTAAATTGTCACAATTAGTTACCTGAATACAATTGTACGTGAACAGAATTTTTGCTATTGTATAATTGAAACATTAATTGATTGGGTAGCTCGCAATTGCAGTTGCATTAACAATGTTTGCTTTTAACGGTAATTGCATTATAATCCAGAATTTTGGAAAAGCAATCAAACGCTTATTAAAACTCGAGCTGGTGTAATTTATAATATAGAAAAAATAATCTTTTTGCATTATTCATGCTCCGTTATACCTAAACAGGCCATTAAAAACATTAATTCGATGTTCTTTATTTTTGAAATTTTGTCAAACTTTGTTAATATTAAGTAAACATTTTTAATAAACTAAGTTTTCGTCTAACAATGTGAAAGCTTTAAAGCTATTTAGTTTCAAAGTTTTATTAGTAAAAATAATGAGTGTACCCGATTAGATACCTACATACCTTTCCTTAAAATATTAAATATTTGGCAAAGCTTAATAGAATTAATTTAAAGTCGACGATGGCACGCGTTTAATAGAATCTATACATTTTCGGATATAATAAATTGTAGTTTAAACAACGCGTTATAATTTTTTAGAAAACTCTTCCGGCTGCCGGTCGTTTGCAATTATGTTTACAAACTGAATGTGGATTTAATTTTGTTAGAACCTTTTTTACCTTTTAGTAAAGATAGCTTATGACGTTGCTACAGCGATGGCAAAATTGTAATTATATTAAAAGGAAATTTAGAAAATTTTTAATGAAATTAAAAAATTAAGTATAATGAAAATCAAATATTACTTTTATTATATTTTTTCAACGTGTTAACAACATTGTTGATGTTAACATTTTTGGACGTTTAATTAAAATTATTATTGCAGCTTGTTTCACTTTAAAACTTTTTACTCTTCATTCAATTAGGTTAATGGAAAAACAATTATCAGGTAATTTAAATTAATTGCCAAAACTGTATCATTTAAAAATGCATAAATAAATAGAAAACGTAAGTAATAACACAATTAATTTATTTATTTATTCGTATGGCACATTTTAAATATTGTATTTTGATGTAAGTGTTATGTATGGTACCCCAGAAGATCAGTATAAACCTGTATAGTGTGGTGACGAAACCGTGTGTAATTGTGGATTGGTTCGTCTTGGCAAAGCATCATTTGCTTCAAGGTTTAGGAAAACCACTAAAACCTAAACATGCCAACCTTTATCCACCTTAGTATTCATATGTAATAATATTAATTAAGTGTGTAAACATTATAGAAGGTAAATAAGAAAATAAAATATAACAGCACAGCTATTGCATGGTCCAAGCGCCAGTCACGACAATGACGAAAAACAGTAGATTAAAGAAATAGCAAAAAAATAATGGAAAAACAGATAATCAGGACAGAGAATACAAACTATTGCTGAACTTTAGATGTCCTTCAGATTCGTAAGCCATAATATAGCTTCATCCGTTAAATTATGAATGTTTACAAACCTTCCTTTGAACTTTGTTAATTGACAATCCTCTAAAATATGTATAACGGTCTCTGGTTCGTTTCCACAGTCACAATTTGGATTAGAAATCGCACCCTATTTAAACAACATAGAGTTGGATTTTGAATGGCCTGTTCTTATGCGATTTACTTTTTGACCAAATTTTTTTTTTTTTGAACAAAGCATCAACTTCAGGCCATAATTTTTTACATTCTTCAAATTCAGAAAAAGCCGTACTTAAGTAGTATTGCAACCATATAGAACTTTGAGATTTAAGTCTTTTGGTAGGAGGGTTCTCAATGTCATTCCAAATTGGTAAGTTTTTGTTGAGTTGGCATTTATCCCATTTTTGTTTTAACTCAGCTTTTCGTCAAATGTTCGATGGAATAATATTACAAGAACCGGAATTTAGCATAGAAAACGCCTTTTCCGTGGAACACTCGGTATAATTGAAGATACGAATCACGGATAGTTTGCCGCGGTTTCATTTTTCATAATTAACTGTGTAAATTAAACTTAAACTTGTTATTCCGTAGAGTAGAGTTAAAAATCAAAGTTCTTCTTCATCTTCTTTAACTTTTTCTCTATTTTCCCTATCTCCGATTTTTAAATTTTTTTCTCTTCCATGATTTTGTTTACGTGAGTTCAGATGGTCTTCCTCTTTGTTGTTTTCTTTGTGGTTTCAATGCAGTATTTCTTTTTGGCAATATCGCTTTCATCATTCTCTCCACATGTCTGTATCATTTCAAAGTTCTGTTGTTCAACTTTCTAGTAATATTGATGTTTTGATTTTCATTTCCTGCCATATCTTTCCCTACACCATTTATCTTCTTTTGTAATTTGTAGGTTTCTCCTCAGAAAATCCAATTCTTTCTTCTTCCATTATCTTCTCATAATTCCTATTCTTCTTTCTTCTTTAAAACCTCATTTCGCCCAGTATTGGGCATAGGTCTCCCTCAAATTCTTCCATGTAACGCGATTCTGTGCGATTCTCATCCATGGCAGTCCTGCTACTCTCTTAATGTCGTCTTGCCATTTCATTATTGGCTTACCTCGCTGTCTCTTGCCTGTCCATGGTCTCCATTGGATGATTTTAACGTTCCACCTACTGTCTTTGATCCGAGCTGTATGTCCTGCATATTCCCATTTTAATTTCGTCACTCTTTTCACTACGTCCGCGACCCCAGTTCTATCTCTTATCCATTCATTTCCTTTTTGTCTCTTATTGTAATTCCATTGCTCGCTGAGTGACTTTCAGTTTTGTTTTTACTTGTTCGTTAATGTCCATGTTTGAGCGCCGTATGTCATTATGGGAAGTATACATTGGTCATATACCTTAGTTCGCAAGCGTTGGGGTATTTTTGTTGTATAAACTAGCTTTCCAAAAGCTGCCCACGTCAGACGTCTTTCTATCTATCTCGTGTTCTTTGTTTTCCTTCCTTAATGTTACATTTTGTCCTAGGTATACCGAGTGCACCAGAAAATCTGAAGCATTCGGTTTAACATGGGGAATTTGAAAAGTCC
This sequence comes from Abscondita cerata, assembly GCA_030710515.1. Classification (NCBI taxonomy): domain Eukaryota; kingdom Metazoa; phylum Arthropoda; class Insecta; order Coleoptera; family Lampyridae; genus Abscondita; species Abscondita cerata. Next base: position 12,684 of record JALBCR010001425.1, on the reverse strand, counting down.
GATTTATATGTCCCCAAAGTGTTTTTAGGATATTTCCAGTATCAGAACACATGTGTGTACCAGAAAACGTTTTTTGTAAAAATTTATTAAATTCAACAAAACATACTAAAAATATTTCAAAAATGTATCGCGTGATAAAAAGCTTTATTTAAATGAACAAGTAAGAGATGCGTCGTTCATGTTCGGCGTGGGTCAGTTGTCTAAACGCATTACCACTGATTTATCGCCGATTCTTACGAAGGTTCAAATCCCCAGACTGATTCTTTTTTTTTAAGTTGTATTATTATTTTAAATGAACAACGATTAATTACTATCAATAAAGAGATGTTATTAAAAGTTTAAATTTTTTACTTGAATTGGCAACAAATTTACTAAAATATTATTCAAATTATTAAACATACGCGTGATTCAAAAATTTTTCATCAAACGTTGCCATGAACGACAAAGCAAGATATAACAGGTGTATCTTAGCTTAGCTTGTACGTTTGTCAATTCTGACAGATTTAATTTCAATTTTTTTAATTAATAATTCAGATGACTTCAATAGTTCAATAGTACTTTGGTGGGTCCAACACATCCAGTTTTATGTATTTAGAATAGACGTACGTGAATTTTTTCATGGTCCACTTTAATGAAAAAATTTTTGAATCACGCATTACCTACATATTAGTTATTATTACCTACTTAACGATATTAAAACCATTTCAGTACGTTTTAATTTGTAACAATAAATGAATTTAGTTGTTAACATTAATAACAAGAATTACTAGTGTTCAATCATCATCTTGTTTGAATCAATCTTTTATAATAAATAAATATTTATGGTGATCCAGAAAAGAACCGATTGGGATAGTGTCCTTAAATGAATGTTCGAAATGCTGTCCGTTTTGTACTAGACAGTAACAGATAGCATTATTGTGGATTTCTTGAGAAACGTTGTTTTCATTGATGAGAGCACATTCACTTTGCACAATAAACCTAACAGTCAAAACTGCAGAATCTGGGCGCGTGAAAACCCTAACATGGCGGTGGCGGTGCGAACCCAGTATCCTTTAAAGGTGAATGTGTGGGCTGGTTTGTTCCGTTACAGAATTCTCGGTCCTTTTTTTATCGAAGGCAATCTTAACGGAATGTCCTACTTAGAATTGCTCCAGAACAGAGTAGTACCAGCATTACGAGAAACAGTGGAATATCTGCAACAAGAAGTTTGGTTTCAACAGGATGGCTGTCCAGCACACAACTCGGTGATAGTTTGACAATATTTGGCAAATACCTTCCATGGTGTTATTGGTTTACGGGGACAAATTCAGTGGCCGCCACGATCTCCTGATCTGGCACCTTGTGATTTTTTCCTGTGGGGTCATCTTAAAACAGGATTTATCAAAACCAGACCCAATTCGTTAGACGATTTGTTTTTCTTAATTCGTCTTAAGTGATTCATTTTTCCCCATTTACATTAATACCCCTATTTGACCAATCCAGATTTTTTATATTCTTTCAAGTGCCAAATTAAATAATTTTGGAGACATTGTGTCTCCTTGTCTAATACCATTATCAATTGAGAATTTATTACTATAAGCATGTAATTTAATTGTTGCTGTAGCGTGTTTGTATATATTACTTATCAATGTTGTATATCGGGAATCTATTCTAGCACAGTTAAGTTCCTTCATTATTGCCCAGTGTTCAACTCCAGTCAAACGCCTTCTCATAATCAATAAAAGCCATGAAGAAGGGCAGTTATATTCGATGGATTTTCGATTAGAATTTTAACAGTAAGTAAATGGTCTACAGGTACTGTATCCTTTTCTGAAAGATGCTTGCTCTACTGTCTGATAATCATCTAATTTTTGTGATAATCTGTTAGTTAAGATCTTTGTTAACAATTTATACATTTGGGAAGGTAGGCTGATAGGGCGGTAATTTTGTAATAGTAATGCGTCCCCTTTTTTAAACAAAATTACTATTACGGCGTTATCCCAGTTGTCTGGTATTTTCCCTTGTTGTAGGCACATGTTAAATAGGATTTTAGCTTGGGGATTACTATTTCTTTGGCTTTTTTGATCATTTCTATTATTATATTATCATCTCCCGGCGCTTTATTGTTTTTCATTGTCTGCAGGGCGTGCAAAATTTCGTCTTCACTAATCTCCGGCATATCCGCAAATCCTACATTTACTATTTTTACTATTTTCTATCCCAAGCACCCATTTCAGTATCTTTCCTGCACCCTTTCTATTTTCTTTTGTTCCTTCCATCCCCATATATCCGCTCCGTACAACATTACACTTTTTATCAGTTTCTCCCACATTATATTCTTTTTTCTATATCTATTCCAAACGTTTTTTCGCCTATGCTCCATACTTGACCCAATAGTTTCATTACTTTCTGCACCCTGTCTTTCAGTTGTCTTTCTTCCTTGTTGTTTTTCCTAAACACATATCCTAGGTATGTGAATTCCTCACACTTTCTATTTCATCCTCCCCCCATCTCCACATCACTTTTCTTCCTTTGCCATTCCTTTTCCTGAATTACATCATTTTGTTTTTCCTGTATTCAACTTTAAGTCCTTTCTTTCTAAATAACTTTTAAACCTTCATCATTTCCCTCATTCCGTTCTCTTCGTTGCCATCAACACTAGGTCGTCCGCGCATGATAGAGTCCACACTTTTGTCCTCCCAACCACCACGCCGCCCGCTTGGTTTTCTTCATCATCTCCCCAAGGTCGCTTATATATAATGAGAATAAGACAGGGCTTAAAGGGCATCTTTGTTTTAGTCTTCTTTTTGTCCAGAATTCCTTGCTAATGTCTTCTTTTTCCTTAGTTTGCATACTGTTTTACTATATATATCCTCAATTCTCCTCACTATACACTCCCTTATCTCTATTTTCCTTAAAAATTCCCACATCCTTTTCCTGTTGATATTGTCGAACGCTTCCTTTAAATCTACAAACATTGTGTATAACTTCTCTTCTTTCTTATCCATCTCCTTGTCTATAATATGTTTAATATATATATATATATATATATATATATATATGTTGTCCATTGATCCTCTCCCTCTCTAAAATCCGCTTGTCCATCTGGAAGTATATCAATTTCTTCTACTTCATTTTAACTTCCTCTCTATCACCATTGCATATACCTTGTATGCTGTGGCCATGAGATGTATGCCTCTGTAGGTTTTGGTTATCCTTGTCCCCCTTTTAAATATCGGGCATATCAGTGAAGTTCTCCATCCCCTCGGTATATTTCCACTTTCTTATTATATCGTTCACTATTTTTGTAAATCTTTTTGCACATGCTTTACCGCCGTATATTCATTCCTCTCCTTGTATCCTCCCCTGCCGCTTTTTCTTTTTTTTTAATCTGCCTATCGCTTCCTACTTCTTCTAATTTTATTTCCTCCATTCTACTATTTTCTATGTAATTGCCCCTACTTCTCGTTACCGTTTCCTCTTCTCCACTTAGTAGATTTACATAGTGCTCTCTCTATCTCTGAATTTCAATACTATTTTGCATCCCTCTTCTGCTTTTCTTTTCTTTTAGATTTATTGTTTCCGCTGTTACTATCCCTTCCTGTTTCGTATGTTTCTTTATTGCCGCCTTTCCTATTTCTTCTATCATTTCATTGATACTATCTTCTACCTTTTCCTTGGTCCATCTGATTTTTCTAGATTATTCTGGTACTGTTTTACACTTTCTTCATTTCATATTGTTTTGTTTATAAAATGTTTTACTTTTTCTCTGTTAATTGTCTCTGCCCTCCGCAATTCTTACTTCTACTGGCTGATGATCTGATTCTATCCTTTCCCCAGTTTTAAATTCTTCTACTTCTTCCCATGCTTCACTGTTCGTTATTGCGTAATCAATTACTGACTCCTTTTGCTCCATTATATGTGTATTCTGCTTCTTCCTAACCGTAGTTAATAGTATATTTGTTAATATTCTATCATAATAATGCTTTTTCGTTCTCCTACTTTTATAAATTTGACAGTTTTCACATGGGAAGTTTTACCCGGCAATGTCGTTATCATCATAAATAAAAAATATATATTTTTTTTTAATTTGGATTAATTAAATTTAAAATTGTGGTCATAAGAAATAACAAAATTAGTTCTGGGACTGCATATACTTAACATTAAACGAAATCTCAATAACAATATTCTTGAGGTCGCGAATTACTAGTCCAAGCTCAGAATTCCAATCAGCAAAAACAAGGTTGAAAGAAGCTCGCACCAGTTAAGTTTAGATCAGAGGAGGATCCAACCATCATAGGCAAGACCGGGAGAATATCCGAACAATTAAAGCTCAAAGAAATTCATAAAAATGGTCAAAATATCAATTTTTTTACTATTTCGGGTTAATTTTTTTATAAAATCTTAAAACAATTTATCACCAAAAATTACGTCATAGGGCAGGTCACTTAATCCTGAAAAAAATGGTACAATAGTCTAAATTAAGGATTATACCAGAAATCTTGCAAACTTTTTAGTGAAGGGAATTGAATTTTTTCTAGATGAACCACTCGATTTCGCAAGCATTCCCTGACTATCAGAGCTTTCCTGGCTTGTCTATGACTTTCGACTAATTTTCAAGAAAGCACTCTCCATGAATTAAACCTAATAAACATTTATATGAAGTTGCTTGAAAACTAACGTAAATATCACTGAAACTTAAAGATATGTCAATATTATGCAATATTGTTTAATAATCACTGCAAATTATAATAATTAAAATTCAGTTCTACGACAAATTCATTATTGTGTTTGGGAGGGTAAGAGTTATGGTTGAAGCAAACGCTTTGTCAAACAAACCAATCTACCACTCCATGCGGTTTCGACAATACACTATACAAGTTCATACAACATTTGAGACACTTTATTACACTACATAAGCACACAATGATTTATATTAACTACACGAGATGAACATAAAATAAAAAATAAAAAATGAATCAAAGACCAATTTCATTTCAATTTTGATATTTAAATGCGACATCATTTTTTATGTGGAACTCGCAATTGAAATGAAATTTGTCACGTTGTACATACAAAAGACTTGAATCTAATATTCACTGAATCTATATCAATAGAACTCGGGCATCGTACCCAATATATTTCAGAATCAACGTATCTCATTTTATAAAAACGAATTTGTTCGGGTACTTTGCTTTACCTTTTATTTTATACGTGGAAAGAATTCATTAAAAAAACTTTGTAATTATTAAGTGTATTATTAATATCAATAACTCACAATTACTGTCTAAACGAAAAAGTCTCTGGGTTTGAGGTATTGTTCTCTATTTGTTCTTTGCTTTGTTGTTACGTTGTTTATTCATTCATCCTGCGAACTAATTATTTTTCTCAGTGATAGTATGTTGCATTTGGACGCGAAAAAGTAAAGTGGTATTCGTTTCTTCCAGGGAGACGATAATTTTAATTTTTATCATAAAATGTACTAATTTTTTTATGTTAGTAACGGGTTAGCTTACTTATTTTTTGTGCAATAGTGTAATCTAAATTAATTAGTTAAGAAAAAAGTTGCATTTGTTTTTGAGCTTTAACGCGTTTCGTATGGATATTGAGAACTATTGGGAACAAACTATTTCATTGGTTTATAATTCAGGAATCTTTAGAAGCGTTTACCGCATAACAAGTTTTGAAACTTATGAGTGACGGTTTAACGCATTTGGCACAAGGGCTTATTAATATAGAATCTTTTAGACAATAAGTTTCTCCGAACGATTTTACGTGGTGATTATGAACGTATTAAGATAATTCTACCTACCGTTTTAATTGATCCCAATATTTCCTCTCATAATGTCGTGAAATGTATTCTGCGGTCATATGCTCATGACAATTAAATAGTTTCATGTTATTCATTATTATTCGATAATCTTATTTATAGTATAAGAGATTGCTTCAAAATTTTATTCCAGTAATTCTTTTTTGGCAAATTATAATTATGTAATCAAGCAAAAGAAAATTCGTCCTAATCGTCCAATTTTAATGGTATAGAAATTGTTATAATTATATTTGAGGAGCACTAATAAAGTACTTTAGAGACGAGGATTTTAAATGTTTTAAGAATATTTTCAGAAATATGTCATAAATAATAAAAGTTGTTTTGGATTTAATTATACATAGATTTTGTTACATTTTTATTGTTTTAACTAATGGCTTCAAGAATATTAATTCTACAAAAAATGTTAATAAAAGTTGTTATTATTATTATTTCAAAACGGCCCTCTTCTCAACACAAAAATCACGGTTTCAATGCTAATAAAAACAATTTCTCCCGTTATGGCCACGCTAATCAAAAATTTAGTAAAAATTGTGCTCTACATACAGAAAATGTTGTTGCTTTTGAATATTTTCAGCCAAGTGAGCCGATTTTGAAACGCGTTTCCTGCCGCCACGGCGGAACTTGTTTTTGGCCCGGCCTCCAACGATTTTTTGACTTACAGCCGTTTAAAGATTTTTTTTTACGTTTTTTTTTTTAAATTCCTACGAGTAAAAACGGACGAAGACTGGTTTGGTACCTGATCACAACGTCAATCGGTCACCAACATCAAAATCGAATTTTTGAGGATAACGTCGAAAGCATTATTCGTCATAGCGTCTTAACTTGAGCACAACCTCAAACTTCTAATTTTGACCATAATGTCAAAATGTGACCATAATGTAAAAATTTTTATTTCGGTAATAATGTCAAACTTGAGCACAAACGTCAAACGACTCTGATTCATAAATCCTACTTAGGTTCAGATTACGTCTTTCAGAAAAATATTTTCTTTCATGGTATAAAGCTTATCATTAAAGGTGTTTCGGTAATAATGAAGCAAAAAAAATGTCTGGGTAAATCCTTCCTCAAGGCTAACACAATATTGTTATGTTTCGCTTAAATAGCCAACAAAACTCATTCTGATTCATTCTTAACATCACTGACATTGATGTTCCAACTCAGCTAAGGCCTAGTGCACACGGCGCGTTTGTTTTGTGACAGTAGTTACAAATCCGTTGAGTTCGCAACTGTTTTGTGACATTACCATTGCTGATTACGTTTACGTTGTTATCTGTTTCGTTTGCAGTTTCAATATGCAAACAATCTGATTTCGTTCACACAATGCATCAAGGTCAGTCAAATCACCTGTTCGGGCTTTGATAAATTCAACGTCTCTTGTTAACACAAGGAAATCGGGCAAGTGCTTTTCGTAATATTAACAACCCTGCAAACTTTCCGTGCATTGAAGTTAAGTTTGAAAAGGTAAGTCGGCTACTAAACTGTTTGCAATTAAATGCAGTCGTGGTTACCTTTGTGTTAAGCATTAGTTTGTTCGCAATTAATCGCATTCGTTGTCGCTTTTTTAGCGACTACATTATATTTATCTTTTTGAGTTGCCGGTTGAGCGGCGAATTTACATTTCACTATCTTTAATAAGTTATTTTAGTTTAGTAAACGTTTTAACGCTTGTAAAGCGATCCTCGCGTTTTACGTTTATAGTTTTAAGTTCATTGAAAGAAATTTAATCTTTCATTTGATACCGTAGTTTATGGGTAAATTTATTACTATAGTAGACGAATGTGAATGTGTTTTGTTTATTATTTAATGCTGCATTTGATTTGATTATTAGATTTATGTTTTTGGTTGAAATTTGTTTTTATTACCTTAAAGGTTTTACTTGTTTTTCCTTAATAAATAAGCTGGCGCCCATTTATTCGTTATTAATTATGTTTTCAGTTGAGAAACATCTCAATAAAGGTAAGCAACAAAACATAAATCAAAAACAAACATTCCCATAACCTCTCTTAGAGTCTACGTAGCATTTATCTGAACTTTAGCCGGTGAATTTTAAATACATTCTTTAGATTAAAGAGTTTTTGTCGTTACACAACTCAAATTTCAAACTAAAATTGACTGTTCATTGTACAGCTTCCATTTGACCACCAATTGTTAAGGCAGACTCAAACATTAATTTCTTTTTGCACAAAATAATCTTCATCATCTATTTTTATCTTTTGAACCCAACCTCAACTTCGTAAAAAAGTTCGTAAGTTACACGATTTGCCTATGTAACAGAAAAACTAATTAAAAGTTTGTCCAAATTGTCTAATTTCTTATCTTTTGAATTGATGGGTCAAGTGTCATTATCAGACCTTTCACCTTGTCTTTTTATATTATATTCTGGATTTTAAAGAAAGCTTTAAATCACCCGTGCGGAAGAAGAAAAATGTCCGCTGTTCGTCTAGAATCTTACCCGAAGTTTATTTTCAACCAATAAAAGTGTAGAAATGCACGCGCCAAATACGGCTGTAACAGATTATTCACGACACACGTTTTAATATTGCTTTCAACACACGTTTCATATTCAGAAAATAAAACCGTAACAGATTGTTTTACAAACTTAAATACATAACCTTTGGGGATTAAGAATAGATCTTTTGTTCAAACTGATTCCTCCCCAAAGCATAACCCAACTGTAACTTTCCTCCATTTCTGGAGATCTTGTACAGCAACATCACCCAGAACAGCACTCTTCTAAGCGTATGCAGACAAGTATTCAGTCATCGAAACAACTAAGGCAAACGCCATCTTATTGATTAAGAGCACTGGTTTCTGTTGTTGGAGCGGCAAGTACATGTTAATGAGAAAAATTTAAATAACAAATTCTTGTGAGATATAGTGTTCAAATATGGAGTACATTTATCACTTATTTGTATCACTAGGGCCTGAAACTGACCTTTGTGAGATTCGAGGATGGTTTGCAGGCTAGGGTGTTAGCCGCAGCCTGCAAGTTTGAGCACTCGCTAAAACAGTTTTTGGTCACGTGATACAATCCGATTTTTTTGGATCGAGAAATGGTCAAATTTATTGAAACCCAAATTTTTAATATTACTATGCCAAAACATTTTCGGTTGGTAATACTATTTGGCAGTGCTATCAACTACGGTGTCCTTTGGGATATATTAAAATGTGTTTTTTTTTTCCAATGTACGAGGATATATTGAAAAATTCTTAGCCTACTATAGAACCAAACAAAATTTCAATGTCAAAATATTTTATTACTCAACATATTCTCCTCTTAATTGGATACATTTATTACAGCGAACCTGCAACGTCTCTAGACCTTTCAAAAATGTTTCTTCTGCTCTCAAACCAGACCTCCACAGCTTCTATTACCTCCTTGTTGGAAGAAAATGTACGACCTTTTAAACTTTTTTAGTTGAGGAAAGAGGTGATAGTCGGACGGAGCCAAATCGAGTGAATAAGGGGGTGTTCTAGTAATTCAAACCCTAAATCACGAATTTTTTGCATGGCAACATGAGATTTGTGTGCAGGGCGTTGTCCTGCAAAAACAAAACACCTTTGGATAGCTTTCCGCGTCTTTTCTCTTTAATATTTTCCCGTAGAGTGGTCAGTAATGTCGAATAGTAATCTCCAGTTATTGTTCTACCCTTATCCAAAAATCAATCATGATTACTCCATGGCAATCCCAAAAACTGAAGCAAGAACTTTTCCAGCAGATTTTGGACACGAAACTTCTTAGGTCTTGGAGAACCAGAGTGTCGCCATTCCATCGATTGTTGCTTTGTTTCTGGATCGTAGAAATGTACCCAAGTCTCATCCATAGTAACAATTCGGTTTAAGAAGTCTACATCGTTTTCAAATCGAGAACATTTGGAGATCCATTTTTGAAGCAATTTTTCTCATGTCCAAATTGACGTGAACCATATGATGATACGCGTTCGTATGAAATATTCAGTGCTTCAGATATCCGTTTTAGCCCAATTCGACGGTCTGATAAAATCATGTCATGAACTGCATCGATATTTTCGGGGACTGACACAGAAACTGGCCTTCCCGATCGGTCATCATCTTCAATGGAAAATTTACCTCTTTTGAAGCTTGCATTCCAATTTTGACGGTCGCATACGAAGGACATTGATCACCAAGGGTATTAAGCATATCTTCGTAAATCTGCTTACCTCTTAACCCTTTTAAATACAGGTACTTGATGATGGCTCGATACTCCAATTTTTCGATTTTCACAATTTCGGTGGACATCTTTTTCATTTAATTTATTGCGTGACTCTGGTTTACTTTTGACGTCAAACTTTACACTGACACTTCTAATAAGTTATTGTTTGTTGCTATGGTAACGCAATATTTTGTTTATGCAAGGAACTGGTCTAGGCTAACTAGATATCAATACATCCTCGTATGCGTTTAAAAGATTTATAAAATCCTTCAAAATAAGATGTGTGCTAAACTGCAAAAATTATTTATGTATTCTAGCACGAGTATTGTACTTATTTCATTGTCATAATTATACATGGTAATATTGCCAACATTCAGTAACATTTTGCCGGATTAGGACAAGAAAAGGGGTGCTTCAAGCCGCTTTTTGAGTTATTGGAAAATAGTGATCTCATGGACGGAGTGAAAATTTACTACTTTTGTTCCAATTCTTATAGCTTTAAAGGATATGTTTTCCCAATCCGAAACGTCGTTAAATTACATGAAGTTTTAATCGATCCATCACTTATTTTCTACAAAAAGTCGAACATTATTATAAATAAATAAGAAAACTTTTGTTTAAATAAATTAATAAATGAACACAAAAGAATTGTCTTGAAAAATCAATGTAGATAAACAATATGCGTTTATCCCAAATAGCAAAAAATGTTTGCGAACTGAATTGTTGATATATCCCTTTATCTGGATAGAACTTGAAAAGTAATTTAAAATTTGTCGTTGAAATGTAAAGTCTAATAGTGATCAAACAACAAATTGTCTAGTCAACCTTGCCCTCAACAAGATATGTCGGGTTAGGAACATGTAGTTAAACAATACCGAATATACACAACAATCAAGACTAACGGGATCACAAATCACGCATAATAGCAAAGCTTAGTGCGACTAGACCACATAAAACGGCTATTCCAATCATAGGTCTTCAATTAGTATGAGAATTTTGTGTCCAGCTTACAGTGACTGATTAGATAATTGCACTTCATGGTTGTGCTGCTTTTTGCATGACTTTACGTTAACTCATATAACTCTTAACTACTATGATTTATTTTCAACAGGCGTCAATTATAATAATTTAATTCTATCGTGTAGTCAATGAATAGAAACGCACATCATTTGTTATGAGCGATGAATCCATCGGCAGTTCGATGTTATTTTTGGCAGCTTCCATTAATTAACAATGCCATATCCCGATACCCATCAGACAAATTGTTTGGTTCAATTCAGTTACTTTCCATATTAATGATTATACTTATCGTGGATAATGTTATTATTTTCTTTTTATTGATCGGGTTTATGTCAACAAACGTTAATATTTATATTCCACAGGTCCAAGCCTGATGTTGATTATTAATGAAACATATTTAAAAGCACAACACAACCTATATTTTCGTGCTAATTTCGCGTTTATGCTACAAAAGGATTCCATAAAGTGTGAAAAATGTCAGAGGATATTTCAATGAAATATGAAGCGGCGTTAGATGGAAAGCACGCAATGATCACAGAATGTAAGCACCCATTTATAACTCCAATTACCGTGCACAATACAGCAATTTAGGGTTAATCGTTGCGGTATTTACTAATTCGTACTTTACTTCCAAAAATCTGGACAAAACTTTTTTCTGTATTTAAATGTAAAGTAGCAAGCAAACTGATATTGAAATCGGTGCAGTAATCTTTGAAGTTACTCTGGGGCGGCACGTCCAGGTAAAAACTCCAATTTTACAAAAGGCCCGCATAAATTCAACCCTAGGTGGTGGCTTTTTACTTGTTTGTTTAATCTCTTTATTAAACCCGATACAGATGTATGTATATAGGGAACTGAATGAAAAGGCTCAGGTTTCTTTGTAGGCGACTTAAAATGGACGTTGCTTTGATGAGTCATTTTAGGACACTGCGAATGTATTTAACAAATAAAAGAAGGGGTGTAAAAACTGTTCTTCCGTTTATTTATTTTATTAGAATAGTTCTAGTAATAATATTATCTTGTTCCATCGCCGATAATAATAAAGATTCTTTTATGACGGTACTTTGGATTTCGAACTATCGGTAGATCAGGTAGAAAACATTTGATCGAAATCTTTTTGTCATTTATTACTCTATTCTGCACGAAGTATAGCCACGTTGTGTTGGCGTTGTAGACTAATTTTATTCAATTATATTTTATTTTCAAAACGTAACTTCTACAGGTACCAAATTTTTGTGCTTTTAAACTTTTTAAAATACGGATGAAAACAACGTTTGAAAGTAATAACACTATTCTGGACTTCCATTGTCTATATTTTATTTTAATAGAATAAACACAACGTTTCAATTATTAAATCTGCAATGCCTTCAGGTGAATACTAACAAACTTAAAGACTACTGTAACTTTATATACCAATACAAAGTTAGTGAAGCGACTGGAAGTGTACAAAGTTAATGAAGGGGGACGTTACCGTAAACTAAGATTAGTCATGTCTAATTATGGCTTCACATTGTTAATCTCTTTGCTGGGTTGACTAAAGACATTCTGTTTTCGATAAACGCCAAGCTTCTTTTAAATTTTCTAGTACCAGTGCTCTTCAGTGTATACCTTGCCTCCGGGACCATTTCATTTTGTGGTGTTTTTCCCAGGAGTGTTGGAGCAATACGTAACTGAACGAAAG